>JAJMIX010000004.1:0-454503 GCA_030563465.1 Yamadazyma diddensiae
CCATTCATTTCTTACCTAGTTATGTTCAGCCTTCCGATACTATTCAAACTACACATCTTGTTGCATATTTAGGGTCCATTACTTAACATCAAACACAATCACTATTACGCCAATTTGGATTACCATTTCAGATTTTCCATCACTATATTTAATTCGGTACTATGAACACGAAAAAATAGAGTGGTCCAAATTATAATTATATTATTATTAGAAATCTTATCATAGGGCTTATGTGTCCTAGCTCTTTAGAAAACAAAAAAACAAAAAAAAAATAAAAAACATAAAAAGACTTATACATTATAAACTCGGCGGTCCCTCGTGGACTATAGCAACAGTAAAGCAATTTCTTGCCCCTGTTTGCTTTATATATTTATACATTTTAATATATGGGTCATAAAGCCGTTCCTCTAAGATTTTTTCTCGTAAAAGCCTTGCCTTAACAGACTTGTTTAAACAGACGGGCAACAATTGCAACGAAGCAGTCACTGAACCCATCCAGGTCAATTGTACAAAAAACTGACATCTATCGGTCAAACACTACGCTAATTCAAAACTAAGCTATATATATGGAATCTAATTGATTAAATCGAAATTATCAAATTCGCTAATTTCACTGTTCATTAGAGTTATCAAATACTCAATTACCTAAGAAGTGTGGAGAATATAATTGAGCAATTTTCAATCAGTAAATAAACGGGAAAGTTTTGGATTATTACAAGAAATATACAAAAGCATCGATACTAAAACTGTGTTATCAAAACTATGAAATTGTCTTTGACTCCAACTGTTAAATACCCCATGTAATATACAGGAATATTATTTATAGCATCCACCTTGCGTACTTTTATTTATCGCACTGAACATGAACAGGCTTGGAGAACCATTTGGTGTATCAACAGAATTCGACACTTCAATTGATGAACTCGATGATTCTTCAAGTGCAGAGTCATCTCCTCTCGTTCATAAGACTAAACAAGAATTACCAAAACAAGACTTCCAGTATTTAGCAAGTGCTAATTTCTCCACTGATTCTATTGCAGAAGTTGATGAAAAATCAGATTCAAGTGTTCCTTCCACTCCAGTTTTATCAAATAATGGTATACTTAATTTGGGTCATGGTAGAAGACTCTCCGTTTCATCATTAAATTCTCCAACACAACTTATGAGACCCCATTCTTCAACGAAACCACGCCCAAAGTCAGCGTTTTTTGGTGATGAAAGTTTCAAGTACGATGAAAGTCCATATCCCAATCCAAACATAAGCTCAAACTCCATAACCTCTCCTATAACCAGAAATCACAGAAGAAACTACATTCCACCCCCGATTGTGGCCCCATCATATTCTTCTCGTTCAGGTTCTCCAACAAGGTCTACATCCCCAACTCGTGCAAACCGTCATTTCAGATCTAAGAGCCCGGTAAGGAGAGGCTCTTCCCCTACTAAACTGTACCAGCCATTCAATTTTCAACCTCAGGAAATGTCAATGAATAACAACCATTTATCCGTAAAACCAGCTCACAGAAAGGGTCATAAGTACAAGCACTCATCAGTTTCAATGAACCTATTTCAAGAGCCCTCGGTTCCTTCTTTCAAAACAGATAATGTATCGACGATCCCTGATCTGTACCCTATTCCTACTTTGAAAGAGCTGATTGCTTCTATTACAAAGGAACAAAAACTAAAATTGGGATGGTCAGTGATTCATTTGTGTCTTTCGATAATTGTATTCACTAGTGGACATGAAATCCATATTCCTGAATTGTCGACATTGGCACATTTGATTTTCTACGATTCTTTGGGATCTATGGTGGTCATCTTGGTGGAAATAATGTCGAACTTTGAAGTCTGGAATAACGCTAGTTTAGCATTCCCTTTCGGATTAGGCAGACTCGAAGTACTTATTGGTTTTGGTTTGGCAGCCTCTTTAATCATGGTGGGATTTGACCTATTGAGTCATATCTTTGAAGAGTTTGTATTTGTTTTTTTCAGCATGGGTGAATCTGAAGTAAATCATAGTCACGGTGGCTCACATCATGTTCATAGGTCTGACACGGCTTTTGTGAGCCTGTTTGTGTACTACCTGGTGCTAATCATGACTTTGGTAGTGACGGGTATCACATCAAATTACATTCTTGCATCCAAGAAAATCACTAGTATTATTAGACCAACCCCCAGTCATAATAGAAATGTGAGTAACATTGGAATAATTAATGAACTAGAGACCTCAAAGCCCAATAAATTTTGGGAATTACTTGATGAATTTACTGATATTATCACCAAGAATCCTACTTATATCCTCACGATTCTGTATGCAGCTTTCTTGCTACTCTCGCCTATGATATCGGAATTTGTTTCAGCACAATTGGAAATAGATATTAACGAATTTGCATCTTTGATTATATCATTATTATTTTGTCTAACCGGCTGGAGATTAGTCAAGGCATTGGGTGGTATATTGTTATTATCATATCCTAGTTCTAATTACAATTACGATAAACTTAAGGTATCCATCACTAATGACATTACAGCTTTAGATGCCTTCAAAAACAGTTACAAGATCGAAAAATTGTTCATCACAAAGTTCAATCACGATACTTTTATTGTAGGTTTAGGGCTCGGTATGCAAGGTGGATCAATAGACGACGAAGCTAGACTTCGATTCGAAATTACTAGACTTATTACCAAAAAAATAGGAAGAAGAGAAAGAAATAAGTTCAAACTTGAGATAACAATTGATATTGACAGAATTTAATGTAGAGTATGGTGTAGTGATATTTAGATGTAATATAGATTTAAGAACGACCAAAATAGGCAATCATGAGTCAACCGCGATGCGAAATCTTTTTTTCAAGTATCTTGAATTTTTCAATAATGCTTAGATCAGTTAAACATCTTAAAGTGAAGATTCCAGTTAACTCTGTTAGACAATTACATTCTACTAATGTCTTCAGAAATACCCAAAGTCAAGATTTCATTAATACAATTATAAAACCTTATACAGCCACCACTTACGCGAGACCAGATATAGTGTTCACCCATGGTAAAGGAAGTCATTTATATGACTTGGAGAACAAAGAATATATAGATTTTATTGCTGGAATTGCTGTCACTGCATTGGGACATTCTAATCCGGATGTAACCAATTTAGTTCAAAGTCAAGTAGATACTTTAATTCATTGCTCAAACTTGTTCTACAACTTACATGCTGGTGAATTATGTAATAAACTTGTAACTAAAACCAAATCTTCTGGTGGTATGCATGATGCCTCTAGAGTGTTTTTATGTAATTCTGGAACTGAAGCTAATGAAGCCGCTTTGAAATTTGCTAGAAAATACGGTAAAACTTATGGTCCTGAAAAGTACGAGATTATCACTTTTGAGAACGCCTTCCATGGAAGATCAATGGGTGCTTTGTCAGTGACTCCAACCCCGAAATATCAAGAGGCGTTTGCTCCTTTGATTCCTGGGGTAAAGGTTGCTCAAACAAACATTGAAAGTGTTAAATCCCTCATTGATAAAGAAAAGACTTGTGGTGTCATTATTGAACCTATACAAGGAGAAGGAGGTGTCACTGAAATTGACCCTGAATTTTTGGTTCAATTGAGACAATTGTGTACTGAAAACAATGTTGTATTGATCTACGATGAAATCCAATGTGGTTTAGGTAGAAGTGGTAAGCTCTGGGCTCATAGTAGTTTACCAGAGGAAGGTCATCCAGATATAGTGACTATGGCCAAAGCTTTAGGTAACGGTTTCCCAATTGGAGCCACCATGATCAACGATAAGATCGAAAATGTTCTTAAAGTTGGAGATCATGGAACTACTTACGGTGGTAACCCTTTGGGTGCAAAAATCGGTACCTACGTTGTCGAGAAAGTCAGCGATCAAGACTTTTTGAAAGCAGTCGAATTAAAGTCAGCCAAATTCACTGAAAACTTTCAAAAAATCATTGACAGATATCCTGATTTAATTAAACTTAAAGGAAAGGGACTTTTATTAGGTTTACAATTTGACAGTAGTGTTGATACTGGTAAAATCATTGAAGAATGCAGAGATAACGGATTATTGATTTTAAGCGCAGGTATGAATGTCATTAGATTTGTACCAGCTTTGAATGTCCCTGATGAGACTATTGCAGCTGGTTTGGAGATCTTTACAAAGGCAATAGACAAGCAATTAAAAAAATAATTTTATAATTATATAGGTCCTGGGTTCGAATCAGACTCGAGACAAAAAAAAATATTCAAATAAATGCTCTGAAAAAATATCTCCGATTCTCAATTATGACAGTAAGTTCCATTGGAGAATTAGACCACTGTCTTGAGCAGTTGTTCAATCCACATAATCCACTTCCCCAGAATGTTATTCAAAGCCTATGTCATCAACTTAAATCTTCCCTTCTTCAAACACCCAATATAATGCATATCACTTCTCCGATAACGGTGGTTGGAGACATTCATGGGCAATATCATGATTTACTAGAAATATTCAATATAGGTGGACCTCCTCCTAATACCAGTTATCTATTCCTTGGTGATTATGTTGATAGGGGTTACTATTCGGTGGAGACAATCACACTTTTAATATGTTTAAAACTCCGATACCCAGATCGAATCTTTCTTATACGAGGCAATCACGAATCGCGTACTATCACCACTAATTATGGGTTTTATACGGAAGTATTGAACAAATACAATGGGAGTTCTGCTGTGTGGGCATATATCACTGATGTGTTTGATTATTTACCTTTGGGAGCTATAATAGACAATAAAATATTTGCAACTCATGGCGGTCTATCGCCCAGCTGTCAGCAACTAGACCAAATTAGAGCAGTGGACAGATTCAAAGAGATACCTCATGATGGAATAATGGCAGATTTAGTATGGTCAGATCCTGACCCGGAGATCGTTGATTTCAAAGTTAGTCCAAGAGGTGCTGGTTACTTATTTGGATCTGATGTGGTACATAAATTTTGTCGAGACAATAATCTAGTGCAAATAATTAGAGCTCATCAATTATGTAATGAAGGATATGTAAGTTATTGGAATGGAAAATGTGTTACAGTATGGAGTGCTCCCAACTACTGCTATAGGTGTGGAAATAAAGCTAGTGTATTAGAAATATCTGACACTTATGAGAGTAAAGAGGGCATATCAGGTCAGTTCTTTAATGTATTTGATGCATCACCACAAAACGATGAAGATACTATGAATGGGAAATCTATGAATGGTGTTGATATAAATGAATCTTCTTATTTCAAGCAAAAGCAAATCGATTATTTCCTTTAAATTTATGTATAGTATAATTCAAAGTTAAATCCATCGTGAACTTCATAGTCATCGAGGGTAATGTGATTTTTAAATATGTTATTACCTTTTTTCAAAACAATCTTTTCGTAATTTGTACCTATCTGGAGAGATAATATCTTCTTGAAATCTTCAATCGTATCTGTAGGGAGGCATTTAACTTTGATCTTCTTACCAAGCCGGTCGTTAGCTGATACTTCAATCATGGTGCAGTTGGTGGAAATCGCGAACCTGCGAAAATAAGAGAATCAATTGAAAGGCATATATATATATAAAGCTAAAAACAATCTAAAAACAATCTCAACAATTTGAACAATTAAGTCTATTAAAACAAATATCTAAACTTCGATAGTGTTTTCTTTCGAGAAACTGGAGTAACTTTCAAATGGATCATTTGCCTTTAATAATGTTCCCTTGGATGATCTTCTCAAGAAAAGTCTCTTACACCATTTCCAGAATTCACAACCAATGAAGAACAAGACTGTGAAAGCAACGGACAAACCCCATTCGTAACCGATTGGTCCATGTAAGAAAACTATATCATTGATTACCGGAATGTAAACGACTGGGAACACAGAAACAAGAGCACCCATAACGGAATAGAACAAGAATTTGTTGTCCCATAAATCAGTTGCTAAAACCTTGTACCATGGGTGTTCAGATTCCGGTCTCATATTGAAGAATGAGTTTCTCATATGGATACATTCCCAAGCCAAAAGAACTGCACACCAAGTAAATGAGGCAAAAGCGGCAGATCTACCTCTAAAGACCAAGCCACAATCTGTACCAGATGCGGTATTACAATCAGAACCCAATTCGGCATCTCCAATTCTGAAGACAACGAGAGAGAAAACAGCCAAACAACAAGCAGCCATCCAAATACCATAAACAAACATATCAATAAGAACTTCAGTGGTGAAAATACTCTTATTTGGAGGGACAAGAAGGACATCATCTGAAGCCTTTTCTTGACCTAATCCCATAGCTGGGAAACAAGAAGTAACCACAATAATCCAAAGACATTCAACAGGGGCCAATGGGAAGACAGAGTAGTCATCAGAATCGATGAATGATAAACCGATCATCAAATAGAAAGCTTGAGCTACATTCTCGGCAAGCAATTGAAGAACAAACTTTTGAATATTAGATGACATTCTTCTACCTTCTTCAATGGCATTAAGAATGGAAGCAAAATTATCATCAGTTAAAATGATATCGGAAGCATCTTTAGCCACATCAGAACCATTCATACCCATAGCAATACCAACATCTGCTTTCTTCAAAGATGGAGAATCATTGACACCATCCCCAGTCATAGCACAGAACTTTTTACGACGATGTAAAGCATCGATCATTCTAACCTTGGTTTGAGGTGCACATCTTGCAACGACTAACGGAAGAACTGGTAAAGCGTCAATCTCATCTTCAGATAATTTATCGAAATCGGAAGCAGCCATAACCATAACCTTAACAACATCCTCAGAATAATTTGACATATTATGAGGGATAATTCCGACTTCTTGGGCAATTGCCTTAGCAGTACCTGGATGATCACCAGTTAACATACGAACATTAATACCAGCATTGTGACATTTCTTAACTGAACCTCTAGTCTCTGGACGTGGAGGATCATAGATACCAATTAAACCTTGGAAAATAAGGTTTTGTTCAACATTGTCTCTAACTTCGTGATTTTCCTTAGTCAAATTGATTTCCCTAGTTGCAAATGCTAAAACTCTCAAACCATCAGATGATAAAGCTGCCATGTTATCTTCGATAGTTTTCTTAGCTTCATCAGTTAATGGAACAAGTTCCTGGTTACCAGGCTTTTCTCCGTACCAGTGATCACAAATGGCTAATAATCTTTCGAAAGCACCTTTGGTGTAAACTTGGCAATGGCCAGTTTCTTTATTTCTATAAATGGCAGACATTCTTTTAATAGAAGAATCGAAAGGATATTCTGCAATATGTTCAAGATTATTATCAGCAACAAATGCATCTCTGATATAACCAATTCTTTGGGTGAAAACATTGATAGCAATTTCGGTAGCATCACCATTACCTTCCCATACTCTTTCACCATCTTCCTTAGAAACTTCTTTCACAGTTGCAATATTAGCTAAAGTAGCAGTATTTAACCATTTTTCAAAGATTGGTGGATTAGGGGCTGGTAATTGACTCTTAAAATCAGTCTCTTCATCACTTTCCTTAACATAATGAGGACTTGATTGATGAAAAGTCACATCACCATCATTAGGATTGAGAACGTCTTGAGCATTTTGAATCGAATAAGTACCAACGGTTGGAATCCATACTTTTCTAGCAATCATTTTACCTAAAGTTAAAGTACCAGTTTTATCAGAGCAAATATCATTGATACCACCCAAAGCTTCTAAGGAATCCAATTTTCTAACAATGACATGTTTAGAAACCATAACTTGGGCACCAATTGCCATGGTAATGGTTAAGACAACAACCAAAGAAGATGGAATCATAGATAAAGCTACACAAATAGCATAAATGGCAACTGATCTATTAACTCTAAAAGTTTGAGAAGCCATAACAACAATAGCAAAAATAACGGCAATCCAGAACAAAATAATGGCTAACCAGGATAACTTTCTTTGTAAGGGAGTACCGACACTAACACCTAAAATATTCATGATGACTCTGTAAATGGTCATATACATAGCTTTAAAGATACTAACATTTGGACCAGGTTTAACAATCAATTTGTCATCCGAATCTTTCAAAGAAGAAGCGATTTTTCCAATTTCAGTGTTTAGTCCAGTAGTGACGGCAACACCGATACCTCTACCTTTTGCAACGATAGAAGAAGAATATGCCATATTACTACGATCACCAACAGGACATTCACAGTCAAACACCTCATCAGCATTTTTAACAACTGGCAAAGATTCACCAGTAAGAAGAGCTTCATCAGCTTCAAGATTTGTGGATTCGATTAATCTTAAATCGGCAGGAACTGTATCACCAACTTTAATGAAAACCAAATCTCCAGGAACAACTTCTTCAGTTGAAATATTAACTTCTTCACCATTTCTCATGACTCTAGCAGATGGAGAGGATAAGGATTTTAAAGACCCCATAGTCTTTTCGGCTTTAATTTCTTGAATAAAACCAACAATAATATTAATACCAATGACACCGCCAATAACACCACCAGAAATCCAATCTCTGATAGCAAAAGCGATAATCATGGAGATAATCAAAACAATAATCATTGCATTGAAAACTTGATGGGCGAAAATCTTGGTGTAACTAATACTACCTTCTTCACCAAGATTATTTGGTCCATAAGTACTGAAGTTTTCCTCAACTTTTGATTTTGTTAACCCTAATTTTGAGTCAACTTTAAACCAAGATAAAACTTCATCTTTTGGAAGCTGGTAAGCTTCATTTGAATTTGAAGCTTTTTCAGCTCTTACTGAAGAATTATTTGAATCTATATCATTTGATAAAGCCCCTTGGGCTGCGTTACTTGAAGACTTTATTTTCCACTGTAAGAAATTTTAAAAAGGTTGCGATAAAGCGACGATAAGTGGTGGTTGACGCACAGGAATTCTATGGTTAAAGCACAACTTTGTATACCTTTTGATAAGACTGAAGATAAACAAGGAAAAAATCGACGATGGGGACCATCGCAATTATATACTATGGTACTGTATGAAGTACAAGTGCCCTGCGGTTGCATTATTGTCCCGCCAATGTGAAACGATTGGTGCAGAAGATGAGCTTGCGAATAGATTAATCTTGGCAATCTTCATACAGGATGCCATTACAATTCCGCAACGTGGGCTTAGGATTACCGTTATAAGTAAGATGAGATGAGCTACAGATGATAAATATATTGTACAATTTATAAACTATCTCTTGCAATTTTTAAAGCTGATTCATAGCTTTTAGCACCCCCAATAAATCCGTTGGCGTGAACGAAAATCGCATCGTCTACTCCAACCATTTCACTTAATTGAGCATCTCTAATACCTCTCCATTCAGATTTAATACCTTTTCTAAATTCAAAAGATCCAGAAATAATTGAAACAGTACTAATTCTCCAAGTATCTGAACTATCTTTGTAAAGTACAAATTCAATTTCTTCAATATTTTGTTCTTTTTCGAGGTTGTAGATGTGAGTCTTCCAAGTACAGTATTTTTCAAGTTTGATTATTTTACCCGATTTATCAACATCGAATCTACTAGCTAATGCATCTTCTACAATAGCTTTAGATTTAAGATATGAAACTCCATGGAAATTAAGGACATTTTCAAATACTTGTCCCATAAGTTCACTGCTCTTTTGAAATTGGGTATCAAAATCTTCTGGTGTAGGATCATTATACCATTGAGGGTTCAAATTAGAGATTATACTTGGTAACATCAAACTTTTATCGGTGAAGTTTGGTTGTAATTCCTTTTCATTGTTATATTTAGCAATTCCATTATCATTAGCATCAATTGATTCAATAAACTCCTTATATATTTTTTCCCAGATACTTTTGGTGATTGTACTGTCTTTATCGGATAAATTTAATCTATGACGAATAATATCTTGACCAAAATGTTTGTAAATTAAACCAGCACTACTAAGTTTAGTTTTGAAACCTGGGAAAGTTTCATCAAATTCTCTTTGATGGTGATCGAAAAATTTAACTCCATCGTATTTTCCACTTACATCAACTACAATTTCACTTTGGTCCCAATCTTTTGGATCTCTAGATCTTATAAGTTCATAATCTTTAAATTTTGGTAATATTTTAAGCATATAAACTGCAAGAGATTCATCAGCATGGAAAGTTCCCGAATGGGTACAAATTTTAGCCATTTTTACTTTCTTTGACATTGCGATGAGCAGAAAATACGAATGGGGCCTGGTCCTGCGAATTTCTACACATAAGCTGCAAAAGCTCAAACGTTATTGGATAATATTAAATATACATATAAATAATTAAGATAAACTTATTGGAGCTCCATTAAGAAGACACATAGTTAATTGAATATTCTTCTTTGGTGGATATTCGGTACTTGTAGTTGATAAATTAGAGAATAATTGACACAATCTTACAATCACATAAGATGCTTCAGTAAGAGCAAATTGTTGCCCAAGACAAATTCTTGGTCCACCATTAAATGGTAAATATGCCCAGCCTAATTTATTTAAATTCTCCCATCTTTCAGGTCTGAATTCTTTTGAGTCTTTACCGTAATATTCTGGTAATCTGTGAGTTGCAAGAATAGAGTATGCAACTGTAGTTCCCTTGGAGACATAAACTGGGGCTGTTTCATCAGGTCCTCCACCTCTTGGTAATGTAGTTTCTTTTGTGGAAACTCTAAAATTATTTGGAACTGATGGGTACAATCTTAATGCTTCATTAATAACAAATTTCAAGTATTCACATTTTTTCAATGTTTCAAAACTGATTTTGGAAATATCTTCTTCGGTACCTGTACCAAATTCTTCCAACACAGTGTTTCTTAATTTTTGCCATACTTCTGGGTTTCTTGATAATTCCAAAAATGTGAAACTTAATAATCCTGCAGTTGTATCTCTACCGGCCAATAATATGTTCAAACTTTGATCTCTTAAAATAGTTGGATCTCTAGTTTGTTTAGCAAGTTCATACAAAAATACGTATCCACCTTTAGATTTTTCGTCCAATTCTTTTGGATCGGTGGCCAACACTTTTTCTACAAAGAAATTAGTGAATTCATGAACCTTGGCATTATTATCTCTGAATTCTTTATTGTTAATAAAAGGATAAAACACTTGAGAATAAGCTCTGGTTGAAAGGTAAGTTTGTGAAATGTTAAATGATTCTGCAAACTGATGCTTGGCTTCAAAATCTACATCTGGTTCTACTCCAATTGAAGCATCAGCCAAGGTATCAACAGATTCACCAAACAAAAATTCAGATGCAGTATCAATAGTAAATCTGAAAAACAACTCTTGAATATCAAATTCCTCATTCTTGTGTTTCTCAATATGTCTTTGTAAAAGCTTAATATGAGGCTCCAAAGATTTCACATGAGCAACTTGTTCTCTGGCGAATTGAGGTCTCAACATAGCTCTAGAATTCTTCCATCCATTACCGTCTAAAGTGAAGATTCCATCTCCAAGTAATGGCTTGAAATGCTCATGTCTGATTCCTAATGCAAAATCTGTAAATTGGGTACCTAATATGGCTTTAATATTTTCTGGATCCTTTGTTAAAATCACGGGAACAATTCCTCCAATCTTGATTTTCACAGTCATATGATCTTTAAGCAACTTCTCTCCAAATTTATCGAGAGTACCTTCAGATTTACATTTAATAGACTCAGGTAAAATTCCAAATGAATGATAACCACCTTTAGGAATAAAAGGTTCTTTACAGCCAGCTTTGTAGGCTAAAATGCAGCTTCTCACATAACTTGCAATTAAATATACCACAATAATTGCAGGTACCGCTATGTACCATTTACCTAATTGATCTTGTAACATTATTAAATGAATAATAGTGATAGAGGGGGATATTTATAAAGAGAATGATATTTCATATGATTTGCATAGCAAGTCCATTGATGTCAGATGCGAATACCTGCGTGTGGGGATTTGTTCGAAATGTTGGGCGAAACTCGCATATAAACCCCGTCACATGCATGAGACCTGGTTAGCCGTCGCGTAATTTTCGGAGAATGGAATTGGAGATAGGGGTATTCTGCAGGAACTGACGCATCCCTAGACGCATCACATGGTCTCTCCGCTCATCGTATGGTAAAGCAGGAAAAAAAGTTACGTAATTATGTTATGGGGTTGGTTGCAAAATTTTATTCGGGGGACATTAGCTGATAAAGTTTAATTTGATGTAACAATTTTGATAAAGCGGAGTTGTTCATTTTTCAATGGCTGCGAAATGTTAGCTCGCAATAATCGGCACAACATATTCAACTATGAATATGAATTAGATAGAAGTGTCCGATACTACTTGGTGTAGGTCAGATTTCTTTAAGTGAATTTTCATGTCATTGACGTTCAAATTCTGCGTACATTCACTACTAACAGCTAGCAGGCTATTATTCTTTTGACCAGATTAAGGTTTTTGATGGCCTGAATCGAGAGAATATCGGACCATTTATTGATTTCAAGTCTAAGCTTCGTATCAAGCTTTGGAATGCTTCTTGAACTTGAACCATCGAGAACATTACTGTTCAGAATCTCAATTGGAAGGGGTTGAAAAATTCTTGAAGACACTGACGTATTAGATTGGCTAATCAAGTTATGCCTTAGTATCATGCCAATATCACAGAGATCGGAGGTTTGCTTAGTGAGAGGAAATAATCGACGAGTACAACTGCTTCATCTATAGAGAAAATCTGCCAGATAATATGACAGTTAAGACGTCGATTACGAGGACTCCATTTGTTCGTCCCGCTCTATAGCAATTTTGTTGGCTACTCCATTATGGAACATGCTGATAGTAGTAGATACCTTGCAGGGTTTTAAAGTGCAAGTCTTGAGTAAGACTAGAGACGGTAATGTGAGTAGATATGTGTCTATACCAGAGACGGCTTTTCGAGCCAAACATACTGGAGGTTGTTACGAGTCGAAAAATATATTTTAAACTTAAAGACAGACCTTCCAAGCCAACATGAATACCCATATGTATTACCAATATGATCCAGAGCTTCGATTATCAAAATACGATTGCAACATTCACTAGGGTTTAATCGTGAGGAACGTTTATACTGACAGGAATTGGCTGCGAAAATCTTCGTTTAGTGTTACTTACACAAGGATGTCGGAACTTTTAGAAAATAAGAATAAAGCAAGCCCCAAAGTTTCGAATACATCTTCCCAGACAGGATCCCTTTCCAAAAACACTGAGCCACCACCAAATTCAACTACTGATATAGAAATGAAAAATTTAAATACAATTCCACAAAAACCAAAAAATCATGGTAGTTCAAATTATCGCCCACCATTAACTAATTCCGGTAAATTTAATCCCTCTTCAAGAGCAAAGAACTTAAAAGGCAAACAACTCCCAATTATTATTATTTTATCCCAAGGTTCTTCAAGTTCCTCTTCTAATCTGGCACAACCAGTCGCCAGAAAATCTGTTGTTTCCACACTCCAAAATGGAACACAAAATCGTCAAGAAACTCAAGAACCTGGCCAATTTAGAGAACACCATGAGCATGAAGAAGAGCCACAGGCACCACCAGACGAGGTTGCAGAGCATCAGGAAAATGAAGAGCGGCAAGAAGAG
Organism: Yamadazyma diddensiae; assembly: GCA_030563465.1. Taxonomy (NCBI): domain Eukaryota; kingdom Fungi; phylum Ascomycota; class Pichiomycetes; order Serinales; family Debaryomycetaceae; genus Yamadazyma; species Yamadazyma diddensiae. The sequence continues at coordinate 13,577 of JAJMIX010000004.1, forward strand.
CCCGAGGCTCCTGTAGAGCGTGAAGAAGATCCTGATCTCCCAGAAGAAATTGCCAATCAGCTTCAGGAAAACCCATTATTACGGGACCAACCTAGGGTTAAAAAAGCCTTGGAAGATTCACATTTAGTGAGAAAACTTAGAAGATTAAAACGTGATGAATTGCCAGTGCCTTGGCCCCATCAACATCCACAAATTCAGCCACGGCAAGCGTATGTACCGGCCCCACGAGAAGAAGCATACCGGCCGCCCGTGCCAGGTCCCCGGACAACTTTCGGCTTAGATACTGGAAGAAGTAGATGGGAAAGGTTCAAGATTTTTGTGAAAAAGTTTCCTAGCAGTCAGTATCAAGAAGAATGGAATATTTGTTCAACTCAAAATAAAGAGGCTCTCTTTCAACAATGGGATCTGGAACGTTTCTGTGCTCAAGACAAAATCAGTGGTTTGACAAAAAAAATGCCTTCAATGTCAAGCTTCAATGAAAAGGTGTACTTAAATATTGCCCAGTTTATTGTTGAAAGAGATGATATTGCAAATATCATAGAAGGATGGAACAACCAAAATTGTAGCCAACGTGCTCAAGGAATTCTTAATTCAAATCGTAATCTTAACGTTAGAGCTTTTGATGAGTTTTTGGATCCTGTCCTCAAGGCTGTTGAAGTTTGGGAAAATAATATGAAAAACCCAGACAGACCGTATTTTCCCTTCTCAGACATGCTTACAGATCTGGAACAAAATAGTGATTGCGTTAAAGATATTGCTGCATATACCGAGATCGAGATACAAAACCTGTTGTTCACTGTAATGGTGACATTTTGCGATTTGATTAGATTTAAAATTGATAAGCATAGATTATTACAAGCTTCTTTCAAGCCATTATTCAGTCAACCCCTTAAAGCAAATCTAAACACCGTTGATGGTGAATTTCAAGAGATTCATTTATCGATTTTAGAGGTTCAGTTCTACTATCATATTGGGTTGATGTTAGAAAGAATATCAGGCACTATTTCCTGTAAAATTTAGCCTACAATATATATGTCTATTTCTTATTTGTTACTCTTATGTTCCTGTTTTTCTTTAACAAGGGTTCGTATCTGTAGCTACCAGGAGAACTTTGTATCATCTCAATATGAGATGCTACCAATTCGAAGTAATGCTGTAAAGTTTTTAAAATAATTATACTATCCGCTACCGGGGTGATGATCTGTATGTTCAGTCGAACCAAGACTGCAGTCCATTCAAAGAATGTTGGTTTTGAAATTAGTAAGTGATTCAAAAATCTTTCGTCAATTTGAAATCTCTCTGGGGTTGTCTTTTCGTTTATTGGAGATGTCCTTGGGGTGATATCGAGGTTATACTCAGTAGTAATTTTTACTCTTTCTGCCTCATACTTTAACAGGTTTAGATAATCTTTATCGGTACAGTCCTTAACTCTTTCAATGATGGTTATATACTTTGGCTTTTTAGTTCCCGTTCGGTTATGTCCGCTAAGACTATAGGGAGTATTAATGTCATATTTAGCATTAAAGCTATAGTAAGTATTAAGGCTACGATATTCTCTTACTAGTTTAATACGACCTGATTTATCAAAGGAAAAGTTTCGTCCTATTAGGACATTAAAGGTCATTTTTCTTATTTTAGGTAAATACCATTCAGATCCCCGAGGTCTCAAGAGGTTTTTTTTAGAAATGAAGTTATCTAATGGGTTAGAAACGTAACCACGGTATAGAGCATTTTGGAAAGCGTTATTACAAAATGTTGTCACAAAGTTTCTAGGGAGATGGAACTCCATCATCAACTTTACAATATACGGTACTCTAAGCACTCTATTCAGCAGCATAAGATCTCTCTTCTTGTCAATTTCATAAAAGAATATGGAAGCATCATCATAGTAACGGGATGGATGAAGTACTTTCTGGACTTTCTCCGTTTGTTGCATGAACCATTTGTATGTTTCCTTGAAATGATGTACCCAATGATCGTACGATTTGAAGTTATCTGGATAAATGCACAGACGGTACATTAACCATGCTTTTCTTGCTCTTGGGTATAGGAAGAAGTCATTCACGTCGTAGGAGCTTTCGTAGTCTGCAAAATTTCCGCTTTCTATATCCTCAAATAGATAGAGGGCAGAATCATAGTCATCAGACCACATCTCATGAGAAAGTAGGAGTTGGAGCTTATCAAACAAACGATATAGCAGTTTTAGCTCTCTGGAATTTACATTGTATAAAACAGCCAATGAGAAACTAGTCAGATCAGGGTCATCAATCATTGTTTGCATCAACATATAATACTTATCAAGATGTTTGGAAACCCTTGAATCTGGTAGGGAAGAGAGAAGCTTGGATTCTAATATAAAGAAAGGAAGAAAAAGTTGATGATTGAATTCTTTTCCTGTCTTCATTGATATCTTTCCTTTATCGTAGTAATCTCTCCATAATTTTGAATCCCGGAAAAGTTTAGCAACTGGTTTGGGAATAGCTTCACTTTGTTTGAAAGGATTCAATGATAATGCTGTAAATGATGCCATGAAAGGGAGTTGTCTTTTTTCTTCTGCAATATTTAATTCATATGAAGCCAGGGTTAGATAAAAGCTCTGTACAATTGCTTGGCATTTGTCAATTTTGAAATTTGAAGTGAAATCATAAGAATAGCTGAAAGGATTACTAAGAAATTCCATATTATGCTGCTAGTAAATGACCTTTGGAGTGGTTTCAAAATGGCGTTAATATTACAATTTCTCGCTAAAGCACCTCGAATATTTTTCGCAGCCACCAGACATGCTGAAACTCTAATTACATTATGTATGAATTCTTTGTCGATTTGAATGTAGAAACCGGATATTAGGGTGGTTCTTATATCCTTTTAATAAGCGGTAATGTTCACTCCAGAATAAACATATTAAGTATCCTATTGGCTTACATCAGACTGGATATTGACCGCACCAAGATGCTTCTCTTGGACTTTCCTATTTTTCAGCACGTCCGGCCTGAAGTTTTTTTCAATGATGCTTATGGCATTGATATATATTTGAATATACATATTATATTTACCTACGTAGGCTGAGACTAGAAAGATTTCCAAAACCCTGGCTTCGAGGGTGCTAGTCTACAATAGTAGGTATCTGGATCTTTTCTAGACGTCGGGGTTTTTACATGTTAGATTGGGGTTTGCGGAGTTATTGTAGGAACTCAATATGAGGCGTCCCGTCTTTGATTGGGTACTATTAGTGAACTGCATTAGAATTAGCCCAGAAGATGCATGATCCAATTCTGCGAGATGGAAATGTACTTATGCTGGGTTATGCCAATTCCTGTGGTAGAAAACGCTTAGTCAAGGGAGAGATAGTTCCAAAAGTGATCGTGATCTTTCATCCAAGACTTCGACTCGTCAAGATAATGGAATTGACATCATTTTGTAAACCTTTATCAGGGGATCGTGAAGGACAACTTTCTTAGCAGGCGTTGATTTCTCTGTGTTGAACCTTAGGGTACCTTAGTTGGGGTAAATGGATTATATAATTCTACGTTATATTATACACTATTGCCAACTCTATCCCCTGTACTCCATGGTTAGGGAGCTAATAGGTAAGGTCCCGTTTTAATTTGAAAATTGTTTGTAAGCCGTTAAATATAAAAGATCAGTACGTGAAGAGAAATACAGGGATTGAGTAGATATTTATATTAAAATTTAAAAAGACGACTTCTTCTTCTGGCCTTTATGTACTTAACTCAGCGTCGGCAAAAGCATAATTCTGTTGTAATATATGAGCCGGAACAGAATCTGGGCCATTAGGCGGAACATCTAATTGGAAAGGATCACTAGGTTGGCTCAAATGCTTTAAATGGGCATAATGATCTTGTACTTGTTTACGCTTTCTAACTTCTTCCCCATGTTTTCCTGAACATATTCTTAACCCATTAACGGCTAAGATATTGAACAAGAAAAATACATAAAAACTTGAACCAATAATTATTTTAAAATAATCTAAACCAATTTGTGGAGAGCCAAGTCCGGTAATATATTCCCAGTTTGACAATTCACGGTTAGGATTTGAACGGAAGAAAAATAAGACGAAACGAACGACAAGTATGGCTCCGGCGTTACCCCAGGCAGTTAATCCTCCAAGCGTAAAGCTTAATGAAGGTTCATCAGGAAAATTTTCATAAACCATGGTAATTAATGAATGTGCGATAAGAAGAAAATGTGTATTTGTGGAGAGCCCTTTTTATAGTCGTTTTTTTTTTTTTTTTTTTATTTTTTGAATGAAAGGTGTCGGGGCCTTTGTGAGGACTTGATTTACAATATAAATAAGTAATATATATAGATAATATATATAGATAGTATATATACCTCAGATCAATAGTAGATAGATAAGATTAAGATAGTTGATGTTTGGCTGCAAAAACTGGTTGGCGCCCGCTTTTTTTTGGGATAGAGAGATATCTCCAACTGTCGGAGGTGTACTAAGATCCAATAGTCGTTAGACTACAGGATTCTGTTCCCAATAACCATGGGAAGTGCCCCACAAATCATAAGCGAAATGTGAATATATTTATAATTAATCGTAAAGTATTAAACTATGAGATTTTGAGCTCTGCATAAGCTGGTTGTATCAATTATGCCTTCATCTCTAAGTCATCATCAGAGTCTGATAAGGTCACATATTTGGGTGGAGGATTAACTTGAGGAGCTGGGTTTTTTAAATTTGCAATTATCTTTTCTTGATTGGAAATTTCAGGTTTCTCTCGTTTTACAGAGTATTTATCAATATTTTCACTCCATTTATGCTTTTTAGCAAGTTTATCTTGTTTACTCATCCCCAAATTTATTTGCTTATTTTTGGCAAGTGATTTGAATTCATCACGTAATTGTTTATGATAATTTAAATGGCTCTGCTTAATCAGTTGTAATTCTCTAGTTTTCAGTTTTACAAGTCCAATCTTTTCATATTTAGGTACATTCAATTTGAGTAATTTCTTCTCAAGATTCTTCCTAGCTCTCTCATCTTGTAATTTTCGTTTAGATCCTTGTTTTTGAAATATGTCGTCTCTAACGTACTTAGATCCATCAAATTGACTTTTGGCATGATAAATCCGAGATTCTTCATTTAACGCTCGTTCATGAGGATTAAACATTTTAATACTACCATTTAATTCCATACGTTTATTCTTCAAAAACTTCTTCTCCTCTTGAATATCATGAAACTCACATAGTTTAAATTTAGAATTTATGTATTTCTTACAACCATCTGCTTGACATTGAGTGATATTCTTAATGGTACCGATGGACAATACATTATTCAAATCTTCCGTTAAAGAAAGATCAAATTCTTGCTGGTGACGATATATAAACGGGTTTAATATTATGATCATTTCGCCTACGTACACTTTCCAATGTTTCTTGTATGCATCGCCAAATAGATTCAATGACACCGAATGAGAAAAGTTCCCCACTTTCATTTTCAAGTATTTGTCCCCATTCTTTGTCATCAAGATTTCTGACTTTTCAGTGATATATCCTATTACAGCCCAATTATCGTAATGTGGTTCCTTGAAATCTGGTTTGGTAACCTTTGCTAATAATTTGGGGACATTAAGCGGTTTGATATCATGTTTCTTGATTACACTAAGAAGTTGATCCATGTCAATGGTTTTAGTTCGAAGTGGTTCTTTGGTGAATGGCTCAATATCATCACACTCCACTGGGAGTTTCAGCGAAATATCGAACTGGAAAATTCGTTTATCTAAATTAATTGGTTTAACAGGCTTCGCAGCCATTCTTTGAAGCCCATTCAAAAACTTGTCAGTTCCTCTTTCTTGCTGCTTTTTCTTCTCCATCAACTGTTGCTTCTTGAGTTCGTATTCTTTCTGTAAATCAATGAGTGCTTCATCTTCATCTGGTGTGAGTTCTGTGTCAGAATATATTTCCATCGTGTGTAAGATCGCTAGCAAAGAAAAAGAGTCTAACGCGACGTGCTCAGGTTCGATTCCCGCTGAGGTTGATTTTGTTGAACCAAACTGCGAACTGAAGAAATCTACTTACAATTGAAGAATGGCCAGAGGTAGGAGTAAATCTCTCGTGCAATCCATTGCCCTGGAAGGTCCTGGCCCGCATGAGCACGAGAATGCAGCTAAGGAACAAGAAAAAGTGTTAGAATTTGCCAAGTCATCTCATGTTCGATCCAGATCCATTCCTAGGTTCTCGAAGCTGAAAACGGTAGTACCACTTGATCCATTCACTCCGTATGAATTTGATGCTTTATGGGAGAAACACATATCTGGACAGTTTTCTAGTACTAATATAGACTATGATTTCGAAAATTGGGATCAAATCGAACAATTGAGTCAATTGAAAGTACAGAATTTCATTACTGTATTGAATGTGAACCTAACTCAATTAAATGGTTTCAAAGGTGATCTAAAATCGCTTAAATCTCAAATATCAGATATTCTGTCTCATTATGAAACTATCCATGGTAAGACAAAGGACTTTAATACCAAATCACAAGCTCTAATCAAATCACAAAATGAGCTACACGAAAAACTGGAATCAATCAGTGTAATTCTACGTAACTTCGAGAATTTAGATGATATAACTCGGAAGTTATCGACCCCTAATAATCTTAAGTTGATAAGGTCAAAAGGATTTCCTAAAATCTTGGAAAACTTAGACACGTCGTTGGAATTTTTAAACCGGAATAAAGATAATTCCAGTTTTAAAAATATAGAAATCTACAAAATTAAATTCAGACAGTGTATGACAAGATCATTGACATTGATAAAGGATTATTTGGTTAATGAACTTCGTAGGTTAGAGACTACAGTCAATCAACAACAGACTGATTTGAGGGCTATTTCAGTCTATAAAGAATTCCAAAGTTACATAGAGTCACAGGTAGATGAGTACAGTAATTTCCCGAATTTGTCGTCAATATTCATCACTCGGATAGAAAAAAAGCATGAACTAGAATATAAGGGTTTATTCCTCGAGATTTTGAATAGCTACTTCAGGTGTAGAACCAACCTTGTAGACATAAGTGGGGACTTATCGAAATTTCATTCAGACGATCTCGTTAAATACTCCCAGGATAATTTATCATACATTTCCAAGCTTTTAGCACGAGAACACAAATTGTTCAAACAGTTTTTTGGTTTCAATGATATGACAGTACCAGATTATGTCAATAATTTAGTGTATGAGTTTTTCAAAAATCTTATAGAACCATTCTATGATTCTATACGAGAGAGGTTGTTGAGAGAGACCAATATCAGCTTATTATGTCAATTGACTAATCTTTTACAAAACTATTATGAGTTTGAAGACCATAAGTCATCTGAGGTTAATTTAGGAGAGGTGTTCCAGTCCATCCTTGATGATTGCCAATCTCGGCTCATATTCAAAATTCAATTATACATTGATAATAAATTAATACCATATAAACCTACACCAGAGGATTTGAATATTGGAAACAAGAAAAAGAGTGTAAATGAACTAGATGAAGACTTTAAGGAGAATCTCTTCGAAGATCTTTATCTACCATTAGGTAAAGCTCTAACAATTCTTTCCAATATTTATGAATTAGTAAATTCGATAGTTTTTGATGATTTAGCCCATTATATTGTTCATTCATGTATCGAGATCTTACGGAAAGCTAGTGTTTTATCCCAAAAGTATTCTGGCTCAGTTGATTCAAAGTTATTCTATCTCAAGAATCTAATTATATTAAAATATCAATTAAGTAACTTTGATATTCAGTTTGTAAGAACTGAAACGTCATTGGATTTTACAAGTGGATTAAATGAATTATATACATTGATTAGAAACGGAGATATCATTGTCAGTTTAAATCAAAATGGATGGTTTAATTTAATTAAAAGGACCGTTCCAAAAGTCATCAACAATATGATCGATGCTAAAACTGAAGTCGAATTAGAAATCAATAATTCCATAAACGAACTCTTATCCGAGTATTTGAATCAAATTATAGAACCATTAAATAAACCAGATAAAAAAATTGCTTCTTCAGAATTCAAGACAAACATACACACATTGTTACCACAATTTAAAAAACAAATAACTGCACATTTGAATGATTATAATATCTTAAAGATCTTGTTTAATAATTTAATGGAAATTCTTGTCAACTACTACGACAATTATTACAGTACATTAACAGAGGATCTAAATGAAATAATGGAACCAGAAATCTTCAACAAATTCTTGGGTAATCTTATTGACGACTTATTGGATGACCTGACCATACAAAATAACTTGTTGGATATTAAAACATTATTAAAATTCGACGAAGAATTGGAATTGGAGGAGAAAGGGCAATTTGATGATTCAGTGGATCCTTTAGATATATCACACAGTTCACCATAATCAAGTTTCATCTTCCTCAAATGGATTGTAAATATTTTTCAGTAGCATCTGGTTCAATTCAGATTTAACATAAGGCACTTTATCAGTTACAATAAATAAATGAGTATCGTCTAATTCTTGTAATACTATATCATTTCTTTGGGCATCCATTTGTAAAATCAATGCTCTTATACTTGGATCACACTGAATTAATGTCCCTCCAGTTGCTGATACCATCTTCACTGGAAAATAAAGGTAGCGAAAAATAAATTTCTGAGGGTTATGGATAAAGACAGTGATAACCAAGATACACATATAAATAACGATACTCTCGATGATCTGCTGGTATCAGATGGAAGTATACTGGAGAACTCTGGTGATATCAATGGTGAGTCCTTACATGACAATGGCCTGGAAGAGGATAATGAAACCGTGGGCAATACTACGTTTGAAACCACTTACAGTGAGAGTGAGAATCTGAGTGACAGAGACCCAGATGATGATGTACTCGAAAATAGCGAAGAAGACGATGATGATGAAGAGACAGAACCTCCAAAACTCAAGTATTCCAGGATAAATAAGTTACCTCCCAATTTTTTCAATCGTGATCCCATTTCTTGTTGCAATTTTCATGAAGATTACTATATTTTTGCAACTCACTCGGGACTTATTCATATCACCAAGCCTGATTTTTCCTCCATAAGGACATTCAAAGCACATAGGGCTTCGGTACTTTCTATATATAATGACGGGAAGTTCTTTGGGACGGGAAGCATGGATGGAACGGTGGTAATTGGGTCGATAACAGACGAGAAAGATATAATAGCATACGACTTTAAACGGCCAATACATGCCGTGGTGCTTGACAGACAATACGCTAAGACTCGAAGCTTTGTTAGTGGTGGTATGGCTGGAAAAGTGGTCCATTCAAGTAAAAATTGGCTAGGTCAAAGAAGTGATTTGGTTTTAGACGAGAATAATGGACCTATTGTGGCTATCCATACAGTTGATGATATAGTTCTTTGGATGAACGACAAGGGAATAACGATTTTCCACACTGAATCCAGACAAGTAATAAAGGTCATTGAAAGACCTGAAGGTGCTCCTCGTTCAGACCTTTATTGGCCTAGAGTGCATGCCTTGGAGACAGATCGAATTTTAGTTGCCTGGGCTAATTTTATCTGGTGTATAAGAGTTTCTATTAGAACTTCAGAAGATAAAGAAGAAAGTGGTTCTACTCGGTCCAGAATATTGCCTTCAGCGGCCACTATATCCTTTAGAGCTGTTCAGGAGAAGAAGGTAGAAATTGAGCATGTTTTCCAATTGGATAGTTTGATCGCAGGGATTTCGAGTTTCAAAGACGATTACTGGATGATTTTGTCTTATGAACCTCCCTCAGAAGAAAATGGCAAGACCACGTTCAATAATCCTGATTTAAAACTAATCAATTCTTTAACAGGCGAGGTGGATTTCGAGGAAGAAATTGGGTTGAAAAATATCGATCATTTGGGACTCAATGATTTCAGTTTGAATCGCCACATAGGTCCAGATGCTACTAGCTATTTTATAGTTTGCGCCAAAGATGGAGTAATAGCCCAAGAAGTCCAGCTTCATGACAGGCTCGATTGGTATGTTCAACATGATAGATACCTTGAAGCCTGGGAAATAAGTGAACATTTAGTTACTCCTATAAAACGGTTGAATTTTGGAGTCAACTATGTTGATAATCTCGTGAAAATTGACGACTGGGAAAAGGCTGCCGAGTTTTTGAAGCAGCTATTATGTCTTGATGATTCAAAATTACCAGAGGGTGACACCAAGAGTACCTTGATGACCGAGAAGACGTCTATTACGTTACAGAGTTCTAGCTCTAATAAGTATGATGATGAGTATGTCAAACTGGTGATCTACCAATGGGAAACTTGGAGCTCCATCTTCGCTCGTTCTGGTCACATAGATCTTTTGACGGATTTAATACCTACCTCCCCCAAGCTCTCTTTATCAACTTCAATCTACAATAATATATTACTGTACTGGATGGATAAAGACGTAAAGGTGGTGGTGAAGCTATTGGGCCAGTGGGATCCAGAATTATATGAATATACCCAAGTTGAGAATATTATTGAGGGCTATTTGGAAAACCAGGAAGATGTAGATTTGAGAAGAAGTCTTGCAGATTTGTATATAAAGACTTTGGAACCCCAGAAAGCCGTAACCCATCTCGTTGCATTGAAAGATGCAACCGTGATACAATTCTTATCTTCTCACCATCTTTTAACAAATTTCTTCTCCGATCTTGGTAATATGATTAAAATCAGATTTGGCCCCAACGAATACGAGAAGCTTCCTTTGTCAGAACTTAAAGACAGATTGAGTGATGTTGTCCAGATACTCGTGGATCATCGTCACGAAATTCGTGTAGTTTCAGTTCTCAAACTAATGGAGGAAAATCATTTGTCATTCATCAATTATCTTTACTTGGAAGAGTTGAAGCAGATCGATGAATTCTTAGTTAATGACCTTGGTAATGAACGGGTTAAATTGTATTCTGAATTCAACAGAGGCAAACTTCTACCATTATTGATGAGAAATGATGGATATGATATTGATTATGCAATTCAAATATGCCAATCAATGGAGTACACGGAGGAGCTCGTTTACTTATTAGGGAAAATTGGAGAGAATAAAAGGGCCTTGATGTTGATAATTGAAAAACTTGACAATCCACAAGTAGCCATTAACTTTGCCAAACATCAGAATGATAGAGAAGCGTGGGACATTCTTCTTGATTACTCCATGACCAAACCAGCTTTCATAAAGGCGCTCATAGAGACCGCTGATGATCAATCCAACCCGTTTTATGATCCAATTTCAATTATCAAAAGGATCCCCAGTGGTATCCATATAGAAGGCCTTAAGGCTAGTGTACTGAAGATCACTGAAAATCAAGAATTAAGTTATCTCATGAATCAGTTGATTTTAAAGTTGGTTTATGGTAGATCGGAGAGTATTTCGAAGACCTATAGAAGTGGGTTACTTAAGGGATTTGAGATTGAAACTAATGGGGATATTTGGAGTAAGTTCGATAGTATTTTACTTTATGGAGACAGAGTCAATCAAACGCCCGAACTGAAGCTTCAACAAGAAATGTTTCCTCAAATGGGGGTCCAAGTATATAAAGATCAGCTGCAAAAAATAGAGCATCTAGAGATTGCGAACAACTTTTTACGGCTGCAAAAAAACCAAATCAGTTAGATATACTATACAAACATAATATATAATGGTTGAACGTCGTAAAACTATCAAGGAAGCTATTCGTAGATTTGGTGGAAGTCTTAGGAGACGTAAAGCTGATAAAACCCCACCTGTTGAATCCAAATCAATGCAATTATTTGAACCATCCACAGATATATATTTTGAGAACCAAGAGAATTTCCATGATGAAGCAGAAATTCAAGCGAAAAAAAGAGATATTAGTGTCTTGAGTGAAGGTGAATGGTTAATTGATGATATTTTTGAAAGTTACATGATGAGATCACCATCATTGTTGGATGGAGAAAAACCATTAGAATTAGACTTATTCAATGATGACACCATCGAAGACGCTATCATTGACGTAACTACTCCACCAGTACCTGAAACTCAAAGAGGAAAAAGGTACATCAGCTTCTTCACATTACCATTACCCAAAGTCAGATACAAGAAACCACCAAGTCCCCCAACCGTGAGTGACGCTCAAGAAGAATCAGAATTGGCAGACGAATATCCATCACTCATGGCTAGAATTAAAAGGGGAATTATCAAAAAGCGAAGCTATAGTTTAGTAGATAACGGAATATCTTATATTGATACAAAGTTTTCTATTCGTAAATATTTCAATATATAATTACTGAAATGGATTTAATCTAGCGAAAAGACTACCAGTAGTTCTAGTGAATATACTGGTGGCCACATCATTGGCGTTGCTAAATTTATCACATCTAGTGAATGCCACCGCATTAGTTAATGATAACATAATAGTTATGACAATCAAAATCAAGTACAAAAATTCAAATTTTAATACTGCTAAAATTCCCAATAATACCCATGCAATTGGTTGACCATAAAGAAGTATCCAGAATAACTTGGAATCTATAGGATTGATGTATCTGTTTGGATCAGCCGTTTCAAAGACCCAAACATTCTCGAATTCACCCGATGAAGTTTGAGTAATCTCGTTCCACCATCTTAAACCTACCAACAATCTTCCAGAGATGTTTTTCAAATTCCAAAAATCTGCAGCCACAAGCAAGATAAGCAAGATGAAATGAATGATAAATCTGTTTTTTTTGATAACGAATCCAATTATAAAATTACCAAATATGTATACCATAACTGGGGCTACTCTAAAGAAAAGATAGAATAGGAGTGCCACAGGGTGGGATGATTCTTTGAGTTTTTGGGCCCAGGACCATTCATTGGGATTGGTGGTGGTACTGGTAGAATTTGCCGGTTCATTGGTGGTAGGAGCATCCATTTGCCCCAGAACAGTATAGGGCAGGTCTGCGTCAATGGGTGTATAAGACATGATAATTCGCACTGAAAAATTATCATGTTTAGTAGGTTTATCAGTAGTATAACTCGTACTCAGTTAGAGACTGGGAAGGTATGTATAGTTTCCATCAAGTTTAATGATCTATTACTAACTGGTAAGTTTGGTTTTTACCTTTTCACACCAATTTTAGTCATGATATACACCGGTATCAATTCAGATGAAAAATTTAATCTTCCAGGATTCTGGCCTGATCCTGCAACTTTGAATCAAATACCCAAGGAAAGACATGAAATTAAAGCTGAAGTTGCAAGAATCAGAAAGGAGAGAGAAGAGAAAAGAAAACGTTTAGAGGCTAAAGCCAGAGAATTAGGAATTGTTGAGGAGCTGTAATGAGCTAATGAGCTAATGAGCTAATGAGCAGAGCGCAAATGAGCTAAGCGAGCTATTAAGCTGAGCTAGGTTATTGTACATAGTAATACATGATTTTAATTATACTTTTCAATTATCTTTGTCTTGTCGAGAACGTATAGTTTTCAAATTTAATTTCAAATCGGCAACCGTTTCTTTCAGAATGTTTAGATACCCTGTTTGAGCTGCTTCAAGTAACCTTATTATCAGTTTCAGAAGCTCTTTGTCGTTGAAATTTTTACTGACATTGTGCAAATTCCCCATCGACAGTGATTTATAAGTTATCCCACTGTATACTTTGGAAAACAGAATAGGACCATTATATGGGGAAGAAGCTGTTGACGAAGGTAGTGAATCATTCCATTGACTTTGAGGTGTAGCAGTGAATGCTCTTCTTTTATCGGGCCTTGGGTCATCTGGAAGTTTGTGTTTTAACGATCCACTTTCTGAGATACGTGCTAGAGAATGTGGAGATTGGGATACAGGTTGGGCAAGGCTTGGTCTTGGAAGCTGGAGTTGAGGTAGCTGAATGGGACTGGTGGAGGTTTGGGGTATTGATGTCTGGGGTATAGAATTCTGGACCATGGAAGTTGGTGGGAGAGTCGAAGTTTCGTCTTGTTGAGCAGCTGCAAGCAATGCGTTAATTGATAGGTTTGTCCCGAGTAGTTGGTCTGAAAATTGTGGATCTTCCTTAGGAGCAAATTCGTCCATATATATATTGTTCATATCATTGATCTCATTTATTGAAGGATTTAACATTTGACTCATAATCCAATTATCATTATTGACTTTTTCAGGTTCATCGTCTACGTGCCTTGTTACGGTCTCCAGGAGACAACTAGTGACAATCTCTTCAATGGAAATATAGTTGAGAGTAGCCTTGGATCTCTCATTTATTAACCCTAAAAGATCTTCGGTTGACCAAGGTAGGATCACATTAAGTTGACCCATTACCTGCTGGAGTTTTTTGTAACTTCTCAGTAATTCAATAGACTTTGTAGTACTTGCAAAGGCTATTAATTTAGCGTTATTAGGCCATGATCTTTGAATGTTAATTAAATGAGTTTTACACCAAGCCTGTAGAATAATATCGGTTGTAAGAGACTCCCATGCTCTTTTTATCCATTCTATGGCCTTTATTAATGGAACGTTATAATCCGGTTCAGAGAGGACATCAGTAGCCAAAGAATCAGGACCTATTGGTTGAGAGTCTTTGGGTTGATGTCGCCTTTTCTGCTGAATATTAATCATTTCCAGATACTGTTGTAATCTGTATAAAGTCTTGAATTCATGGACAATACCAAAATTCATAGGACAGTAGTCGAAATTTACTCCATTAAATAACGAATTAAAAACCGGTTTATGACTACTATTATTTTTAAGATAAACCAATTTGATGTTATTAAATTTAACATTCAATATCCGGTGGGTAGAGGAATCATCTACGATAATTACAATTTTCCTAGGTGGATTATTGCTGGCCAATTTGTGCTCTAAAGTAAGCAAATAATTTTGAAACATAGTTGATGTTATCCACTTATTGATATTATTCTTATAGAACAAATTATAGGTTTCCGTCAACTTATTTAAAAAAGCCATTTGTGAATGTAACAGGAGGTCACCATTATAACCATGAGCTTGGAATGTTCGTAAAGACAGAACTGAGCTTTGAGAAAGATCAAATCGATCATTCTTACCGACTATTAATGGAGTTAACTTTTCTGATCCTTCAAAGTTAGTTCCTAGCATTATAGTTAAAGAATTTTCTGTCAGACTCAGCAGTTGTTTCAAACCTTTATCGACCGAATTTGTATCGAAGATCTGGTCAAGTGGCATTGAATAGAACAACTGAAATTCATCAATGGTAAACATATCTTGAGGACCATAACCATCTCTTTGTATAAGATTATGTAGATAGTTTTTCAATTCGAGCTTATCATCAAGAAGCCAAATCTTATTCAATTTATATCCAAAATTCTCATTAATATCTTCTTCAGTACCAGTTAAATTTATATTTAAACTCTTGACAAATTGTGTACACCATTTTTGATTAAAAATCCCATTTCCATCCTTAACTTCCATTGGTAATCGGTTCCATATCGCATTGGAAGTAGACTGTATAATTGGGGTAGTTATAGGAATTGATTCCCATATCAGTTGGGTTACCCATTCAGTTAAGATTTGTCTTAAAACTGGATTAGATTTCTTTCTTCTTCGTACTAATTGGAATTCAGTTTGTTTAGATGCTACAAGATCATTTTTGCTGCTTAAAATCCTTGAAATTGTCGTTTGACTAGGTTGTTTGCCAGATTTGAAAGTTTCATGAGCCCATTTTGCGAGATCGCTTTGAGTCATATGAGGATTAGCTTCTGCTTTGAGGCAGATATCTATCTTCTGCTTTATTGTATAACCCATCGTTTATTGTTTAGGCGAAGATATGAATTTCTTTATGGAATGAATTTTGGGGTACGAAGAATGGCTGCGGCTGCAGCTCGGGAGATGGTCTGCCATCACCAGATTCGCACGGCCATAGTCCGATAGGGTAGGTATGTAAAGAGATGTATTCAGAGATCTAGAGGAGTTTTAAGGTGGTTCTTGTGTTTGTGGGCCACCACTTAGGGTAATGAGAAGTTTTGGGGCAGTTTTACGGATTTTAAAAAGTTTTAGACGGGATAGGTTGTATTAAGTATAATTTGCAGCCGTTTATGCGCTAACAGGAAATTTGATCTGGTGCACCGCATAAGCTAGGTGGATAGGATCTAGATACAAAGGAAAGGATTTGACTTTGTAGGATTAAAGGTATTAAACATAGAAACATACCATATGTATACATTTATACTTAAACTAAGAATTTACACACCAGATCCAACACCTTGTCTACTACATCATCTGTCTCAATACATAAACTATGTTGAGCAGTTTCAAAAGTGACAAATTCTTTGCTAACATTTTCATTCAAAGCATCGAAGAATTTCTTACTTCCCTCATACCAATTGATATGATCATTTTTACTGTGAAGAACCATAACTTTGATATTTGGATCAAATTTACTCACATAATCTTTCTTAGTCAAGGCTTCACCTCTATTAACCATACCCATAAATAAGGGACCGGAAATCCAAAATTTCCTATTATGGCTCTTTATATATTTGACCCATTTTGGATTGTTACTGATGAATTCATATTGTAAACCAGCGTCAATTCTAACATTTGGAAGCATTTTACTAGCGAAATTTCCAAAAGCCTTTAAAAGAAAATTAGGTGCCGTAGCTGGATGAAGCAATACTTCAGGTGCGGTTGTAATAATAGCACCAATGGCTTCCTTATATTTTCCTCTAATACCATAATTTAAAATAATTCCTCCACCCATTGAATGGCCCATTAAAATTATCTTCTCATTGGGGGTAGTGATGGCATCCGCATTGAGTTTGACCATGAAATCCAAATCGCTGAAAGTATAATGTTCATTAGTCTTTCCAATATCTTTATCGGCAGAAGTTTCTCCTGCACCTCTTTGATCGAAAAAGAAGATATCATATCCTTTTGCTGATAATTTATCGAAAAATTCAGTGTAAATTTTGGAGTCTTCGGAAAATCCATGGACGAAAAGTATTCTACCTTTGTAATCTCCGGAATGTTTATATAAAACTGTTTTAAATTTGAGCCCATCATGAGGGACAAATTCTATAATAGGTTCTTGACTTGGTGTATAAGGGATAGGAATAGACATTATGTTAACGCAAACAATTTATCGAATAAGGAGGGTGGTGCGTTTAGTGCAGAATTGTGCAGGAATACGAGCCTGAGACATGTGGACATTAGGGAATAGGAGAATGGTTGGATAAAGGGGGAAGGGAGAAGGAGTTGACGTTTATAGTCTCTTAGTACGGCTATGTGTGAGTGGATTAGTGAGCCGTCTGTTTTTAAAAGGTTTTATATGTAGATTGTAGATACACATATAGTCTTCTCTGCAGCCTATTGTCTCTCGCATATTGACAGGACCTAAGCCAGATGAAGACAAATACCCTTTTGAACAAAAAAACATGATACTGGCCGTGAAGTGATATTGTGTTTAGCATTACAGTGGTGGAAAAGTGGTTTTTAGTGAAGGGGTCAATTCCTTCTGTTCGTTCTTAAATGCATTTTCTGTCTATTGTCCTGTAAGTATCACCGTGTTTGTATGTGCCACAATGGAAATAGGGAAATAACATTTGACTGCTTTGCTGGTGTAATAGACATCTAATCTGTCACTCAATCCGCAACTTCAAATTTACGGTTCATAGGGTATTGCACAAATTAAATGAAACGTGTTTTTTTGCAGCCATTACTAAAACTTGATTCCTACCAATTTAAACTGCTCAAATTGACCATATTTGATTCTAATGTCGATATATGGGATTTTCTATAGTCTAAGTGAATGTTATACAAGATTACATTACATTATATCTAATTTATTTCCCTATATCTGCACCTCTGCACCTCTGCACCTCAATAGAACCAGAAGATAAACCCAAACTTCCCCTGTCTCCCCTGTCTCCCTGATCCCATAAATAATGCAGAACAATAAATAATCTCCATTATATAGGATCAATAGATACGGATAAATCCGATCACTTATCAAAGATCATGGCCTCGAAGCCAATGGCCCACCAATTAGTCACCATGACAAAGCGACCAATTAGTTACCTGATGAATAAACCAGCTTTCATAAACTACATACATTACAGATCATAACTATTTACAACACCAACCCCCAAGAATCATAAATCTACAAACACCACCACCCCACCCGCTCACAGTTATCGCCCGCACCAATGAAATATTCCTTTTTCATCAGCAATGGATTTCGAAGAACAATTAGAAAAAGCCGAAAGATCTGATAGTCCTTCATTAGTTGGATCATCAGTTAGATCTGCAGATGACTCTCCTCATAACAATTATATTCATCCAGAGAAATATACTGGAACCTCCAAAAAAACTGGATTGAGTAAAGATATAACTGCGTCGTTAGATGATTTAATGAGGGAGGGTGCATTGATTGCCAGTGAAGAAGATTTTGAACTGGTGTTAGACAAGGAAGGAATTGTCAAGGAAAGTGTCAAGTATGAAGATAACAAAGTTGGTGGTGGAAGAAATGGTCTCCAATTTGAACCACTTTTCGTCCATGACAGTGACAGTACTGCTGCTGCTCCTTCCACTGGTCTCGCAGACGGTACTGGAGCTGCGGAATCCGGTGCTGCTACTACTGAAGCTGGTGAGACATCTAGTACTGGTGCTGGTACTGGTGCTACAGAGTCTTCCACTGGTCTCTATTCCACCCCTAATCTCTCTCAGTACCAGGTGGAAAACCAGATTGCTTCGCACGATGATCTCCTTGCTAAAATTAAGCAAGAAGATCCTCATCAAAAGAAA
Source organism: Yamadazyma diddensiae (assembly GCA_030563465.1). Taxonomy (NCBI): domain Eukaryota; kingdom Fungi; phylum Ascomycota; class Pichiomycetes; order Serinales; family Debaryomycetaceae; genus Yamadazyma; species Yamadazyma diddensiae. The sequence continues at coordinate 32,295 of JAJMIX010000004.1, forward strand.
CCCCCATTGGTAACTAAATCATCTTTCCAACCTCTCCCGTTAATGGATCATGGTCAAACTGGACCTGAAGGGTTCCATTCTCCTTATTTTTTCACTGATGATAAAGCTGAAAGTATTGATCCTGGTAGATCCAGTTCTCGGTCAAAATCAAGATCTAGAGCTGTCAAACCTCATTTAGCTAGAGGTGATTCATATAAATACACTAAAGATGAAGATCCAGAATCTTATGAATTACCCCCAGATTTTGAAGATGAGAGAAGAAGTAGACAATCTAGACCAACAATGGGAGAATCTATTGCAGCAATTGAAGAGGAAAAAGTTAACAATGAAAAATATCAATCTCAAGTTTTGTCTAGAGATGCTTCTTTATTAACAACTGGAGACTATACTAATTTTAATGTTGATAGTTCAAGGGAACCTTCAACTCCTTATGAGTATAAGGGAAGTAGAATGTCAACTGATTATTTGAGATCAATTTCCAGATCAAGATCAAGACAACCAGGTGCTGTGGATCATAATGAAAAGAATGATGCTAATCCTTCCAGTTTATATGAAGAAGGAGCCTTAATCAATGAAGATCCTTATTCTACCATTGATAACTTAGATACCATGGTTGGTGATGTTATCAAGGAACTGGAAGAAAAAGATGATAAAGATGTTCCTGTTAAGGAACCGGAGACTAAAAAAACTGACACCAAGAGTGTTGCATTTGAAGCTAATGAGACAGATGCGGGTGCAACTAAAGAGTCAGAACTGACCGAATCTGAAATCAAACCGGAAGATACTGAAGAAGCTGCAGAACCAGAACCTGAAACAGAAGAAGCTGAATCAGAGACTAAAGAAGATGAATCAGAAAAGGCTGAAGTCACTGAAACTGACTCTGTGGCTCAAACTGCTGAAAAACTCGAGCAACTCGAAGTGGATGATTCAGTTCCGAAGTCTGCGGCCAAAGATGCCACAGATAAAGTGGATGAGGGAGATGAAGAGCCTATTACCGTAAAGGAGCCAGAAACTTCTGAGACCTCTGAGCCTACAGAGGGAACCGACAAATCAATTGCTGGATCTGGTGACACTGATGCTTCAACTGTTGCAGCAGATGTTTCTACCAAAGCTGAAGCAAGCGATGCTGAAATAAAAGATAAGCTTCAAATTGAAGATCCAAAACCTTTAGAACCATCTGAACCTACAACTGCTGGTACAGATGCTACTGAGGATGAATCATTTGATATTTCCCCTGAAGAACTCAGAAAGCATCTTGAATCTCAACCAGTTTATCTTTTCACTTCTCTTATTGGAGGAATGCAAGTCATCCATAAAACCAATCGATTACAGACTATTCTTAAAGCCAATGAAATTAAATTTGAAGCAAGAGATTTAGGTACCGATGATGAAGCCAAAAAAATCTGGAGGAGATATTCTAATGGTAAATCCTTACCGGGGATTGTCAGAGGAGATGATTTTATTGGTAATTGGCAAGATGTGGAAGATGCTAATGAAGAGTATAGAGTTCGTGAACTCATATATGAAACTTTATAATTTAGCCACAGTGAATCAGAATAGTAATTAAATAGTGAATAATAAGCCCATTATAAGCCAATCAAATTGATAATAGAAGCAGCATAGTAATAAAATAATCATATTCTATTTCAATGAATGACAATTGACAGTCAATATCTCAAATATTGTATCCAATGATTAGCGACTTTTTCGTAAATTTTACGACACGAGATCAAAAGTCGGTGGAAAAATTATCTCGATTGAATAAGGCGAAAAATTACACTTAGCGAATTTTCACCATTTTCACCCCGGCAAAATTAACTCTTTCAATATATGTCGACTCCTGCTGAAATAATTGCTGCTCGTATAGCTGCCAATGATAATAAGCATGATGATTTAATCGAGTATTCTGATAGTGATAATGAAGAAGGTGTTGAATCATTAAATGGTTCAATTCCGCTGTTAAAGGACGAAAGTGCGTTCCCAGCTTTGGCAAAAAGAAGTCAAAATTCTACACCAACTACTAGTACTTGGGTATCTGGTGCCGTTTCTGCTGCCACTGCTGCCACTTCTGCTGCAAAATCTTCCACTGTTCAAGAAGCTTTCTCTCTCGACGCTGACGATCAATTAAACGTGGCTCGTCCAGAATTCATCAAGGTTCTTCAAACCGTCAAATCTGAAACAAAAACTAATATTGAATGTACAACATCTCAGCTTACCAAGAAAAGAACTTTCTTAATCACCGGTAAACCGGAAGATGTGAAATTGGCAAAGAGATTGGTTATTAAGAAATTAACTAAACCAGTTAAGATTTCCTTCACAGTACCTTCCAAGTTGAGAAGTCGAATTATTGGACCTGGAGGAAAAACTTTAAAACCGATTATTTCTCAATTCGAAGTTAGAATTGATATTGGCAATGAAGAAACCATTGTTGATGGTGACGAATCAAATGACGACATTTTCAACAAATTGGTTACGGTTTCAATTGATGGTGATGTTGAAGGATCAAAATTGGCAAAGGCTAAAATTTTGGAAATTGTCAAACAGGAAACCAAGACTTTATCAATCAAACTTCCAATCGATGATGATATTAAACCTTTTGTTTCAAGTGCTTTACAAGATATAGTAGAATCATCTGATTTAGATATCTTGGTTCCAGACCATAAATCTTTAAAAAACACCATTACAATTATTGGTGATAGGGATGCGGCAATTGATGCCAGAGATTTAATTGTTTCTCGTATTGATCAATTATCATCAAGACTTGTTGTTGATGAGGTACCAATTCCAAAGATTAAACAACAATTCTTGCCAATTGACCAAATCTTATCTGAGGATAATGTTTTGATCAAATTACCTCTGGAAACTGAAGCTAGTGTTAAATTCATTGGTGAAAGATCAAAGATTGCTGGTGCAAAGGAAAAAGCTAGAAAAACTACAAGTCAATATAAGGTTGAAGTTTTAGATATGTCAAAGGCTCACAAAGGTAATTTACCTCACGTAAGCGCTGTTGCTGAATTTTTGAAATCTAAAGGGTTTTTCAAATCGGTGGGTGACAAACATAATGTTACTATCAATGCACCATCTTCCAAGTATTTGAACTCTGGTGAAGTAAATTCTATTCCTATTGAACTTGTGGTCAAGACTTCTGAATCAGGTGAAAATGATATCAAGGCTTCAAAGAAAGAGATTGTCGCTGCGGTTAACTCATTGAACCCAGATTCAGTCAAAGTTATTGACGATATTGATCACTTTTTACTCAATAAAGTTGATAGCCAAATTGGTGAATTGGCTAAAAATACTGATGTTTCATACGTTATATTAAATGGTAGAATTACTTTGTTTAATACTCATGACTCAATTGAAGAATCGGAAGACTTTGATTTTGAGGACCCGGCTACCAATGATAACTTTGAAACTATCAATAATGCTTTGAATCCTTTGAGAGAATTAAAAGCTAATTTAGCATCCCAGGTTTTGGATATTCCTTCTGCTTCTCAAAAATTCGTTTCTGGCCGTAATAATACCACTTTGAATGCATTATTATCAAGTGTTGAACCTAACTCTGTTATCGTTAAATTGAACAATGATGGTACAGGATTCGCTGATGACAAATTATATATTCATGGTTTGAAGACTCAGGTTTCATCCATCAGAAAAGCAATTGAAGAAGTCATTCAAGATAGCGAAAGTTATGGTGATAAGTATACTGCCACCGCTTCAATTCCTTCAACTATCTTATCTAGATTGATTGGTAAAAATGGGCAATTCCTCAACTCTTTAAGAGATGAATTTGGTGTCAAAATTGACGTTGAGGAAGAAGAAGAAACTAAATCTGACATTGTTATTGTTGGTATCAAAAGAAATGTTGAAGCTTGTAAATCAAGAGTTGTTTCATTATCTAAAAAGTGGGCGGATGAAACTACTGCAAGACTCAAGATCGAAAGTCAATACCATAGAAGAATGATTGGTGCAAATGGTAAGTTCATCAATAGATTACAAGACAAATATGGAGTAAGAATAAGATTCCCTTCTGCCACAGAATTGGCATCTCCTTCCCCTGATTCTCCAAGAAATAAAGACGAAGTTACCATTAGAGGACCTTCAAAATCTGTTGCAGGTGCCAGAGAGGAATTGGAAGAATTGCACAAGTTCGAAAAAGATAACGGGTTTGAACAAATCATCTCTATCCCTACTAAAGCAATTGCTAGAGTTATCGGTAAATCTGGTGAAACCATTAATGATATTGCAGATGCTACTGGAATCGAATACAATTTCAAGAGAGATGATAACAAAGAAAAAGAAACCGGATTAGTCGAGGTAAAGTTAGTCGGATCAAAAGCTGGATTGAAAGATGCTTCCAGTAAGATCAATTCTATTATCAATGAAGTCGAAAACTTTGTTTCAATTGATTTAGAAGTTGATTCCAAGTATCACAGAGAAATCATTGGTCAAGGAGGTTCTAAGATGAGGGAGATCATAACAAATGCAGGTGGTGATGATTTGCCAAGATCAAGATATCACAGATTATTGTCCATTCCAAATGAGGGTAGTGGTTCAAATGTTATTAATTCTCAAGGTCCAAAACATATCGTCAATAAGATTGTTGAACAACTTAATGAATTTGTTGCATTAAAAGAATCTTCTATTCTCATTGAAATTGAAGTTCCAAAAGATAAACACAGATTACTTGTTGGACCTTCAGGATCAACTCGTCAATCTCTCGAAAAAGAATTTGGTGTCACCATTGAAATTCCAAGAGCTGATGATAAATCTCCATTTGTGAAATTATCCGGTTTACCAGAAAAAATTGAAGAAGTCAAGGCCAAAATCCAAGACTTAACCAAAGACGACTGGAACCACTCGATCATGATTCCTGAAACTTATCATGCATTTGTAAGTGAAGGTGGTCAAATCTTCAAAACTCTCAGATCAAAATACGATGTCGAAGTTTCTCATGAAAAAGCTTCAAGAAAGGCTTCAAGATTATCATCTGTTTTAGTACCAAATCCTCCAGAAGAGGAAGAAGAGTTTTTAGTTAAACCTCTCGATTTAGTTGATTCAGACGTTGAAATTCCTTGGAGATTGAAAGGAAAATCTGAAAACACCGCAAAAGTTTTAGAATTATTAGAGAACAGATTAGAATTAGCAAAACAAAGTACATTTGGTGCATGGTTATACGCTGCCGATGCTTCTAAATTTTCTAAGGTGGTTGGACCTGGTGGTTCAACTGTTAAAAATATCAAGGAAAAATCCAATACTTTAGTTGTTGTTCCAAAGTCCACTGATAAGAATTCTCACTACATTTATATCATTGGAACTGAAGAGCATTTAAAGATTGCTAAGACCTTAATTACCAAGTACTTAAAATAAAATTACATAGTGTATAAAAAAATAGAATCTAAATTAATACCGTGCTTCGTTATATCTATCTAAAGCTCTTTGACGAGCGAATTTGTGTTCGACAATTGGCATTGGGTAGTCATTTATGGACTGTGAATCATTCTCATAAGGTTGATGAATTTGTTTACCCTTAACATCTTTCAATTCATCCACCCACTTTCTGATAAAATCACCATCTGGATCAAATCTCAGGGACTGCAAATATGGATTGAAAATCCTAAAATATGGTTGTGGATCAACCCCGGCAGAGGAACTGAACCCCCAACCACCATTATTAGATGCCATATCGAAGTCGATAAGATTTTCTGAAAAGAACCTCTCCCCATATCTCCAATCTATGAGTAGATGTTTAGCAAGAAAACTAGCAACAATCATTCTTCCTCTGTTACTTAAATCACCTGTTTGATTCAATTGACGCATACATGCATCCACAACCGGATAACCAGTTTGACCGTTACACCATGCATCCCACAAGTCCTTTTCATTTTCCCATTTAATATCTGAAAGTTCAAGGTGAAATGGCCTATACATTGAAAGATGAGGCCAGTTGGCAAGTACATGCTTGTAGAAATCTCTCCATGCTACTTGACGAGTCCACTGTACCACACTTTGATTTCCTGAATCAACAGTGGCTTTCTTCCCCTTAGACTTACTATTCAAGACTTCCTGAACTATAGTTCTAGGACTAATACACCCTATTGCCAAGTATGGACTCAAATGAGAGGCCACGTCTGCTGAAAGATCGTTCCTCAGGTCATCATACTCTGTAATCTCTGTCAGCTTCACGTATTCTAAGAGTCTATCACGAGCTGGCTTTTCCCCTGGGTTATAAAGCTTTTCAAATGCCTTTAGTTTATCTGATGAAAGGGTCTTATCCTTGGGAATTTCCGGTAACTTAAACTCTTCTACCTCTGGTGCCTTTTCATTCTTTATGGGAGGGTCTTTAACCTCAGGAGGATTAGAATTGACATAAGTGACCCAAGCCTTCCACCAAGGGCTAAATACCGAGTAAGGGGTTCCTTTACCTGACTTAAGTTCCCCTGGAGCTACCGTACAAGTGTCATGGAATGAATTGAAACTGAAATCTTTGCAGTCATGAAGTTTTATATAGTCTCGAAGCTCATCCACTTCATAGTTGATGTTCCCAGTAAGAATTTTCGCTTTTTTTGCAGCCATAAATTTTGAAATCTCTGGAACATAATTCTTGGCCTTATCAACTTGAAGTACAACCAATGGAATATTCAAATCCTTCAAATCGCTAGCAAGAATTTTTAAAGTTTCCATTTTGAATTTCAATTGAAATGGACTAGTTGTATGACTATACAATCTTTCAGTACAGAGCACGAATAACCCGATTAATGGCACCTTAAATTTAGATTTTAAATCACTTGCTTTTGAGAGACCAACATTATCATTGACTCGAAGGTCATTAGTGAAAAGATGAACTACAGCTTCGCCGGCTTTTTCAGGAACTTTGTTTTCCTTTTTGTTCAAGATGTTAATTGGCTTATTCTCATCCTTCAAATAGTGAGTTACTTTTTTATCAGAGATCGCTGGTGGATAATAAGGGTTTCCAAATGGAGGTAATTGAGTTGAAGTTTTCTGTTTCTTAGTATCAGGCATTTTTGTTAATTGTACCTTGCATCTACAACTATATAAGAAGTACGAAAGATTGCTGTGAGGTCATAGCAATGGCGTGCGAAGCCTATTGCTGGTGAAACGGTTATTTAGTGTGACAGATTCAATATTTAGACGATCAGCTCTAAAGTGATGTCAATTGATGGAAACTGTGCAAAAGTGCCCGGGTATGGTGATTCCGTTCTGAGACATGTTTAATAGTGTCTCAAATAAGTGAGCTACTGGAATCCTGTCGTACACCTGAGGAGTCAATCTTTTAGTCCCATAATGTAGTCTCTGATATCTATGGAAGCAAATAATCGATGTATACTGTAGGAAACTATAGTATCTTATGTTCTGTTTCATATCTCTTTTAGCAGGATTAGAAACTTATTCTGTAGCCATAAGTCTAGAAGGCGAATACTCGAAGGGTAACCCGGAAGTCTCCAAGAGGACAATTTCAAACAGTCACTTATTATATAGCTAGTAATCTTGACCTTTGCCAATGTCGGTTACACATTTTTAAGTGCATGTCTAGAGTTAGAAGAACTAGCAGGTTTTGCGATTCTCATTATTTGCAGCCAAAAGGCAACAACACCAAAAATCAACTTACACCTAGGGATGACAGTATGTAGTTACCATGAATACTAACAGTTATCTACATAAATTATGGAATAGAAATCAGGAATATCGTTTCACCCCTGTTACATCTCGTGCCTTTCATAGTAGTAAAATTTTTTACTTTTGGGCGACTTGCACCACAGTTCCAAGCATTAAGCCACAGGAATTAAAGTTGATCTTGGATCTTGGAATCTGATGATCTTGAAATTGGGCAAATTACGAATTAGAGAAGCGATATACATAATCATACATAAATATAATACAATACTATGAAGTAAGTTATTAATTACTGAATTGGCCAATAATTGATCACCGGTGAAAAATAGGCCTGAATCGCAGCTGACGCAAAAAAACGGACCCTTCAAATAGAAACTGTTAGCAGGACGCCACAAAAAAATATACGGCGTTTGCGCTTCTGGTGAGAGAAGGTGATGCAGCCAGGGCCACACATTTCTTTTTTTTTGCACCAATTATAAAAATATGCAGAAATTCGAGGAAATCCGAGGGTAAATTCGGTTAAGCTAAAAGGGTGTAGCACGTGAGTCAGCATAATAGGATTTGCATATAATGCTCCCGGATTTCATAAACGACCGTTCTTGTGCAGCAGCTGCTAAAAAACTTTTCAAGTGTATAAATATTGACACTTATTCACCTAATATCTAAAATAATGGCTCTTACAAATTTCTTTTCACAAGAGACGAAGGAAGAGAAATTCTCCGAAACTGGGGAATCAGTACTGTCAAACAGCTCAGTAAATGGTGCCGTTGTTCAAGTCGACCAAAATCGTAAAGATATTGGTTTCATCTCTGCAACATTCCTTTGTTTTAACAGAATGATTGGATCAGGTGTATTCTCTCTTGGTTCAACAATTTTTGCTTTAAGTGGTAGTGTTGGTACTGCTCTTATGATGTGGTTAGCTGGAAGTGTAATTGCATTTTCAGGTTTATTGGTTTATATGGAATTTGGACTGGCAATTCCAAGAAATGGTGGTGAAAAAAATTATATTGAATTTATCTATAACAAGAAACCAAAATTCCTTGCAACAGCAATGTATGGAGCTTATGTTTTCTTTTTAGGTTGGGCATCAGGTAATTCAGTTGTTGTAGGAGAATATTTACTTAATGCTGCAGGTAAAGAAGTAACTCAATGGAATTCAAGAGGAATTGGTCTTGGAGTTATTACATTTGCATTTTTAATCAATGGTGTTTCAGTGAGAGCTGGTTTACTTTTAGGTAATTTCCTTGGTATCTTTAAAATAGCAATTGTTTTATTCATTGTCGTCACTGGATGGGTTGCCCTTGGCAATGGTATTAAAACCAATGGATTTGTTAAACCAGATAATTTCACAAATGCCTTTTCAGGTGAATCTCCAAGCGGATACGGTGTTGTTAATGCATTATATAATGTTATTTGGTCTTACGTTGGATATTCAAACGCTAATTATGCATTGGGTGAAGCTAAAAATCCCGTTAAAGTTTTAAGAGTTGCAGCACCAACTGCATTTTTGACCCTTTCAGTATTATATATGTTGACTAATATTGCATATTTTGCTGTTGTTCCAAAGGAAGAAATTGGTAGTTCAGGTAGAATTCTTGCTGCAACTTTCTTTTTACATGCATTTGGTGAAAAAGCTGAAAAGGCAAGTTCAGTATTTGTTGCATTATCAGCATTGGGTAACGTTTTGAGTGTTATTTTCTCTCAAGGTAGAATTATTCAACAATTAGGTAGAGAAGGTAGTTTACCATTTTCAAGATTATGGGCTTCATCAAAACCTTTCAATAGTCCATTTATGGGTTTAGCTCAACATTGGATTGTCTGTGTGGTTACCATCTTAGCTCCTCCACCAGGTGATGCTTACAATTTTGTCCTTAACTTGATCTCCTATCCATTAAATGTGGTGAATTGTTTCCTTGCTTTTGGATTATTATACTTACATTACCAAAATAAAAAGGGTAAGATTGAATGGAATCCTCCAATTAAGGCTACTATACCAGTTACTATATTTTTTGCTTTGAGTTCATTATATTTGGTGGTAGCTCCATATATCCCACCAACTGGAGGACAAAATGTTTACAATAGTTTACCTTATTGGATTCATCCAGTTGTCACTTGGGCTGTTTTCGGTATTGGTTTGGTATACTGGGCCGTTTGGTACGAATTACTTCCTAGACTCGGTGGGTACACACTTGAAGCTAAAGAAGTGTTAGGAGAAGATGGATTCTGGAGGAATCAATTTGAAAAAGTTAAACAATAATAGTTACGAGATTATGTAAGATTAATAAAGATTTTTATTCTATTTACAATTATATTTTAAATCTAAAATTTTTATGTTCATGCATTGGTGACCATATACCTCTTACTGATTCATTTTGCGACATTACTTTATGGTTATATTTAAATAATTCATTACCGGATCTTTGACTGTATTCTTTAAGTAACAGTAATACTTCAGAACCAGTTTTATTTCTAGCATCAACAATTTCTTGTTTATCTTTAGCGTAATTAAATATTAATTGTGGATGTCCTGATTTTTTCACAATTTCGACAAAAATATTCTTATTGGATTTGGCGAAATTATCGAGTTGGGAAGTAATGAAATCTCTTGTTCCTTTGGATGAGCCTCCCCAGTTACAGAACTGGATGGTTACTTTATGACAGGGGTGAACAAACGTTCCAAGACCATTCCTTAATATTGAAGGTCTGATTATAGGTTTGACTGGCATTGAATAAATTTTTCATTCAATGCGACTTGAGTAGAGGATGCCACGTCACGTGACGCGAGTATTTTAGGTAGGCCATAGTGTATGAAATTTGGGGAGTAGAATAATTTGATTGGTTTTGGAAAGGTTATCTCGTGAAGAATCCTATCCTTTAATCCCTTATCTGGTATTATCTGAAACAAACCCATCTTTACAATTTTACTTCTTAAAAGCTGAATATAGTGTTAAATTAGAGCCCAGTTGATAAATGAATATATAGATTAGATCAGAAACCGTGTAAGGCTTTAGAGTTACGAGAATTTTATGATGGTGATGAATCTTGACGTTTGGCAAGTCTGAAGTGAAGTTACTCAAATAGGGTGCACCAATTTATACAGGTGTGATAACAGACATTTATGAGTCAATTATTTTATCTGAATATTTCACACGATATTCCTCTTATCCATTTCACACAAGATATTCCTCTTATCTATTTCACATTCATTTCCCTGCAGTACATATCTACATATCTACATATCTACATATCTACAATAACTACATATATCTACTAAAACAACGTCTCGAGTCATGTGCCATGGATCACACGACTTATTTCCAGAAGTTGCTGCTGCTAGAAGCTGCCGTTTTGGGCCACACGAAAAATTTCACTCGCCAATACAATTTTGTCCCAAAACAGCAATTCCTGGAGACCACCTATATTTATAAAACAGTAGCTAGAGCACTATTTAAGCGAGATGAATTACTCAAAAGATGTCAGTCATCTCTATACTACTACCTGAATCTACTGTCCAAATTTTACGGTTAAATTCTATGTCTTGTATCCCATAAATCCACTTCTCCTAAATCGACCCTTGTGCGTTAAAATATCAAAACAGAAACTGATACCGGCATCCCACAAACTAACGCGGCAACTGCGCGCACAGTTTCCCAAATCAGAAATACCCATCACGATGACTATTTAGTTTAAATATCCTGGAACATCTTTTTTTTTCAACTAAATCAAACTTTTAATAACATGTCAGATTATAAATCATATCAGAAAGTTTTAAATCTTTCAATACGACCAGATAAAATTAAAAAACCAAAAATTAAGAAATCTCAAAATGTCACAGGTAATACCAGAACCAAAACTGGTTGTTTAACTTGTAGAAAGAGAAAGAAAAAATGTGATGAAGATATAGTTAATGGTAAATGTCAAGGGTGTACCAGAAATTTCTTAGATTGTAGTTGGCCAGTTTTAAGTGCTTTGAAACTGCAAGAGAAATTGACTAAGCAAAGAAAATTGAGTATTTCAAGTGATAATGATAGTGACAGTGATTGTAGTACAATTAGTAATAGTACAGTTGCTACTATAACAAGTCCAAAAATGTTACCAATATCCTATCCAAGTCCGAAATCTCCTGGCAAAAATATGTTTGTAGTGACATGCTTGGATAACGATCAAATGTGTTCTTTGAAGGATTAATGAAAGGTTAGGTTTGGGTAATATAGTGTATTTATAGGTTAATAAAAGCATGGGTTTTAAGTTGTTTTGTAGTTTAATTTTCTTCTACTGTTTTTGTAGCTGTATTTGTTTGGGTTGCAAAAAGTGCCCCTCCTGCATATTACCCCCAGAGATAGTGAGACAGAGAAAACGTAGTAAAGTGGTCGTTAGGGAAGATTTTGAGTTTATGCAGAATAGCGGTATGAAACGTTCCTTAGTTGGAATTGGTGATAAGTGACATGTGTGTGCTGGTATCTACTGCCACTTATCGCTGAATCTAGTTTTATTCTCTCTTGGTTGTAAATTCTGTATTTTAAGACATAATCTATTGAATTTCCTACTCTCACCTCTGCCACTTTCCACTCATAACCTCCTACCAAAACATACCTACTCTAGAGCATGTTTACTAACTAAGTAGTTTAGTTATCTAAAATATCCTCTCCATCAAAAACAGTAAACACAACTATACTTTGAATTAAACTAACCTAGAAGTGCCAAACCTCTAAAGACCCTAGACGAAATGATTTGCAGAAAATACAAGAATTCTTAGAATTCTTAGGTAAAAGACCAAAGCCGTCACAATAAATAGAAACACTGGGTCCTCTAACACTCTTGGCAACTGATTGCAGCCAAATTCAAAGTTTATGTGGGGACTCTCTAGGTTTCGGGGATAGCTAGTCAAGGGGTTTGATTCAGTTGGACAGAAAGTAGATTCAGTTGAATAGATAGAGTCAAAGATTAATAGGTACGACTGGCGATAGTTACATTGAAAGACCTACAATACTGCTACCTACGTTTACAATCGAGAACGGCCAAAAACCCCAGGGAAAACTTTAGATAAGCCTGTATATCTCTAAGCCTTTGCAGCCATTAACCTTATCTCAGTGTCAGAATTCCTGTTTTGGAAAAAGTTAACTATCATGTACATGCGCTTGAGCCCTGCAGAACCAAAATATGTTCTCTCACCGAGAATTGTAGCCCAAACGCCCAACAACCAGTCGTATGGCTCTAGTGAAAATCACATGCTCGCGGCTCAATGCGGCTCAAATAGGAGTCAACCTTTACTATAGAGATATCGGCATAATTCCCAACAGTAATTTTGTCTGTATATGTCTTAGTTATCATATCGGGCAACACCTATTGTTAAACCCCAAGCCCCGTACTTTATCGGGAATAGCTCCCGAAATCGTTTTTCATTTCCTGATTCGCAAATGCAGATCTTATCTCGACTACCTAAAACATCGAGGTTTCCGATCAGAGGGCACACAACCATAGTATTATATAAGTGAAAAAAAAAATTCCCTGTCTTCAACTATGTCTAACGCAACAAAATATGGTAATTATGATATGCACTACGTAAAGGGTGTCGATGAAGTCTTAGAAGATGGTACTCTTGTAGTATCTTCTCACAATAGACAAGCATCAAAATACCCTGATTTTTTACCATCGTGGAATCCTACCGACAAACACTCTCCATTAAAATTTTTCAAACACGAAGATCCGGGTTGTAGAGCAGACCCAGAACTTCCAAATTTATTTCCTAAAGACACTGAATTTGTTAATAAGAAAATCACTCCAAAACTTGGAAGTGAAGTTAGAGGTGTTCAATTGTCTGCTTTAGATGATAAAGGTAAAGACGAACTTGCACTTTATGTTGCACAAAGAGGTGTAGTGGTATTCAGGGACCAAGATTTTGCCGAACATGGGCCTAAATTTGCCGTTGATTACGGTAAACATTTTGGGAAATTGCATATTCATCCAACTGGTGGTGTACCATTAGGATTTCCCGAACTTCATGTAACTTACCGTAGAGCTGATCTGGGGGAGTTCGAGAGAGTCTTTGAAAATAACACTCATGCAGTTTTATGGCACAGTGATATCAGTTATGAATTACAACCTTCTGGTACCACTTTCTTTACCGTTTTATCAGGACCTGAATCAGGTGGTGATACTCTTTTTGCAAATGTGGTTGAAGCTTATAAAAGATTATCACCCGAATTCCAAAAAAGATTAGAAGGATTACATGTTCTTCACACATCTGAGGATCAGGCAACAAACTCGAGATCTCAAGGTGGAGTTGAAAGAAGGAAACCGGTTTCTAATATTCATCCATTGATCAGAACTCATCCAGTAACAAAGGAGAAGTATATTTACATCAATAGACCATTCTCCAGAAGAGTCATTGAATTGAAGGAACAAGAATCAACCTTTTTGTTAGAATTCTTATACCGTCATATCGAACAAAGTCATGATTTGCAGTTAAGAGCAAATTGGGAACCTAAGACGGTTGTAGTTTGGGATAATCGTAGTGTTCAACATACAGCGATTATTGACTGGGATACACCTATTAGTAGACATGCATTTAGAATCACTCCACAAGCTGAAAGACCAGTTGAAGACCTTAAAGATTTGAACAAGGAAGACTTTACCATGGGGGATGTTCAAGAGGCTTTACAAAAGGCTTTAAGTTAATAATATAGACATTGTAGTTTTAATATAATTGTGAATAATAATGAAGTTTTTAATATGGGATTTACTATGACCTATATAATCCTACTACTGGTCGCTTGACCAATCTCGGCCTTGAACCAGTGACTCAAAGCACGAATAACTTCGCTTATACCATAAATTGCAACACAATTGCCTAATAAAGTATGGAATTTATCAACCACATCGAAGTCTTCCAAATTCTTCGAAGATATTGGTTCCAATTTCCGATAAAACCCTGCAATATACGACATCGAAGTAAATTTACGTTTAAATATCTTCAAACCAATACTAGAACCATCGCATTCCAATAATGACAAAGCTATACTACTATTGAGACAACTCTCGCCAAGGAAAGTGAAAAGTGGGTTCTCCTGGCAAGAACAATTTTCAATGTAATGAAGTAAAATCAATCTTGGATCAGGGACTTTGTACGGATAACCTGTCAGTGGAGAGAAAAATTGGTGTGGTTTACTAGAGATTGAAGTTGAGGATGAATTAAGCAAACTGTAAGTAGACGTATTAGAAGTAAACTCTTGGATGGAACCATTAGAATCATCATCCATACGTCCAGAGTGAGCCAGGATACCATAAATGGAGCCACTGTAGAACGAGTTGTGAGCTGAAGCGCTGGAAGCATTGACAGAGTGGTCCCCATTAAACTGTTGCTGACCAGCTAAACTTTCAGAATACTTAGACACGTTTTTTTCACCAGCACCACTTAAATCCATCCCAGAAACCCCCTCGCTCCTCTCATGAGAAGTATCTATTACATGAACAGAAACGGTACCAATATTTGATTCATCAACGGCAACACTTTCAATGGTGCCTGCCATTCTTTGCAACTTCTTTTGCTTATCTCTTAACGAAACAATTCCTATATGCAAAAGTTTTTTAAATTCATCGATTCTGTCCGGGTACCCATGTTCTTTACATAAAATCTCTGCTGCTTCAGTCATTTCTGCATCTTGATCTTTCAAGGGTTTTGCAAGGAAATTGTAACTTTGAATAAGTTCCAATCTCCTTTTCACAAATGTATCCCATTTAGCTGAATCGTGAAATTTAAGGGACTCTCTAATTATTTTGCTTTTATATGGCAATGGCATGATGATAGTTTTTTGCACCCATGTATAAGCGATCAGCCACGCCAACACGTCTTGTTGGTTTGGACACGACACTGTACAATGGAATATATTTTAAAATGTTTCGGTGCATTAATAACTCCGGTTCAGACTTGCATATGCAATAGGGTGGTAGAGATACTGTGAATCAAGGTTACGCCAGACAAACTTAGACTAAGTAATTAATCCGATTGTTCCTGTAAACTAAGAGATTTCAGAATATATACATTCTTGTGGTTCATTAGATTATACTGACACTTGAGTGTTCCGATAGGATTATAATATTAGTAGACAAATGATATAAATACTACCGACGGCTTGTTGATGACTTCGCCACGATTACAAATAAACTCGGTTTAAATAGTAAATAATAATTACCGGAAAAACTTTTCTCATCAATATTTGCCGTATATAGAGGAAATAAAAATACATTTGACAGGTGTAATGTAAAACGGGAACGGAAACAAATTGAAGCATTTGGTTCCGTGAAAAGTCTTCTCGTGCGAGAAATGACCTCGGACAATTTATCTCCGCCGCTGCGGTTCCCTCCCGATGATGCCAGAGATGCAGAGTGGCAGAACCATGGTGCGGCCTTATAACCGATGTTAGTAATTGCGCAAGCCGTACCTCATCGCGAGCAATGAAATTAATTACAGTAGTATTAATCAAAGCAATAACCCCTCATATATAATTGATAAAAAATTCTTGATTGCTATAATTTCATTAAATGTCACCCTCATCAATTGAGATGCATAAACTTAAATCCCACTTAATTGTCTCGTAAAATTATCCCATGCCATCATTATTCCTAATCGAGCGCGGTCGGCCATAAAAGGACAAAATATTTACTTTTTTTGGCATCTATATAAACGTCAAAAATCCTCATTTTTTTCATTTTTCAGTAAAAAAAAAAATGGATACTCATTCAGTTGGCTCATCAAGCCATAGTCATAAATCTTCAAGTAGTAAAGACCTTGAACAACAACCTGCACCTTTTGTAGGTGATGAAGATTTGGAAAAGCAAGCAAGTCTAGATGATAATACTCAAGCATTTACCGGTGACCAATTAACTCGTTATGAATCTAATGTTTCTGCTTCAAGAACTTTAAGTCGTAGAATGACTGGTGCCGATGATTTAATCGAAAAAGCCAAAGAATCAAAAGAACCATTACCTCCAATGGGGGCCGGAAGAGATTACCCTCCTGCCTTGCCCGACAGAGAACAATTTGTCGTAAGTTACGATGGTCCAAAAGACCCAATGCATCCACACAATTTCCCAGTTACCAAAAAAGTCATTTACTGTGCCGTGGTGGGATTCAATGCTCTTTGTATATCAATGGGTTCTGCTATGTTTTCAGCTGCTGCTCCAATGGTTGAAATGCAATATCATGTTGGGCAAACCGTGGGTACTTTAGGTACTTCTCTTTTCGTTTTTGGTTTTGCATCTGGTCCTGTTATTTGGGGTCCATTGAGTGAATTGTTTGGTAGAAAACCAACTCTTGTGATTTCATCGTTTGTATATGTGTGTTTCTGTTTTGCAACTGCTACTGCTAAAGATATTCAAACCATTATGATAACTCGTTTCTTTGGTGGGTTTATGGGTGCTGCTCCTCTTGCAGCTGCTCCTGCTGCAATGGCTGATCTTTTTGGAGTCAGAACTAGAGGTCAAGCTATCACTATCTTCTCAATGGTTCTTTTTGGTGGTCCAATGATGGCCCCAATCATCTCTGCTTTCATTGTTAAAAATCCTCATATGGGATGGAGATGGACCATGTACATTACCGGTATTATGTCATCCGTTGGATGCTTAGCCGATATGTTCATTCTTGAAGAAACTCATCATCCTTTACTTCTTGTTAGAAAGGCTGAACTTTTAAGAAGAAGAACCGGTAATTGGGGTATTATTGCTCCTCATGAAGAACTTAGTTTGAATTTGAAAGAAATCATTGAAAAGAACTTTACTAGACCTTTGGTTATGTTATTTACTGAACCTATCTTACTTTTAATTACCATTTACAATGCTTTTATTTACGGTATCTTATACTTGTTCTTAACTGCTATCCCATTAATTTTCCAAGGTAAATATGGTTTCATTCCTGGTGTGGCTGAATTGCCATATTTAGGTATGTTTATTGGTACTTTCCTTGGTGGTCTTATCTGTTACGCATTCGAAACTAGATTTTTACACAAGATGGATGCTAACGGAGGTAAACCAATTCCAGAAGAAAGATTACCACCTATGATGGTTGGATCTTTCTTCTTTGCCGCCGGTTTATTCTGGTTAGGTTGGGCTGGTGACTACGCTGATAAAGTTCACTGGATCGTTCCAACTTTAGGTGCTGCTTGTGCAGGTATCGGTTTAATTACTATCTTTTTACCATGTCTTAATTACATTATTGATTGTTACTTATTCTTCGCTGCTTCTGCGATGGCTGGTAACACATTCTTGAGATCTGCTTTCGGGGCTGCTTTCCCATTATTCGCAAGACAAATGTTTGTCAATATGGAAATTAGATGGGCAAGTACATTATTGGGATGTTTCGCCATTTTAATGATACCGGTTCCATTTTTGTTCTATAAATATGGTGAAAGAGTTAGAGCAAAGAGTAAATATGCATTCGTATTATAATTTTAATAGACAGACACTAATTTATCTTATCGTAATTATTCTTGTTAACACACTTTTTCTGGGATGAGGCTCATGAAAAAACGAACGGCCAACGTTCACAGTTGCCCGTTTAGTTTCCGAACCATCCTATCTACTCTGTTATTCTCTAATCTAATCAGTTTTCAGTTATCTTTATCATCCATATTTTTCATTATCACTTTGTCCTCATTGTACGGCTCTAGTGCCGTTGTCTTAAGATATGCGAATTTCATACATTTGGCATATTCAAACTTTAACTTTATATTGATGACAGAAAGGCCAAAAGTCTGATCTAGGTTATATGAAGGAGAGACAATCAGGAACCAAAATAAGAGATAGAGAAATCGAAATCACAAGCAAATTTTATACTACATTGAATTTTATGCTACATTATTCATATATTCGTTATACAAGGTCTGATTTAATTTCCCTTAACTGGACCGGCAGTTGAAATTTCTTCAGATGAGTAAACAATTGGCTCAAAAGTCTCTTCGTGTTTTTCATGTTGTATTCTAGTTGTGGTATGATTTGACACTTCATTTGCCAATACATCATCATTGGCAATCAAATTGGCGTCACTTAAACTATGCAAATTAAAATTAACTGATCTTTGTTTGGAAGAAAAAAATCTGTTATTGGCTTGCCCCACTGGGATCCAACATCTACTAGCAGTCTTGAAATTACTAACTTTTAAAACTTGTCTCACACTCATTGATAATGGTTTTAAAAAAAAGGATTTCATGGCTTTAAATAATTTTTCAGTTCCCCAGATTTTTCACAAAGATTCCGCACCGCCGAATTTGAGTCACTTTTTGAGTCACCGAGGGTGCAAAAATAGGCCGCACAAAGACCATGTGGGCCTTGAACAAAGCACGGCCGAACAAACGGCAACCTTTAAAGTTACAAACAATAGAGTATTGCCACATAATTATTCTTATCTATCTACTAACATAATGCTACAATCGATAATTGAATTGAAATCTGGAGATTTTCATTTCTTCCCAGTCCATTAGTCCGAAGCCGTCCCTGCATGATTGATGTACCGAACAGCATCCGAATGACCGGCACGCATATGACATCACCCCACATGGAGAAACAGATCGCACCAACGGCCCATATAATGGTCAGTTGAAGCAATAGCAGCCAATGGTAATTAGGACTACCGGATTTCTATTTGCCGTATGGTTAACTTTGTTAAAAAAGTTGTGCCATTCCCGGTGTTTAACCTAATGTGATTTTTCACATTCACTATGAAAAAAGTGACCTGATTTTCTGCCGAGCTACCGCGGGACTGTTTCCGTACGTCCAGGGTGATGGCTCAAATCAGATCCACTACAACCTTAGTGCTACAACCTTGGTGCTACTGACAACCATTGTCTAAACATGAGCTTATAATCAGGTTACATACAGATACAACTGTAACTAAGAACATCTTTTCAACACAAATTAAAATACCTTCCTCTAGTATATCCTTCTTGTCCACGGTGCCTCTACTCTGCCTTCGCTCTCCCTCCACCGCATACATCTTTCTCATAGTACCATTCACCTTTCTACCATCTCCACACCAAAATAGCACCCGCGAAAATCTGGGGAATTTTACTCACTCAAAAACATGGGAACTGGATGGGAACTAAGCAGGTCTTTGAAAGACCAAATATATAAATATGCTTCATTTAAACAAACATCGATATCTCTTCGGCAAATGGTCCAATTTGGTCCAAGTCCTAGCCCAGGATCATTATTTCTTGCCTCCCAATTTATCGTTGAAGAACTCCCAATAAGATTAGCTCATAAAGTCAAAGATTTAGAAAATGCTCCCTTAGGTTTATCAAATATGCCTTCAACCATAAAGGTAAAAAATTGGTACGCTCAATCTTTTGAAGAATTGGTTAAATTACCAAAACCTGAAATTTCTACAGAATTAGCTAAATTATTGCAAAGTAATGGAGCCAAAAAGCTCAGCGATAATCAAATTTTACATGATGATAATAGCGTTTTGGAAGAAAAGATAAATCCAGTTCATAATGAACAAACAAACCCTGCCGTAAATAATATGTTCAGTGATGATGGGATAATCGTTAGATCTCATCATAAAGAGAGTACATCAACCAGGTCTACCTCAGGTCTGCCAACGTTTGGTAAGACTTATTATACACCAACAGCCACCAACGCAGTTTGGCCCAGAGAAGTTTATGACTACAATAAACTGGTTCATGATGCTTTAACGAAAATTAAAAAAAGACACGATGCTACTGTTGCTACCATGGCTCAGGGAGTTCAAGAATGGAAACATGAACATCAAACAGTTATTGTAAATTCTTCTATTCAAACTTTTCTTGATAGATTTTATATGTCAAGAATTGGTATTAGAATGTTGATCGGTCAACATATAGCTTTAAACATGTCACAACAGAAACCTAAATCGAAATTTTCAAATTTTATGGTCAACAAACCAAAGAGTAATTATGTAGGTGTTATATCCACAGATTGTAATGTTGGAGAGATTGCTGAAGATGCGATTGAAACTGCTAAATATATTTGTGAAGAGTACTATGGATTATTTGAATGTCCTGAAATTCAATTAGTTTTGACAAAAAATGAAATTGAATTCATGTACGTTCCAGGTCATTTAATTCATATGCTCTTCGAGACTTTAAAGAATAGTTTAAGAGCTACAATTGAATTCCATACACCAAGATTGAAACAAGAATTAATGGAGAAAGATGAGAATTTAAAAGAGGATGATATTGATATTAACGATTTAAAATTTCCTCCCATAAAGGTCATCATCAGTGAAGGTAGCGAGGACATTGCAGTAAAAATAAGTGATGAAGGTGGTGGAATTCCTCGTAGTGAAATCCCATTAATTTGGACCTATTTATATACTACAGTTTCAGAAACTCCCGTTTTAGATCTGGATCATAATCAAACTTCTTTCAAAGCCCCAATGGCAGGTTTTGGTTATGGTTTGCCTATCTCTAGACTTTACGCTCAATATTTTGGTGGAGATTTGAAATTAATATCTATGGAAGGCTACGGAACCGACGTATATCTTCATTTAAATAGATTGTCCAGTAGTTCAGAACCACTTCCATAGGAACTGAAAAATTGGTGTTAGAGTACTAGTGCGGTATCAATGCTACGATAGTGGCCCGAACCTTCGCGGTACTTTTTGTCCTGGATTGGCTGAATTGACGACGCAGCTTGCACAATCGAGTCTGTCTTGGTTTCGTCTAGAATTGGTTGCGCATTGGGCTGTGGTCCATGCCATGGCCGGAAAAATCAGTCAAAGCAAATAGACATATGCCAAATCCTGCATGCAGATCTCCGTCAAGTAAATACAAGTAAATATTTTTTGTTTGTTGGTGTGACAGATTTGACTTGGTTCTTTTTAATGTTGTATGATAGACTACCTTAGTACTATAATAGATTACGTATATCGATTTTACTTTGTTTTTATCCACAGTTTCACCTTATAATTCCACTTGCTCTTGACGTTCCCTGCGAACGAGGCTATTCATGACACAATGCAAGTATATGTCACAATCCCACCATGCAGGAATTGGATGCGGGTTCCTGATTTACACCGTCTGCAATTTAGTTCAATTTGACCCCAAACCATGTCATTTGAGGGCTTTAAACATGTATAAAAGTGAATATAAAATCCAAGGAACTGAAAATATGTACAAATGATTATATAGTTCCTTAAATCGGAATAAAGTTTGAAAAGGAGGATTGTTAAGTCCGATGCGTTTGTCAATAAATTGCCAGATGAAAAAAAACCTGAATATAAGTTTATTCCCAAATTTGTCCAGATTATTTTTTCCTCTATTTATAATTATTTTTTAGTTATTCTTTTTTTTTCTTAAACTGTTCCTCTCTTTTCCTTAAAATAATACCTAGAGATCACGTTTAAGTGAAGTATTTTAACAATAACTTACCTGCTTTCGCTCTCGCTACTTTAATTATGAAATTTTGGATATTGCTTTTGCTTAGTTTTACATACGTTCTCGGTGATGCCGAAATAACTGCACCTGAAAAGGATAAAACTTATTCTGCTTCAGGAGGATCTGTTAAAGTGCCCATTAAATGGGAAGATAGTTCAGATGGTGATGAAGATGACGAATTCAGTTTAGTTAATGCTCAAACTTACTCTATTCTTCTCTGTACTGGTACAGGAAGTTACCCTATTGAATGTTTCGAGACTCTCGAAGACGAAAAAGAATACACAGACGGTAGCGATGACTTTTCATACGAAGCTGATATGGATGAAGATATCTGCGACGACGGTTATTACTTTTTCCAAGTGTATATCTCATTTGGAGGTGAAAAAGCCACAACTCATTATACCCCAAGATTTGAATTAAAAGATATGTCAGGTTCCACTAAAACTTTAACTGTAGCTAATACTTATAATGATGATCCACCTCCTGATAATACCGAAGGTGTTGATACAGTTGCTGTTGCTTCAAGATCCCGTAAATTGGGATATACTGAACAAACCGGTAAAACTAGATATGCTCCTATACAGACTCAACCTGCAACTAAAGTAACTGCTTCAACATGGAAGAGAGCACATGAGACCAGTGAAGTAACCTATTATACCGGGTACCGTCCTTCACCAAATGTGTTAACTACAATCACTGGTGGCTGGGATTACTCCGTTACGTCTGTTCACAATTATGCCCATCAAAACCCACAACCAAGTGTTAAATATAACCCTCGTGAAAGAATTACCAGAGCTAGTTTGAGTACGGCAGCAAAAAAGAGAAGATGGTTAGATTAAGATAACACCAATTGTTAGTTTATTGCTGAACCCTATCTCCAGAACAGCACAGGCTTTGAATAAAATCCATATAAAGAAGATACAAGGCTTAATCATACAAAACGTGCTACTTTTCCCAACTCATAGCGAGCTGGCCAATAAAATTCAAAAGCTATAAATAAGCTATGGAAAACTACTAGGCGATACAATAAATATACATAACATAGTAATATCAATCAACCGGTTCATCACCACTTGCAATATTTGCAACCTCGAATCATTCCTGTACATAATCCCAAAGACATCACATTCACTCCGCTCTTTCGCACTCTTTCATATTCATTTCCCATTTTTCAATGTCCACACCAAGAAGAAAACCATGGGAAGCTTCATCTGGCACCTCCTCTGCAGCTTTAGCAGGAGGTGACGCCACTGCTACCTCGTCGGTGAATCCATCACTGACTTATACCGCCACAAATACCCCAAACACTACCAACACATCCCAACCTACGAGTACCTCGGATATTCCTGAGAGACCATCATCACTTTCAGATCTATCATCCATGTCTAACACTTCTCCCTATGGCGCTGGCGCCTCGTATGGTCTGTACGGACTTGGTAACAATCGTTATGGCTCGTCGTACGGTGGTTACAATTCAGGTTATGGTTCTAGTATGTACGGAGGAGGCCATGGATCTGGTATGTATGGAGGTGGATATGGTTCCAGTATGTATGGGATGGGAGGTTATGGATCGAATATGTATGGAATGGGGGGATATGGATCTGGAATGTATGGACAACCAGGAATGGCAGGACAAATGGCTGAAGGTACTCAAGCCACTTTTCAATTAATTGAACTGATTATTGGTGCCGTTGGTGGATTTGCTCAAATGCTTGAAGCTACTTATATGGCAACACATTCTTCATTTTTCACAATGGTATCACTTGCAGAACAATTCGGTAATTTGAAAAACGCTTTGGGTTCATTACTTGGAATTTATGCCTTGATCAATTTTGCTAAAAAAATGTTTTACAAGATTACCGGTAGAAGTTATAATTATGGGATAAATTTAAGAGAATTCAGTAAATTTGAACATAAACAGAAAAAACTTGAGGATAATTTGAAAAAGGGTGGTAAAGGTAGAATATCATTCAAACCTCTTTTAGTGTTCCTTGCCGCATCTATTGGGTTCCCATATTTGTTAAGTAAAGCCATACAAAAAATTAACGAACAACAACAAAGAAGAAATCTTACTCAACAACAACAACAACAACTGCAACAACTGGGTCAAGGGTTTGATCCTGCCAATCTTCAATTCGCCAAGGCTTTATATGAATTTAACCCTGAAAATCCAAATATTGAGATGGAATTGAAACCTAATGATTTAGTGGCTATCTTATCAAAACTTGACCCACTTGGTAATGAGAGTAAATGGTGGAAAGTAAGAAGTAGATCAGGTAAAGTTGGTTATGTACCATCTAATTATCTTTCTGTAATAGAGAGAAGAAAACAAAAAGACGCTATACAAGAACCAGTAAATAGTTCTTCAATGGTTGAAGATTTTAAGAAATACTAATTTTAATGCATTTGGTTCATTTATTTATTTTATATTCGTAATCGTATACTATTTAAACTCCATCATCAGGACGAGCTTGTTCAGTTTCAGCTTTACTTCCTTTATCTTGTAAATCTTTGTAACCCTTGGCATTTTCCTTTACCTTTCCGGTGGCATGAGTTACAGAGTCAGCTGGCTTATTGGCATTTGGAATAGCTTTTTCAGCCTTATCAATTCCATCAGCTAATACTTCACCAGTCTTTTTGTTAACTTTATCAGCAGCTTCAGCAGTCTTATCAGCAGCTTCATTCATACTTCCTGGGGCTGCCTTTTCAGCAGTTTCCATAGTGGAAGCTAAAAATTCACCAGTCTTTTTGTTAGCCTTTTCTAAAGTTTCTTTGACACCACCAACAATAGAGTAATTGGCTCTAGAATAAGTGATTTGTCTAACTGGAGTTCTAATTGAGGTTCTTAATGCAGTACGTAACATGATTATTTAATTTGATGATCTAGTATTGGCTGTAGCCAGGGTATTTATATTGCACCGATTGTAGCAACCATTGCGGTGCAGGTGATCAAAATTGCTTTAGCGGTGTCATGAAGAATAAACTTTGGTCTTGCACGTTTTCCATAAAGGGGAATTTATTCGGGTTGTACGACACAGATCTAAAGTGTCCAATACCCCGGGACAAGTGTCCATTGCCGCAACCGTTGCTAAACGGGACCATTACGAAATACAATACAACCGTTACATAATATTGCATAGATATAAATAGATATCCTGAGACATATGAAATATGCAGGAAAGCTCTTATCCACCTTCAACCCCAGATACTGCATCACTTTCTCTCTACTTGTCCCATATTGCCCTTGCCCATACCGCCCTTGCCCATCAACCACCGACTCTTCCTCATTTCGCAACCATTAAATTTAGGCCAAAGAACCTGTATATAGTCCTACAAACCGCTGCCTCTATGTACGCGCTAGGCTTAGTGTCGTGCCTTCAAGCCCATCTTATCAACGCGAATCTCAAGTTTTTCACTAATGCTTTCACCTAGAAACCTTCGTTTGGTGATTCCTATCATTGCCCTTATCACCGTTATTGGCTTGGTAATCACTTCTTATGGATCTATAAATGATCTGATTCAAAAAGTTAAGGAAAAAACCGCTGATTCAGTCCCTTTCTCTAATACTGAAGTTCAAGATCCTAAAAATACTCTTCAAGGTAAACCACACAGTGGAACTGAGGCACCTTATTCTTCTGATAAAGTTGCTGGTGATGCAGCCAAATCTCCTGAAAAGCCAAAACCTAATAATAACAACAAGCCAGCAGTAGTCGCTGATACTTCAAAATCTGAAAAGACATTAGCTAATCAAAATGGTAAAGACACCAAAAAGACCGGTGAAAAATCTGATTCTAAAGCTGATACTAAGGCTTTAGAAGACGAATCATTCGGTAGTTCAGCAAAAGACCCAAACTGTAAAGATAGAGAGTACGTGGTGATGATCGATGCGGGATCAACTGGATCAAGAGTTCACGTCTACGAATTCGATACTTGCGTTTCACCTCCAGGACTTGTTAATGAGGTTTTCAAGATGAAAAAACCAGGATTGTCATCTTTTGATACTGATGCCGTAGGAGCTGCTGCTTCATTAGATGAATTATTAGACGAAGCTGTAAAGACGGTTCCAAAGGAAAAACAAAAATGTACTCCAGTGGCCGTTAAAGCCACTGCTGGTTTAAGAATGTTGGGAGAAGAAAAGAGTGACAAGATATTAAAGCAGGTCAGAACCCACTTAGAAGAAGAATACCCATTTGCTGTAGTTGAAGGAGATGGTATTTCCATTATGGATGGGGCTGAAGAAGGTGTTTATGCTTGGGTCACCACCAACTATTTATTAGGTAATATTGGCTCTGCTGAAAAGACTCCAACAGCCGCTGTTTTTGATTTAGGTGGAGGTTCTACTCAAATTGTGTTTGAACCAAGTCTCAATGATAAAATGGTTGATGGAGATCACAAATATTCTCTTTCTTTCGGTAACCGAGATTTCACTTTATATCAACACTCCCACTTAGGTTATGGATTAATGGCTGGTAGAAATAAAATCAATGGTCTCATCATTGAATCTGCTTTGAAATCTAATACTGAATTAAAAGAGAGTAAGGTTGATAATAAAGCAGAATTACAAGATAAGAAAGCATCCATTACTTTACAAAATCCATGTATTCCTCCAGGTGTCACCGCATCTGATGTCCAAGTTGAATATGATGATGGTTTTTATTTGGTTAACATGAAAGGCCCATCTCCAGACACCGAAGTTCACACCGGTGCTCAATGTAGATTTTTGGCCGAAAGCGTGTTGAATAAAGATCTCGAATGTAATGAAAAGCCATGCTCATTTAACGGGATTTACCAACCTTCATTAACTAAATCTTTTGAAAAGGATAGAGAAATGTTTGTATTTTCATATTTCTACGATAGAACTAATCCTCTTGGATTCCCAAGCTCCTTCACAGTTGAAGAATTAACAGAACTTGCAAAAGTTGTGTGCGGAGGAGAAAGTTTCTGGAGTGATGTTTTACTCGATGACCATGTTAAAGAACTTAATGAAGAACCTCAATGGTGTATGGATTTATCATTCATTACTGCCATGTTACATACTGGATATGAAATCCCATTAAGTAGAGAATTGAGAACTGCTAAGACAATCGATAATAACGAATTAGGTTGGTGTCTTGGAGCTTCCTTGCCATTATTAGATAAATCTAATGGTTGGACTTGTAGAATCGAAGATGTAAGTGAGTAATATATGTAGTTAAGTATATCTATATCAATATCCACTAAATAACACACTGTGCACACCAACTGTCAAGTTTCGCGAGCCGGTACTAAGACTCATCGATACCACCACCCACTTTTGGCCACTGAACCACCAGATATTTCTCACTAGGTCCAAATATACATCCTCTGTATAACTTTTGGTATTATAATTAGTGAACAAGTGAAATCGCATCTGAATCATTCAATCCCCTTTTTTTCCCGCTGAAATTATCCAATTTTTCACCAATGGAAGCAAACTCAACTAAAAGTCAAAGACTGACAAGTTCAACTTCATCCCGAAAACACCGTAAAGCTATAAGGGATAATACCCTGAGAAGTGGATCTCCAGATGCACCCCGTAGAATGCATCCAAAAATTCATAATAAACTCTATTGTGAACAAGTGAAAAAGATCAAGAGAACCCCCCTGACTGTCCTCAATAAATTGAACCACGATGAGTTAAAATCAGTTAAATCTCATACAGAATTGGCTGAAACTGCTAATGGAGTTAGAATGCTTGCCCGGAACTTATCCAAGGCCACCATTCATCTTGACGTACGCACAATTATGATTGTCACCAAGGCCAGAGATAACTCACTTATATTTTTAACAAGAGAAGTGGTGGAATGGTTTTTAAATCAGAATAAAAATATCACGTTGTACGTAGATGGTAAACTAGAAAATCTGAAAAGATTTGACTATCCAGATTTGATACAGACGGTACCTCAAGCTAGAGAATACGTTAGATTTTGGACAAAAGAATTCACTATAAATAACCCGGAAATATTCGATTTAGTAGTGACTTTAGGAGGTGATGGAACAGTCCTTTATGTTTCAAATTTGTTTCAGAGGATTGTTCCCCCAGTGATCAGCTTTGCTCTAGGCTCTTTGGGGTTCCTCACAAATTTTCAATTTGATGATTTCAGGAGTAAGATGCTAAGTGTGTTGGATAGTGGAGTGAAGGCTAATCTTCGGATGAGATTTACTTGTAGAGTTCATAGGCTGGATGGAAAATTAGTTTGTGAACAACAGGTGTTGAATGAATTAGTAGTGGATAGGGGTCCTAGTCCTTATGTAACTAATTTAGAACTCTATGGGGATGGATCCTTACTCACAGTGGCTCAAGCTGATGGTCTTATTATAGCCACTCCTACCGGGTCAACGGCCTATTCGTTATCTGCTGGAGGTTCATTGGTTCATCCAGGAGTTAGTGCCTTCAGCGTAACTCCAATTTGTCCTCATACTTTATCTTTCAGACCCATTCTCTTGCCTGATGGAATGTTTTTGAAAGTAAAAGTCCCTAATGCTAGTCGTCTGACAGCATGGGCCTCTTTCGATGGTAAAGTTAGAACTGAATTACATAAAGGAGACTATGTAACTATTCAAGCATCACCTTTCCCATTTCCGACAGTTCTCTCATCAAAGACAGAATATATTGATAGTGTGAGTCGAAATTTACATTGGAATGTTAGAAAACAACAGAGATCTTTTGTAGATTACAAGTTGAATGATACTAATGATGAAAGACTTGAGAAACAATTGGAAAGCTTAGACCTCGATCCACAGAGTGAATATGATATAAATTTTAGTGACGAAGAACAAGACACTACTTCACCCGACAGCCAATCATCTGAGTCTCAACTACCTAGTCATAACGAGTCACAAACTCTTAGTCATCGTTCTGACACTTCTTCTTCACAAATTCTGGAAAGAATCCGAGACGACCCCATCGCTCTGTCACTCCAAAATTTGCAACCAGTGAGGCCACGAAAAGTCAAATTACCACCACGGCCCCCGGTGAAATTTACCACGGCTGAGGGATTTGTACCTGATTCATCAAATTCGACCCCCAGTGATACAGAGGAAGATATTCCGTTTTTACCTCAAATGGGTGGTGGGCTTAGCACCCCTCCGTCGCATACAGTATCATATAATGGGCTTGATGATAGACCATGTTTTGCCCATCCAAATGCTAAAGTTACATTTGATAGTGTATCTGATACAATTTCTGATACGAGTAATACATATGAATAAACCTATATATAGTAAATACATGATATTACTGTAAGATGCAGCAATTGGACCAAAGTGCAATGGTCCAGGGCGGGTCAGGTGACTGGGCCCTGTCGTGCCCTAAACTGATCTGCGCATCACCGCAAAATTTTTCGTGGAAAAAAAAAATTTTATCACAGCTTTCTATCTGGTCATTGATATATTAATTTATACTCAAACCCAAACACTTTATTACGTGTAAGTCTATTAGACAAACAGAAATCAATTTAAAAGTAAAATAATCAAAAAAATCCCAGTACAATATGACTGATCTTAATCAACAAATGAACAACCTTTCCATTCAAGGCGAAGGCAAGTCCCAAAAGAGTGGTTACGTCCCACCTCACCGTCGTAGAACCGGTGGTGGTGCTGCTCCAGCTCCAGATGCCGCATTCGGTGGCGAAAGATCTGGCGGTTTCAATGGACCAAGATCATATAATAATAACTACGGTGGTAACCGTCGTGGTGGTAACAACTATAACGGAGGTAGTGGTAGTTTTGGTGGTAACCGTCGTGGTGGTTACAATAACAACCGTGGTGGAAACGCCAGATTCAACAGACCTGGTGTGGGTAAATGGGTCGATGGTAAACATGAACCATCTGAAAGAGACGAAAGAATGGAAGTTGAATTATTCGGGATCGCTGAAGATCCAGCTTTCCAATCTTCTGGTATCAACTTTGACAATTATGATGATATTCCTGTTGAAGCTTCTGGTAACGATGTTCCAGAACCTATCACCGCTTTCACTGCTCCTCCATTGGATCCTTTATTAGTGGAAAACGTCACATTATCAAGATTCACTAAACCAACTCCAGTCCAAAAATATTCAGTCCCAATCGTCGCAGCCGGTAGAGATTTAATGGCTTGTGCCCAAACTGGTTCTGGTAAAACTGGTGGTTTCTTATTCCCAGTTTTATCTGAATCTTATATGAATGGTCCAGCTCCAGTTCCTGAATCAACCGGTGCCTTTTCTTCAAATAAAGTTTATCCAACTGCTTTAGTTATGGCTCCAACCAGAGAATTGGTTTCTCAAATTTTTGAAGAAGCTAAAAAATTTGCTTACAGATCTTGGGTTAAACCAGTTGTCATCTACGGTGGTGCCGAAATTGGTCCTCAATTAAGAAATTTAGAAAGAGGTTGTGATTTATTGGTTGCAACTCCAGGTCGTTTAAAAGATTTGTTAGAAAGAGGACGTGTTTCTTTAGCTAATATCAAATATTTGGTATTAGATGAAGCTGATAGAATGTTAGATATGGGTTTTGAACCTCAAATTAGACATATTGTTCAAGAATGTGATATGCCAGGAGTAGAAAATAGACAAACCCTTATGTTCTCGGCAACTTTCCCAAGAGATATTCAATTATTGGCTAGAGATTTCTTGAAGGATTACATCTTTTTATCTGTTGGTAGAGTCGGTTCTACTTCAGAAAATATTACTCAAAAAGTCTTATACGTTGAAGACGATGAAAAGAAATCTTTATTATTAGATTTATTAAGTGCCAACGAAAATGGTTTAACCATCATTTTTACTGAAACCAAGAGAATGGCTGATAATTTAGCTGATTTCTTGTATGACCAAGAATTCCCAGCTACTGCCATCCATGGTGACAGATCTCAATACGAAAGAGAAAAGGCCTTGGCTGCTTTCAAGAGCGGTAAGGCACCAATCTTGGTTGCTACTGCTGTTGCTGCTAGAGGTTTAGATATTCCAAATGTTCAACACGTTATCAACTATGATTTACCAGGTGATATCGATGATTATGTCCACAGAATTGGTAGAACTGGTAGAGCAGGTAATGTAGGTATTGCGACTGCTTTCTTCAATAGGAACAATAAGAACATTGTTAAAGGATTAGTTGAATTATTAGGAGAAGCTAACCAAGAAGTCCCAGATTTCTTGAATAAGATTGCTAGAGAATCATCTTTCGGTGGAAGAGGTGGTAGAGGTGGTAGAGGTGGATCAAGAGGTCCAACCAGAGATTCTAGAAGAAGTTATGGATCAGGAGGATCCAATTGGGGTAGTGGAGGAAGTAGTAACTGGGGAGGATCAGGAAACAGTGGTAGTAATTGGGGAGGATCAGGATCTAGTGGATACTCTAATGGAGCTGGTCGTTCCAGTTACTCACAAACCGGATCATCCAACTATGGAAATCCATCATCAAATAATTCTTGGTGGTAAACCAAGATTAATGAATCATACACTTGATTCTATTGCATAATTTGACATCAAATTGATGATTTGCAATGTCTCAATAACTTTCTTTCTTTGTTTGAAATTTGTTTTGTTTAGTTTTGTTATTAAATGGGGGTCTTTTTTTATGTTGTAAATTAGTTTGATTTTGTTTATACGGCGTTATCTGATTTTGATTCAGTTTTGGTTACATGTAATATCTATAATTAAACTAATTTAATTTTTTTGTGGTTTCAAGAAGGAAAGAAATGAAATGAATTCTTTTATAGAGGTCAAAAATTATAGAAATTTTTTTTGGGGTTAATTTTAAAAATGTTTATTTATTGGGTCATAAAAGAAATATCATCGATTTAGACATTGATAGTTTTTCTATAATGAATGCTTTAACAAGTGTATATAGTAAATGTATAAGTCACTATTAAACTCGCGATTTGAAAAATTTGGTGCTAATGTTATCAAGACAAAAGAGGACTGCTATTATAGCATGTATGGTAATATTTATCATTTATAGTTTTTATTCTGGTATTTCTCTTCCTTATAATACTGGTAAAACTGAAATTAATTCTAATAAATTAAACCTCGTAAAAGAATTAGAAACTCATTCAAATTGGAAAAAAAATGGATTAAATTTTCAACCAAATCATAAACCTAGAATCCCCGATTTATCAACAATTCGTCAACAATTAGCATATCAATTCCCTTATGATCCTTCAAGACCTTTTGAAAAGAATATCTGGCAAACGTGGAAAGTTGGTCTTGATGATCCCACTTTCCCTATAAAATATAAGAGTTATCTGAGAGATTGGACCGATTTAAATCCTACTTATACACATCATGTTTTACCAGATGACGAATGCCATGCCCTTATCGACAGCTTGTATACCCCAGTTCCTGATGTGGCCATGGCCTATAAACTCATGCCTAAAAGTATTTTAAAAGCTGATTTCTTCAGATACTTGATCTTGTTCGCCAGAGGTGGAGTTTATGCTGATATCGATACAAGAGGAGTTAAACCGATTGATGATTGGGCATCAAATCAAGCCAAGATCGCTGACAAGCCAAATATAGCAGGATTGGTGGTAGGTATTGAAGCAGACCCAGACAGACCTGATTGGCACGATTGGTATAGTCGGAGAATTCAATTCTGCCAATGGACTATCCAGGCTAAAAAGGGACATCCAATGCTCAAGGAATTAATCGCCAAAATCACCGAGATTACTTTAGCCAGACACAAAAAGAATCAATTGAAAGATGTGTTAGGAAAAGACGCTGGTGGAGATATCATGGAATGGACAGGTCCAGGAATTTGGACCGATGGAGTTTTTAACTATATGAATAATGTATTACAAACAGAGGAAGCATTTGAGACTCGAACATACGATGAAATAATTACCTGGAAGATATTCACCGGGATGGAAGCCCCTATAGAAGTTGATGACGTACTTGTTCTCCCCATTACCTCATTCAGTCCAGGTGTAGGACATATGGGTAGTAAATCAACCAGTGATCCATACTGCTACGTAGAACATATGTTTCTGGGATCATGGAAAGATGAACCTAAGCATAAACCACAGCAGAACAATGTATAAGATATATTCAAGTGTAATTTAATATAACTGACGGCATCATGGTTAAAACCGACCCCCTCGGAACTATATACCGGACATCAGCTAGATATTGTTTGTGTGCCTGGGAATATTGCGAAGCCATCAATGAAGACAGCACTTGTGGTGATTGACTTACAAGAAGATTTCCTTCCCTCAGACGGAACTCTTGCTATTGACCATGGAAGAGATATAATTCCTGGGATATTATCTCTATTAGATCTTGAAAAATACAAATGGGACGCAGTAATTGCAACCCAAGACTGGCACCCTCCTGATCACATCTCCTTCGCATCGCAGCACGGAGTACCACCGTTCACCCAGCTTGAATTCACTCATCCTTTAGGTACTTCAAAAATGGAGCAAACAGTATGGCCCGACCACTGTATACAAAATTCCTTTGGCTCGTCCATAGATGCTTCATTTTTGACCCAGTTTAACCAATTAGACGGAAAAGTGCCAAAAACTATTGTGCGTAAAGGTTACCTCAAAGATCGAGAGTACTATTCATGTTTTAAAGATACTTGGAAGATTCACAAAACTGAAATGGAAGATACATTAAAAGGTCTCGGAATAACAAATGTGGTTTTCGTGGGACTTGCTTACGATTTTTGTGTGATGAATTCGGCTATCGATTGTGCAGCCCTGGGATTCGATACTTATGTGATAAAGTCGCTCTGCAAAAGTGTATATCCTGACAACGAGACCAAAACTGATGATGCATATGTTTCAAATAACGTCAAGATTTTCGATTCTGTTGATGAATATTTTAAAATTTAGCTGTTAATTGATGATATCTTTGAGAGTAGTTCCTCTTTCTTCTTTTGTACCACAAATTGTTTAATTTCCTCTGATGATGGTAAGCCCGCTTTGTAATCTATTATATCGGTTTCGACTTTTTCTCCTTGTTTGGCTATACTCTGTAAAAGCTTAGTGCTTATCTGAGAATAATCTCCGTGGAACTGTTCATAATAATCGGGTGCAATCCCGTTAAACCTGGCCTCTAAATCTCGTTCTTTCTCATTGTTTGAAGTTTCTTCTGCAGTCTCTCGGGTGGTTTTGTCAATATGCGCTTGTTTTAAAAGTTTGACTTCAGGAAGATCCTTAGCTCTACCAAAGTATCGAAATCCCTTAATCCCAGACACTTCATCGTCAAGCATCCCAGTAGATTGGAGTCTATCTCCAAATCGTATATGATCGGGGCCACCAAGAGATTTGATATGATATTCCCATGCCCTTTTCTCCTTAAACAATTTATTGATAGTCTCATTCAATTCACGAATCTGATCTTCGCCTACAATAGGATCCTGGATAATTGTCAACTTAGACGAGATCTCAGACACCACTACATTTCTCCATTTTTCTGCCTGTGGTAAAGACTCGACCGATTGTACATATTTAGGCCGAAGGTTTGGATTGCTTTCAAGTACTCCTGCTTCTCTATTGAGTTCTTGTTGATACCTATTAAGAGCTGATTGTGCCTTCTCTTTGTTTCTAGACATAATGCGGATTCCGATGAGATGCGAGATTGTAAGATGAGATGAGATGAGATGAGATGAGATGAGATACTACTGTGAAATATAATGCAACCTTTTCTATATATTACATACCACGGAATTGGTTACGTGATGCACTTCTTCTGCCAGCATACCTTTGCTTAGTTCTACCATGGAGTTGAGCCTTTTCATTATCATCAATATCATCACCATCAGATTCTTGGAATTTAACCTTTCTTTCCTTCTTTTTGGATGATGGTTGGAAAGTAAATTCAACTTCCCCTTTGGCATGACGATTCAACCTAGTTCCTTCGGCTTCTTTCCTCTTTTGTTTGGTGACTTTGTTTATCTTATTTACTTGTGAGCCAAATGACTCATTGGCTTTTTGTTGTACTCCCTCGTTACTTTCAACAACCTTCATTTCATTCAAGAATTTTTCTTCCTGTTTCTTTGCTTCTTGTTTACGACGTAACTTCTCCATTTCTTTCTTGACCTTTTCATCTCTTGCTCTCTTAACTTCTTCATTAATCTCCTCTTCCTCAGAGTCAGAGTCAGATTCAGATTCGGACTCAGCATCGTTATTGTTTAATCTCTCTTCGTCAGATTCTTCAGCAGCCGTCAACCCTCTTGGATTATCTCTGGTGGCATTTATACCAGCCAGTACCGGGTTAAGTTGTTTATATTCATGAGATTGTTCATCCACTTGGAAATCTGGATTCTCGAATAATTCCTTGAAACGATCATCATTAACAACCTCTTCTGCGGTTTCCGATCCAGATTTACCTTGTAATTTATTAGCCAAATCCTTATTAACTTTGACTTTGGTATTTGAAATAGCTCCAGTGGATCTAATTCTTGATTCTCTCTCCTTTTCAATTCTAGCTCTAATTTCTCTTTCCCTCTGGTCACGGTATGAGTTAGGATTAGCGATCAAATTGACCTTGTCGTACAATTCATTATCAATAAAGAAACCATGCATATAAGATCTCATGACATTGGTTCCTATCAAGTGAGTCAAATTCAATTTAGTAACATCGTCTCTGGTGATGAATCTATAATTCGAATAGATAGTGTCTGTAGGTCTTTCTTCCATTTCCTCAGTAACGTTTTCCAAGAAAGAACACCATCTTGGAGCTGGTCCCAAATTTGGGATGTAGTAAGAATGCATAGCCATACCTTCATTGGCCATCAAAAACATACCTGAATTTTTAATATATTCAACATCATTGATATCCACACTAGGTTCCATGGAAGCAAAAGGTTTTCCAGTATTTCTATCCCAGATTTTAGCAATTCTTTTATCACTTGTTAAGATTTTGTTAGAATCGGATTCATTTTCATCAATCCATATGATTTTTTTGATACCAAAACCGTAACCTTGGTCTTTCACCAAGCTTGGATTAGACAGTCTCAAATCATATAAGACTGCTTTACCTTCAGAGGTACCACATGCAAAATTAAGACCATCATTTCTGAAGGAAAGGGCAGATATTTCACCCGGTTCTTCTAATTGACCAGTGACATATAATTTTGCAGCCCTTTGTCTACTTCTTGGATCCCAGAATTCTACAGCTCCGTCTTCTAATCCGGCAGCTATAAGGCCATGCACGGGGTTAACATCAACGGTGTTGATACCCAAATCTGTTTCCATTACATAAGGATTTAAAAATCTTCCCTGATCGAGGTTTAACCTGTATAATTCATTTCCTGAACTTGCAACCAATAAATCACAATTGAATTGATTGTATGCCAAGCTTCTTCCAAATTTGGGTATTCTCGCTTTATAATGAATTCCTCCCTTGGTTTGAAACTGAATCGATCTATCATTTTGTAAATGTACGGATTTAGTCCAGTCATTAGATAAGATAAGGAAGTCCACATTTTCAGCATCGGTATGTCTGTCGAATTTCAACGAAAGATTAGCAAAGTCATAAACATGGATCTGAGGTTTGTATGTACCGGTAGCCATGGCATATTGCCCATCTGAACTGACTTTTATTTTATTTGATGATTCACTAAACTCGAAATCTTGGATTAACTCGATACGATTCATGTATTCAGCATCATTTTTCAATTGTCTTTTTCTTTTCTTGGCTATCCAATCCGGTAAGGATCTGGATACATTAGACCCAGCTACCTGATAAACGGAAACACCTCCTACAGCTGTGGATTTCAATACCATTATACGATGCGATGAGAAGAGATGAGCTTTTAATTTTTTTAATTTCGCAGTGATGAGCGTGCAAAAAACAATATACAATTAACGATATACTTTAGTTACTTACTATCATTGAAGCCAGATTTTCTTGATGCAGTAGTATAATTAGAGCTGTAAGAATAATGACCTAAATGAGGTTGCAGTAAAGGCTGAGTAGGGGTAGGATGATATAAAGATGGCAGATACAGGTTCCAATTAGCGTGCTGAGATTGGAGTCTTGGGGTACTCAGGTGCTGCGATTGGAGCTGATTCTGAGGTCTGGAAATAGGTGCCAGTTGCTGACTACTTTGACTACTGGAGGCATAACTATTGGCTGAGTAATTGGATTCAGAGATACTCAACTTCGAAACGTTGGTTGACACTTCTTCAGATAAGGATGAAATATCACTTTCAGTGGTTGCAACTACATTGGATTCTTCTTTGGTGATTAAAATAGGATTGTTGTCAGAATAATTGACACCAGTATATCTTGCTACCTCAGGGAATTTTCTGGTATCAGCACCAAACCGATTAAAGTAACGAGTGATCTCTTTCTTGATCAAAGGATCTTCAATAATTACATCTTGCTTGAATCCAATTAGGATTTTTTCATAAATATTTTGGAAGAAGGGTAAGAATCTCAACTCAGATACAGTGTAGGCATAAGCTTCTTTGATGAAAGTGGCCCAAATGATACGCTTTTCCATTTCCTCGCCAGGTGAAGAGTACATATTCAAAAGCTTAAACAAAATATCCTTTGAGTACATAAGACCAGTTTCCCCTGCCAAGATGTCATTTTTCTTGAACTCATATGACAAATACCCGGCCCAGATTATGATATTCAAAAATCCATTAACTTTGTGAGATCTAATTTTGAAATTGATCTCATTAGAGTCGCCAAGATCAGTTTCAAAGTCTTCTGCAAAGAACATAGAGATAAGTCTCATACACTTGAGAAGGACCAGAGTCAAGTAGTTCTCCTCTGTTAGCATGTCCAACTCCTTTGGCTTGGGGTTAGTGTATTTATCTAAAATGAATGGTTCCTTGGGGAATGGTGGTAAAGAGTTGCCCTTTAATTTAGAGACCAATTGATCATTAACATAGATTGGAAGCTCTTTCAATAATTGTTTCATAACAGCTGATGCCAAGTGTTGAGATATAGAGACCATGGAAACATATGGCTGAAAATTATTATAAGTTGAATAAATGAGTGACCTTCCGAAGGGTAACTGGCAGTAGTGAAATATTTGATTGAAACCCCACAGAAGATAGATTAAATTCATCTTATTCTCGACCCATTCTGCATGATTCAAACATTCGAGCATAAATTTGAAAGATTGTTTCAAATTACGTTCATTAATTTCTAATGACAAGAAGACCATTTGATTATCAGCAAATCTCAGTTTCAAGAACTTATTAGACCAAATCATTTCAGGGTAATGATTTAAACTGAGTTTATCAACCACCAAAAAATTGATGATTTTACAATAGACAGTAATTGATGTACTAACCTGTTTTTGAAGAATTGCATTGATTACTTCAATGCAACCAGAGTTTGTTACCATGATGGCAACAAGATCTCTTGAACCTTCATCTATCAAATCATTGGCAATAGTTTGTAAATAATTCAAGATCATTTCCCTTTTTGATGAATTCAACGACAGAGGTGATATGCTTCTAAGCTGATTAATGGGTGACCAACATGCATCAAATCTTCCAATTACTTGTTGTAGAGATCTATAACAACACCTCAGCACAACATCTGATTTCAACCCATTAACAATGTGATAGATCATATGATCCATCATATTTATCCCCATTGGAACAGTTAGCTCAGACCTTAATCCTCCGATATCAACTGAAAGTAAAAATTGGGCCAAAGTATCAAGTGTTTCTTGTTTATTCAAAGATTTAATCATATCTTCAAAAATTGATTTATTCATCAAACTTTGAATCAAAGTAAAACTAGTGATACACATCAATTTCTCTCTTTTGGTTCTACTTAAGTCTACGGTCACCAAATTGAGTAACCTTCTCCAATAATCAATACTACGGAATTGCACTGTTTCGAATCCATCAAGAATTTGTAAGATATCCCCGTAAATTTCCAAAACTTTATCACCATCAAGAAAGGATACTTCTGACTGATTTTGAACTAATTGGTTTGAAAGTTTAGTGAAGTACTCTTTAACATGATCAATAACTCTGTCGGTACTCTGTTTATTGATATCTATCATTTGCATTTTGAAATATTTAGTTTGCAAAGATGAAAATGATGTAAAAAGAATGTGGGAAAAGAAGTTACACATCAGATCTGAAGATAATAAGCTTTGTGTTATATGCAGGAACACTCTTTTTTTGTTTTTGCAGCGATCTTTCTGTACGTATATATTAGTCAAAGTTAGATAATTGTATAGTTCAGATAAGACATATATGTACGAAGTTGTTTGATCCATTTACTTTGCAGTTTGGAACGTTGGTTCTGAAAAATTGATGAATTAATGCCAATTATGTTTTTATTCATCTCAAGTGGTAGAAACTATAATTTTCGCTAATTTAACAATTCTGCAAAACTATCTGTTGGTTTTGACAACGAAGTCTAACATATTAGAGATTTGCCTACAATAGTGTGATATGCTTCATTAAAAGGAATTGTTCTTGTGTAAAAATAGTACTGCGTTGATGATTCTTTGTTATTCTAGAATAATTGCAGTCTCGGATAAACGTTTTCGCTGTCTTGTGTGAGGTGGTAATATCATCACAATTGAGCTTGAATGAATACATAACCAATCCAAACAAAAAAATAAAAAAGAAGTCTCCCGGGGGTGAGTCGAACACCCGATCTCAAGATTACTTTGAGTAACTCATTACAGTCTCGCGCCTTAGCCAGCTTGGCCACCGAGAGGACTCGCTGACAAAATTTGTTTGCAAGATCTTACAAGGTCACAAAATAGGGAAAAAAATTTTTTCTTTAAAACTTTTCCCCTTCTACCTGCACTTGTGTTTATTCGAAAATCTACTCTGTTGGGAGAACCATCCAAATTCGCACCTAACTTTTTGATGGACTTGAAATTCAACTCTGCTGCGATAACTGTTCTAATTCATACCTAAGTTTTTGATGGAGTTGAAATTCAAATTACATAATTAGTTAAATAGAGACATGTAGCAAGAATATCGCTCACTTTATCGGGTTTCGTTATAATAGAGAACATAAAGACTTAGCTTCCCATGGGGCCAATATATGGAAGTCAAGGTCAAGAAGTATGTGCAGTGTTTCTTTATGAAATCAAGACATCTGAAAGTCAAGAATCGCAGCGTGGATTTTCGAATGTCGATTTTGCAGCCTAGTATTCGTTTAGCCTGACGAGAATATATACTAAAATTGCACATTCAACGGTATCTCAGTCACTGCACAACTGGGGATCAGAGGTCTTGAGAATACACTGATCCGCAAAAAACCATATTTATTAACTATTAACGTTTAAACATCTCGCCATATAACGGATCAGAAAACTTGAAATAGGTATCCTTTGTCCATCTTCTGAAAGACTTACCACATAGTATCATGAGGATGAATGAACCATTGATAACTACACCTAAAGCGAACATAATCCAAGTAACATTTTTAAAACCATTGTGATCTAACCAAGGTTGAATTGCGAATGTAAAAGCCATACCAATAACATTTCTAACGAACAACATGAGTACCAAACCTTCACTAGCCATTAAATGGTAGCAATCAATTGCGTAAGTCAAACAAATTGTTCCACTTGAGCTCATAGCAAAACCAAGGAAACCTTGTCCGACAATTACACTAACAGGCCATGGGTCACCATTGTTAGATCCAAGACCATAGGCCAATAACCCAGCAGCGTTGGTGAACAATGGTAACACCATTGCATATAATCTGAATTCGGGTTCCATGATACCATTATTTTTTTTGGACATATAAATGGTAATCCAATCGACAATTTTACCAGTACCCATACCCAAGACTGAACCCACAAGTGGAGCCAAATTAGTTAATCCAGTGTTGGATGCACTGAAGTTGTATGGGGGTGCACTATAAACAAGAGATTGGGTGGTAGCTAATAAGGATAACCACATCATTTGAGCTCCATAAACCAAGCCACCCCAAAGAATAGCTGGAAATCCAATCATCAAAAAAGGTTTAAAAGCTATACAGAGCCAAGATCTAGTATCATTATATGTTGTATCATAAAATCTCATTCTTTCACGATATGATCTCATTGGGATTTCTGTATCGATCGAATCAATTGTCTTCAATTCTTTCAGCTGAAGTGTGCCACTTCTTTAGATTCCCTAGATTTGATTTGATGAATGATGTTATTTTCCAATTCTTCATCTTGATCGGTTCTTCTAAAAGTAGTATCTTCCATGTAGAACACTTCGATTACTAAGATACAACCGAACATGATAGCTTGTAACCAAAAGCACCATCTCCAACCTATAGTATCAACAATAAACCCAGAAATAGCTGGTCCAATATCAGAACCCACATAAAGGGCTAAGATAAACCAAGCTAAGTAACTGGCTCTTTCATGTTGAAAGAAAACATCGGTAGTTGAAATCTCTACAAGTGAATCACAGGGTGCGGCTGCAAATCCAGCAAGGACATTGACAAAGCAATAGACTTGTACTGAATTACAATTTGCACCAATAATATTAGCGACTATCATGAGAACAGTACAAGAAAGGTAAACGAATCTTCTACCTAATTTCATTGCTGTGGGTTGAAGCAAAACACACCCGATTCCCAAAAAGAGGAAACATAAAGCCGATGAAACATTCAACTGATCAAAGGTACAATTCCATTCTTCTGTCCAAATTGTCCATACTGGACCACCCCAATTGACAGTAATTGCTAAAAATGTAGCTAACCAAAAAAGCAAGAAGAACTGCTTGATTTTTTTGAACTTTGACCATCTCAATGGGTCATTAGGGTTCGACGATGGTGGTGGTCTCAAAATAACATCCCCGGAAGACTTTTTAACTGCTAAGTCACCTTCTAGATCTACCAAATGAACAGTTCCAGGAACTATATCAGTATCAGTTCCAAACATGATTGATTTTTTCGAGATTCAATTAGGTTTTTATCTAAATCATACCGCTTTGAATTACTACAATAGGGAACTCGCTAAAGGGGAAAATTCCGTCCGCGATAAGATAACCAAAGATGCATATCGATAAATTGGAACATACCTTCGAAACATGACGATCATACCTGTGACTTGCTTCTTTTCCTATTGTTCAATTAGCTTGGTTAATGGGAGTGTTAATTAAAGGCAAAAAATTTGTAGGAATAATAATTAAAATTCACATGAACTGATGAAGTGCATTTTTCCATTGCTGCAAAAAGTAATGCAGCGAAACTCGCCAAATTGAGAAATAAGCTAAAAGTGGAAAGACAAGTTTTATTAGGTAACCTTTAATCTGTACATAGATACAGGAGCAGGAAAAAGAAACGAGAGAAGTTGAATCATTAGAAATTTTTATTAGACGGCCCGCAGTAAGTGGGGCCGGCCAAGTCAAAGTGAGACGTGAAGACCTACTCTAAACAGATACCGGACCTCTACTCCGATTGAGACTACTTCCCCTTAAGTCCACTAGCAATTACGAAAAGATAAACAAGAATCATCTAAATCCATACAAGAATCATCTAACTCAACATTCTTATACACTTATCTTATTAAATTTGAGGTCTATCAAATCATCTCAAATTAACCATACACTCACCTTGAGAAATGGCAGTACAAAATCTCATCGGCATCGAAAAAAAAAATCTTCAACTTACTTCACATAAGATTTATGAAACACCAGTTTTTGTATATCATTGATGAGGTAAGGAGAATGAAAATGCCCCTTTCGCTAACCACGACTAGCACTAAATTCGTCGTTGTTTGATAGTAGCGGGGCAGAAATTTGTAGTTTAGGTATTTATCGTAGTTCTTTAAGAGTTTATTACTATTGGAGCACAGCTTTTCACCAGCACTCTATAGATAACCCCAAGTTCAAAATATTCAATATTCAAAGTATTACAGTGTAAATTTCTTCAAATACTCTTTGATCAAAACTTCTCATTTTTCACTCGCAATGATCAGGTCAATTGACAGCTTAACATCAACTTACCTTCGAGATATTGAAAATGCCCCCCAAGATCCTGTTTTGGCTCAATTACTTATAGATAAAGTACAACATGATTTAATCCCCATAAGGCAGAATTTGAATAATCAAAAAAGTAGCAAGCAATTTGAATTAGTTGAAGATAAACTAAATGACTTGACATATAAACTCGATATTCTCAAATATCACAACAAGAAAAGATTACAAGAAATCACACCTATACGAGAGGAGCCAGTACAAGTGTCAGAAGATGAGTCTAATGTAAAGACAGGTACTTATAGTACAGGAGTTAAGACCAGTGATATCAATGAGCTACGTAAACGATTATTTGATAATCATGAATCTACACTTAGTAATGACCACCACGAGAATATTCAACAAGATTTAATTCAAGATTTATCTGATCTTGCTTCAGATTTGAAGAATGGAGCTTTAAATTTATCGATGAAGATTTTAGATGACAATAATTTATTATCGAGAACCCAAGAGAATATGATGAAGAATGATAGTTTAATGAATGTAGTGGGTAAAAATCTTAATTCATATGTTTTGAATAAGACAGGAGGAAAGATTTCATTTTGGTTCTTAATTAAGACCGTTATAGGGATTTTAATTACGTTTTTCATAATGGTTTTGATAATTAACTTTTTACCTAAATTGTAAAGCTATATACATTGAAATAAATATCAATATGATCCTATGTTACGTTTATTGTTATCGTAAACCATTAAATTCATTCCTATCGTAGATTATGGGCTAATATGTGCAATTGGAGTGGTCTTTGATGATCCATCCCTAGGTGATCTTTGTTTGGAATCGGATATTGGCGTTTGATTACTATTTGGACTTGGACTTGAAGTACCACTTTTTTCATTCCTACTTTGTTCCAAATATTGTTCATTCAAATTTAATTGCAATTGATTTAATTGAGTGAATTGTAAATTAGATTGTTGAAATTGTCTTGGAAGATTACCACATCTATCTTTACCGAAATTTATCTTCAAGGATTTGTAATCACCAAATGATTTAATCCCATCAATTGCTTTTATGGCGTTCGAGATATTTACAAAATTAATGAACGCACAATTCTTTGATTCAAGATAGTTGATCTGTTCAATATCACCAAATTTTGAAAAATCTTCTCTCAATTTGTCTTGGTTATAATACTTAAAATCAGAAATATTACCAACATAGATATTTCTACTGGCTCCATTGGAAACAGCTAAACTCAAAGCATTGGATAAGGGTCCCGAATGTTTTCCCCAACCAACCTTGATTTTTCTATTGTGGATGGTCAATCCATGTAATTGACACATTGCAAAGAATTGAGCAGCAGCTATTGGATCAATAAAAGTAATGAAACAAACATGACGTTCTTTAAGATATCTAATACTTTGTAACAATCCACCTCTTACTACATTACAAATTTCTTCAACTGATGATTCTTGATGTAAATTTCCAAGATAAACAGTTCTGTTTCCCAAATTATTGGCACCTCCAGCATGGGTAGCAATTTGAGCAGCAGCAGCAGACTGTTGAACTAAAGCCGAGGAAATGAATTC
This sequence comes from Yamadazyma diddensiae, assembly GCA_030563465.1. Lineage (NCBI taxonomy): Eukaryota > Fungi > Ascomycota > Pichiomycetes > Serinales > Debaryomycetaceae > Yamadazyma > Yamadazyma diddensiae. The sequence continues at coordinate 76,781 of JAJMIX010000004.1, forward strand.
TCTATCAGCAGCTGTTACTATATGTTCCATTCCTGGAGCTAAACCTAAATATTGAGCAGCGTTGTGTTGTTGAGTTTTAGTTATAAAAGCACATCTATCTTTACCATAGAAGCATTTTTTATCTAAATATTTTTCCTTCATCGGTAAATTTCCAACGCATCTAATTGCAGATAAAATTGATAAGAAATGAATAAAGGCAATTCCCTTTTCAGGGATAATCTTTATACAGTCAATTGGTCCATAAACTGATAAATCAGATCTTAATTCTTCTTCTGAGATCATTTCACCAGTTTCAGGATTATTTAAGTTACCTAAATAAACATTTCTAGTGGCACCATCTCTCTGAATACATTCTAAAACCGCTGGTAATATAGGTGAAATCTTTCCCCAACCAATTTTGATATCGTGGCCTTTAATATTCAATTTCTTTAATATACAATCGGAATGGAATAATAATGCACTTTGATGATCAATAAATGAGATGAAAGCACAGTTTTTACTGGGGAGTATCTTCACCAGTTCCAAAATACCTGATCTTACATAATCTAACAACTCACGTGGTTCAATATCGCTTGGAATATTACCTAAATAGACAGTTCTTGATGGTGCACCTGGAGTAGGAGCAGAACCTGATGAGCCAACTGCGCCATTAACGGAGCCAACGCTCAAATCAGAAGGTCCATACTGATATTCCAATGATGGTGTGAACATGCTTCCACCAGTACTGACAAATGAGCCGTCTTCACCAAACATATCATTTTGGTCGGTGGAAGGTAATGATTCAAGTTGCTGATCATTCAATGTATCAACTGACAACATCTGTTGGCCCAGGGGACTTGAGTTAAGATGATGCTGTTGGTGTTGCTGCTGTTGATGATGATGTTGTTGCTGATGCGGTGGTTGTTGGTGTTGCTGTTGATGCTGCGGTTGCTGATGTTGATGCTGCTGGAATTGGTGCTGCTGGTGCTGCTGGTGCTGTTGGTGCTGTTGCTGATAAAACTCTTGTTCTAGAGACTGATGGAAATTATGCTGAGATGGGAGTTGCTGCTGATTCACTTGAACATGAAACTGAGGATGCTGTTGAACAAATTCAGGATACACCTCGTAATTACTTGGAGTTAAATTCACATTTTCATTCTCATAGTATTGGTTATAATAACCTTGCAAATATTGTTGAGGTTGATAACCTCCGTAATATGACATGATAAAACTTAAATAATATCAACGAAGGGATAGACAAACTCAAAAGAATGATTGAATGAATTAAAATAAACCTTTTAAACCGGTTAACAGTAATATACAAGTTTTACTAAAAATAAATTTTCAGCGATGGGGTTTTGATGACTGAGAAACCGTGAGGGTTCTTAAATTTGGAATTTGAACGTCTTTGGGAACTTGAATATTCTGAAAGTGGAATAAATCAATTTAATGATTTACAAAAAAATTAAATATTAACAATTATAAGTTTTAAGGTTTGGCCCTCTGTCAAAAATGTATAGAAGAAATAAAAATTTTCGGTCTTGATCTGATGAGGTGGATCGGCCAGGACACGACACACTACCCAGTACCCCAGCTGCTCTCTATTTAGTCACTATAGTCAGTAAGACTATCATCAACTTCACTACCTTGATTATCATCTATATCTTTCTGAGTTTCCTCCTCTTGCCCCTCACCAGATTTGAGTTGCTCATCATCTTTTACCTCATCGTATTTTGCTTCCTCATCATGATTTGCTTCCTCATTGTACCTTGCTTCCTCATCCGACTCCTCACTGAATTCCGTATCACTGGCTGCTGCCTGTACAATTTGGTGATCTGTAAGTCTTTCAAATCCGGCCGATTCTTGTCTAAGTTCCTTGTCAGAATCAGACTCACCAGTACTAGCAACAGAACCAAAATTTGTTTGGCCAAGTGCACGTGATCTCTTTCTTCTTTTGTTTGACAGTACATCTGAAAGTTCAGGTTCTGCTGTGTCGTTAATCATTCTCTTCAATTTCGAATCTTCGGACTTTACTTTTTCGTTTAATCCATCTAACCGACCTGTTGACGTCAATTCGATTATTTTACGCTTTTTTGCACTTAATATGAATGCAAAATTAGACACTAAATCATCGACAATCTGTTTACTATTATCAAATGCCTGTCGACTCAGTTTTTCATATTCTTCACAGTCAAATTTCAATTGATTAATGGTTTCAACTTGAGATTTAACCGTTTTATCTAACTCATTTTTCATCGAAATAACTTCTACTAACCACGAAATTAAGTCAACGTCTCCCTCTGATTCATTCATTTTAAAACTACCTAAAGTTCGACTGAGTACATCGTTGTTTTGGACACTAATCACAAGATGATTATTTACAAGATCAAAATCTTCTTTCAAGTCTCCATCCTCGTACATATCTGGATCCATTACCAATGTAGCTGCCAATCGTAGATCGTTAAATTTTTCTTCTTTTAAACTCAGTTCAGTATCTGGAGCTTCCTGTTTGACAATTGTAGAAGTTGGATCTTGAATTGTGGATGGAAGGAGACGTTTCATTACTGAGATCCATTGGTCGTCTGGAAGTAGGGAGCTGGTATTTGCTTGAAGTAATTTTTTGAAATCCAAACGGCAAGAATAAGCACCTTCAGGGATAATTCCATTTATTTTCAATCCATCAATATCATCACTTAATTTCAATACTAATGTCCTTTCTGTGATAAGTTTCCTTTGTGAATCCTCAACCCTTAACGGGACATTGATGAAGTTCATGGGTCGCACTGAAAATTATTTGCAACCATTATTACTGATTACACACTATATACATATTATTTTACAACACTAGTAAAATGGAGTCCAACCACAGAATAATAAGGCCAAGTTTTCTTCGTTCGTTGCAGTTCTTATTAACTCTCGAACTACCGCCTGATGGCTTAATCCATTGGCTTGTAACTTATTTTTCACCGTCAGAATCGCTTGTGCTGCCTCTGTAATATTCTCTTGTTCATCTGCCATATCTTTAGTTGTATCGTTACCGAATTGGAGATTCTTCTTTTGAATAGGTGATAATTTCCAGGAAAACAAAGGATCCCATCTTAATACATTTAATATAGATATAACATTGTCTTGATTAGTTCTTAATATTTTGAAAGTAATTTCACAAGTGGTACGATAAATGCCTTCCACTCCTGTGATACCTAGACCCGCCACTAAATCTCGTGTAAGTCGAAATGGGACAGTCTCTGGTATGGGTAATTTAGTTCCTTGGTCGAATGACACTCCAAGGTCAATATGAATTGGTTCACCAGAATTTTCATCTAAAAGGATATTATTACAATGCCGGTCACCTAATCCGAGTACATGTCCCACCATTGATGTAATTGCTAATCCATAACTATATGTCAACATACTACTGAACCATTTTTTGGGAACTAAGAATTTGTCGACAAAGAACCTGTGTAACATTGGAGATGTTTGTGTTAACACTTTTTGCTTAAATAGTCGAATTCTTTCTTGTCTGTCACTATTTTGGACTTCTTTCATCATATCTCTTGCTTTTTGAATATCAAGACTATCGTATTTATCATGATATGGTTTAACAATATCTACCAATGCTTTGGAGTCTGGAACGAATTCAAGAATTCCTCCTGAAGGACCAATTGGAACAATTTTATATGTTCTGATTTGCAAATTTCTTTTGAGACTTTCATTGTCTTGTTTAAATATTTGATTTACCTTCTCAAATACCTGCTCCATGATAGCATCCTGTCGTAAATCATCGGTACCGTGTTTGAAAAGCATTTTTAAAGTTTTTCCGTTGGAGATTCGAACTTCTAAAATTTTTGGAAGACTCAAACCGCTAGAAGCTACTGTGAAAATGGGGTTTACCAGCTCCATAACAGGTAGATCTTGGATAGTGTAATTAGCACTTAGATTCTGAGTAGGAGCAGGGATCGGTGGTAAATTATTTAGCCAAAATCTGCCATTGAGCTTTGTATTTCTAGTGAAATCTACTTTTCTCCCTTTTGTAACCTTTACCTTAGCCAAGTCCATAGCTTCATTGCAGAAGTCTTGACAAGGTTGGAGAACCGTGACAACGTAATTATCACCAGCCTCTTTCATCAAAGATGAATATATCTTATTAGCAGCACGAATTTTAGACTGCATGATATGATTCTCTGGTTCAGCATGATTGGCATGATACTTTAATGACAATAAATGGTATAAGGAATTATACGGAAATTTAATGCATATTAACTTCACTAACCACCCTACCAAGTTTTGGAAGGAGTCACTTGCTGGCTCGTCAGATAATCGTGATACCAATTGAGAGCTCCAGCCAACAAACTGGTGTGTGTGATTAGGTAGTTCTTTTCTGAATTTTTCTTTCACGAGTAAATTGACTTGTTCCAAACTTGATTGTTCAAACCACAAAGGAAAAAACCTGTCCAAAGTTTCCAGGTTTGCTTCAGCAAAAATACTTTCTAAATAACATTCAATGGCTTTTTCCAAGAACATGATTCTCTGTTGCCTTAACTCAGCTTGATCTTTTGATTCACTTGAAAATTGGAGCTTGAGTTTCGTGTAATACTTTTGGACTGCCCGTTTCTCTTGTGTAGGTACAGAAACTTTGCTATAATGTTCTTTTATGGAATCAAGTTCCTTACGTTTGGCCTGTAATTGAATTTCCATTTGTTTTAGCTGTCCATTTATTTCACCAGATCTGTACTGATCTTCACAAAACCTGGCGAACTTCTTGAAACTTGCACTGATCAATCTTGAGGAACTACTGGCTTTCAATTTTTCTGGAGTTTCGTTAAGAAACTTATCCAAGATTGTACTAGGCAATTCCTGCTTCGATTTCGAAAGCCATTCAACTAAAATTGAGTCTACCATGAGCCTACTGACACTATGGATGTCACTATCATGGACGTTTGAGCCAGGCAAAAGTGTACTTAGCGAACCTGACGAGTCCACCAATGAACTTCTGATGTCATACATCGTTTTCACGGCAAGATTTTGGTGATTATGAAACCATAACCCTTTCGCTATGTGGTAGTTAGCCAATAATTTATATCTCAAATCAGTGGATTTAGAAATAAGATTATCGATGGCGGTAATGGTATTGATGACCTTTTGTCCTTTGAAATGTTTAATTGCCAAGTCGTTCTGATTTGCTAGTTCCAATATTAGAGCTTTTGTTCTCTCATTATGATCACTCCGGGATAATTCCAACTGTATCGAATACATTTTGCTTAAATTAATTTCATCCAATTTGTCGAACGAGAATCTTTTAGTACAAGGTGTCTCCTTCAGATTCTTAAGCATGATATTCAATATGGTCAAGCTCTGATAAAAATCATCGAGTCCTTTTGATAATGCCGTTATGCTTTTTTCTTTGTTGATTTCCTCCTTCCAATTTACAATAGTTGTACAAATCCCCTCAAGAGTATCTTTATTCTGGTCTAGGTCTTTTATCGAGTGATCACGGTCCTTTATTGCTTTCAAAGCCTTGTATATGCTCTCATGCGATGTAGTTGGCTTCTCTACCGGAGGTAAAGACCACTCGGAAAGCTTCCAGGCCCACTCGTAGTCATACTCTGTAGTGATATTCATATTACCTAGGTTTTCACCCACCGCTTTTGAGGCATGAGATAGCCCATTTGCTAACATAGTATTTACCAAGCCCCCATGTCCTCTATTATCATTCTCAAAAAGCCAGTCAGATTCATAGTTTGCCAATTCCAACATCATTCTCTCGTTTGAATCGAGTTCGGGTCCGTTTCTTAGACCATTAAGTACATCGGTAAAACTGGACTGCTGGGGCAAACCTTTCTGTAAATCTTCACAATCTATAGATTTGAATATTTTCAATGTGTCCGGTTTTTTGAACCATTCTTCGTTTCCCTCTGTATCCACAGAGGGCAAGGAGAAAATTCCACTGGAGGCCTTGTCAACAAAGTATGCATCTTCGAGAAGCATTAAACCAGCTCGATAAAACTCCGAATCAGCGGCCCCTGTGATAGCACTTGAAATTTTGTGATTCAATGCTGAATGAAGAGCTTCAAACGCTGAATTTGAACGTTTTGTTTCTTGCCGTATTTTTAGCCAGATCAACAATAAAAGTCGATTACTATCATGGCTATGAGATTGGGAAAAGTCCAAGAAACTCACAATTTGGTTCTCTACAATATCTCCAGCGGATTTTACAGCATAGCAGATCAAGTCCGGGAGAACATCTAAAGCGAACGAGCTGTTACACTTTGCATACTTGAATATAACTTGGAAGGTTTGCTTTGTCTCGGACGGTAGAAGCTGGACCAATGTGCCAAAGAGGGTAACACTTCGACTTACAAAGTCTGCACCATATTTCTTGATATTTTCTTCCCATCTATGGTCATGGTGCTCAATATAGCTTTGCAAAGAATCCCTATGCGATGGCGAAATATATGTCAATACATTAGAGTTTATGGAGTGTATTACATGAAAAGTATCCTTTCCTATGAGTGTGGTTACAATGTCCGTAGCTTGCGCCATGGCGGGATTATCTGGTGTATCAAGAAATTTAAGGAGAGACTCAATGATTCTCTTTTCATAATCAATTCCCTCTGCATCATCAAATTCGTAAAAGTCATCGAGAAGTGATTGCTTCAAGTATCCAGATTGCAAATGCTCATCAGTGAGAACTTTGGCTGCAAAAAGTTCAAACTTCTTTCCGTATTTCTCTAAGGGATACCGCATTACAGACTTGAAGAAAATGTCCGATTTGGGCTCCCAGCTAGGCCAGTAATGAAATAGGAATGCACATACCTTCAATGCTGGTTCCCCCATATCCTGCTCGAAGAGAGAATCGAGATCAATTACTCTTGGTTTGAGGTCTTCACATAAAACTTGTTTCAAGCAAAAGGCAATATTGACAAATCGGTGCTCGAAGGAGAGCAAATGATTAAGCATCACTCTACACCTTCTTTGGTTTTCAGAAGAGTGTGGTTGTCCCCAATTTGGTATTAATGAAGCTAATACGTTCACTAGGAGGCGTTTACCATCTTGGGAATCGACACCTTCATCGAAATCAAGCAATTTAAATAGGACAATCACGTCACCTCCTATTTCCTGAGATGTCCAATTCTTGAATACCCCTTCAACGATATGGTTATGTAGGGTCTTTAAATGCAAACCATTAGCTGACTTTGTTGTCTTATAGTAGCATATAGCCACCAAGATCCGTCTAATGTTTGCCTGGATCTCTGATTGGGTTATTGACAAGGAAACATCTACTAGTAACTTTCTGATAATGAAATACAGTACCAGAGTGTTCCAGCAAGTTTCTGATTTATCGAGTTTCTTCAGTAAGGAAGTGATTATTGCAGTAAATGACTCTGGTGAAAGACAGTTGGGTAAATCTGTCAGTTTTGTCATTCCCTTTAGAGTCTCAAATTGAAAATTTCCCATATCTGATACCTGAAGATGTCTGACTGCTTCTAAAATTACTAAATCACCATCTTCTTCAATACGATATTTCAAATCTAATTTAAAAGTTATCTGAAATCTTGAATAAATCCCATTTCTGGTTCCACCAGGAGTGAACGCTAGTATGAAAGATTGGGGTACAATGAAATTTGGATTTATTTTAGGATTCTCTGTCATAAAAGAACCAATAGCGGTATCGTAATCTTCGAGTTTTGTGGATAAAATAACACTCAATATAGTTCCAATTAGCTCATTGAGCACATATGATTTGGGGAACAAACTGTATGGAAATGTCTGGAAATGACCGTAATGTGTTAACCAAGCTCTTAGAATCGGGATTGCACATGAACCAAATATTTCAGTCACAGAAATGCCCGGCCAAGCACACTTCACTAGATCCAAGGCTTGCTTAACAAAATGTTCAATATACGTAGCCATCTCTAAAAGGTTGAACATGACAGATGACAAGATCATATGATTAGATGTGTGAACTAATGCTAAGAATTGACAATAACCCACCGCATCATCCTGATTTGAAGTTGAGAAACACCGAATCATAGCTTCATATAGGTGCAATTGCAGTTTACTGGAAGTGTAACTATCGAGATATCCATTGATACTCGAAAGAAGACGGATTCTGATGGTTTGAGGGACGATTCGGAAACAGAGCATGAATGACCCTTCAAGGTCAACCATCTTTAATCTTTTATCCAGGGTTTGTTCCATACCTCTGGCTCGCATATATTTCATTACGGTCAACAACATCTCCATATACTGAGTTATCGACTCATCGCTCAAAATCAACTGCTTTTCCGAAACTATTGAAACCCATTGGATTATGTCCAGGACAATAGGATTTTCCACATCATCACCTGCAGCCAATCTTTTGATAGACTCACACAATATTACAAATGTGATTTGATTTCTCTCATATAGCACGTTATTAAGACAATACTTCCCCAAACATTTCAACATTTCAATACAAAATTCCAGATCTTGTAATGAATTTATTTGGGTCAACTCGTACAATACCATAACCATGTCGTCCATCTTCAATGATGTGAGCCAGGTTAAAAAGTCTTCTTTTTGACCCACAAGAACTTCAGAATTATCTTTGATCATGTGCATAACACATTCGATACATCTAGTGTAGTTCTGAGGGTTTTCTAACATATAAGCCTGGAACAGCGAAAACTTGAAGCCTGTGAAAACCTTGTAATAGTTCCTGTTCTTACTTTCAACCACTTGCAAGAAAACATTAAAATCTACATTATCGAATTGATATTTCGTGGCCATACCTTCATCTATCATTGACATACTTGACAGGTACAAAGTTCTATGTCTACCTAGTTTGACGGCTTGCTCAAGATTCAGCTCATCCAATGGGTTTGCCAGATCAGTAAATCTGGTCAAGATGGATTGGAAAGACCCTCCATCAGTTAATTTCGTCCAAAGGTCTACTTTGACATCGATAAATGGTGATTCTAATGGGAAAGAAAATTGTCGTATTTTTTCGTGTCTTTTTGCAATAGTATAGAGCTCCCTGAGCCTGCCATGATAACCACCAGTATTCGGACAATCAACAAAACCGAATCTCTGAAAAACAATCCAATTCTCGAACCCAATAAATTGTTGAAAATCTAAACAGTATTCATCAGAGTTAGGATCAAACTTCTGGTCCCATTTGGAAGACATCCACGAATATATCATGGAAGAATTGCTCGAAGACCTGAATCCTAATAATTCCATTAATTTACAGAAAGATACCCAAAACTTCAAACTGGAATTACTCATGAATGCTGGACCCAATTGATTAGATTGTTCACAAGTAAGTTTTAATTGACTCAACAAGACATCATCTGATAAAGATTTTGGTTCAATCTTCTTGTGGACAATCATTTCTACCAAATTGTAAACCATATGACAGGTTATCTCTGAGTATTGCTCAACCTTTACAATGGGTAAAGCGAACACCAAAAGATGGAGCATTTGTTGGCTATCTAAAGATTGATCGCTTCGTGTTATTCTGTAAAGCAAGGAGTTTATCACAAATAATACCCAAGTACTAATGGCTTTATCATTGAAATTTGATATTAAAATATTAATTATGTTCCTCGAAGTGTCCGTGTACTCGAAATCGCCTTTAAAAACTGTTTGGTCCCACATCGTGGGCTCGGCCGGTGGGATTAGTTTATCACATCGACAACCCGATTCAATCGAAAAGAGTAGTAGTTGTAGAATAATGATTTTGAGTTTGGTAGAACTAGATCTGGAAAGCATCGACGTAAAGAACTCATATTCATCTCTAGATGAAGACAATACTGAACTTACAGACTTTATCTTTCGTTTCTTTCTTCTTGAGAATGAAGTATTTGATTCGTCATCCACAAGCAGTATTTCATTGCTTGACCATTCATCAGAATCATCAAGTAAGTAGTAAAATTTTATAAGCTTAGATAAACCCATTAAGAACATCCACATTTGTGGATCTGCATCTTTTAGATATAAAGTGTTCAAGTGAAACCAGTCATGTGATTCACGGGTCTGGATCAATCCTACTGCTTGCAGAAATATCGGTTTCCCTATAGCATCTAATTCCTCCAAATGTAAGATAATATATTCTTTTATCAACTGCTTAAGCCTCCCATCACCAGTTCTCTGATTAACACATCCATGCACAATGTCTTGGTTTAAAAATACCGAAATCTCATCATTTAGGTCATAGTTATTCTTAAAATTGAACACTGTAAGATGAAGTATACCGAATCCCAAATCAATGAGACTATCTAGTTGGCCAAACTGTTCACAAGAAACGACTATCAACAACCAATTGACAATTTTGAGTCCCGATAACAATATTAGGGGATCAGTATTAAATTGGAGAACTCTGTCGTTGATAATTTCAATGGCTTCCTTCCAGTTCAATTGACTGTAGATAGCTAAAGGTACCACCAGAGTTGAAGCCATCAATACGTATAACCCATCTAACAGCTCTGCAATAATTGTAATTGTGCCATCGTATATATTTTCAAGGAAAAAATCGAACATTGACTTCCAGGTGTGTAGATTACAGTGGTCTTTCACGTACTGTTGAGTTAAGATTAGTTTTATGGACTTTACGATATCAACGAAAATTTCTTCATTTGCAATTTGTGTCATAGATACCATAAGATTTATAAGTTTCGAAGCTCGAGGTGGAAGATGTCGTATAGTGTTTTCGATTGTGGATCTTAATAGGGAGCATGCCCTGTTCATTCGAGAACTGGCAGTTGAATTTTTTTGATATTTTTCACTATCAATTAAATGGACTAGAGAGGTACAAACAGCATGGACAACTTTGACATCATTTGAGAATAGCAGAGGTAATGCATCTTCTATTATACCAAGTCCTTCATTTCGTTCCTTTATTTTATTGGACTCTAATAGCTGGAGTATGTTCATCAACGCGTAGATCGATGAGATGCGATAGCAGCGATAGGCATAGCAGGGCCATGAGAGGGACAAACGTTTTAGGAGATGTAGGTGAGAACCTATAGATATCATTGCGTAGTATATAAGTTTAGTATGAGATCTGACCATGATTTGGAGTTTAAGTAAATTACAGCAAGTCAATTGACGATGCCCATTGCAGTGTCCCAAAACGGTAATTCTGTGCATTCTGAAACATGTACTCCAAGTATAAATCAGGATGGAATAAGAATGGATGGAAGACATCAATTTGATTGTATAAGATTTATTTTCGATTTATTATCCATTAGATACTTTATTATCATAAATCTTATAAATATTTGTTCATGTCAACTAATTTTGCAGCCACTGCACCGGCAGATCTCCATTTCCAATTCGATTTAGATATCGACAGGTTCTGTGATTGTCACGCTTGTACAACCCAAAAAAGTCTTGGGTTTTTGAAATACCTCCAGATAATTCAACTTATCATTCCCATCCTATGGCCAGTGTGTATTTCATTGCTTATATACCAATGCGTGCTATATACAGGTGGGCAGCTTGTTAGAGATTTTGAAGTTCACAGAAAAAATCGAAACCAGGCCAAAGCTTACTTATACTACATGATATTAGGGTTCATTATCTATTGGATTATTGTTGGTATGATAATTTTAGGTATTTTAAGTATTACAAGTGCAAAGACTTGACTCGTGTAACAGGAGTCTCGTTCCGACTCTGTACGACTCTGATCGCAATTTCCCCGTATATAATCTTTCATACCCATTTTTTACAATATAATGCTTAAATTTACTAGATCAAAGTCTACTCTTACTAGAACTCCATTATATGATAGTCATGTTAAATATGGGGCAAAATTTGTTCCTTATGCTGGTTATGAAATGCCTATCATGTACAGTGGATTATCTCACATTGATTCGCATAAGTGGGTAAGACTGAAGGTTGGATTGTTTGATGTTAGTCATATGTTACAACATACTTTTAAAGGTAATGATTCGGTTAAATTGTTACAAAAAATGACTCCAATTGATCTTTCAAGTTTATCACCAAATTCCTCAAGTTTAAGTGCTCTTCTTAATGAGAATGGAGGAATTATAGACGATTGTATTATCACCAAATTAGCTGATGATTCTTTTTATGTGGTTACAAATGCTGGTTGTAGAGAGAAAGATGTCAAATTTATCAAGGATAATTTGAAGCAATTTAATGTCGATTACCAAAATTTTGAAGGTACTTTATTAGCTATTCAAGGTCCAAAAGCGGCTGCAATTTTGAGTAAATATCTGAATAATGATTTCAAGAATTTAAAATTTGGAAATGTCACTCAAACATCAGGAATTGGATCATTGATTGATGCCAATGTTCAAATCTCTAGAACTGGATATACAGGAGAAGATGGATTTGAGTTATCAATTCCATCATCTACAGACAAAGAGATAAAACAGAGTAATGATTTCTTCCAAGCTTTGATTGATGAACAACCAGACATCGTTCAACCAATTGGATTGGCTGCAAGAGACTCATTGAGATTAGAAGCAGGAATGTGTCTTTACGGTAATGATTTAACTGAGGAATTAACTCCAGTAGAATCTTCTTTAACTTGGTTAATTCCAAAGACTAGGAGGAATATAACCAATGCTGAAGATAAATTCAACGGGTATGATAAAATTATTGAACAAATCAATAACAAGCTGCTGGTTCACCATAGAAGAATTGGTATTGTATCTAATGGACCAGCCCCAAGATCTGGAAGTAAGATATTCAATCCAGAAACTGGGGAGGAAGCAGGTTATGTAAGCTCAGGATTATTATCACCTATTTTAGGGCATAATATTGGACAAGCATATATAGATAAGAGACTTAAAATTGGAAGTCCAATTGATATCGAAGTTAGGGGTAAGAAACGGAAAGGTACAGTTACGAAGTTACCATTTATCGCAAATAATTTTTACAAGTAGGAATGTAACAGAATATATATAAATTAGGAAGTAATAGTTGGTAAATCATGTAAAAGGTACATCAGGAAGGAGTAATTACGAGGTAAATCCTTGTATTTTAGTGGCTAAAACATGTTCGCCAGGGAAATACTAATGTAAAACGCCGTCTAGAATCGGGCTTATGCTATAAAATTAATCCGTGGCACAACCTCCTTCCAGTAGCCTTAACTATCGCGATTCCTAAAATGGTAAAATAATAGAGTTATTTTGCAACCACACATCTCAGAAAAATCAAGTAGTCGTGAAATACCATATTACACAAGTATCAATGGACCCTGTTATATATTCACTTGTTTAGTCTGTGATTTATTTCCAAAGATCTAATAGTAGTAAAATTACTACTGTTAACAATCTCTATTGTTCGCGTCTCAATTAGTGGAAATCCAACACGTAAATGGAGACATTTGGCATTTGGGGATTTATTGTCTTCATGCAATAAGGTTACCTATTTTAACGGGTTTTTCTACCAACACGATTTTTTAGCCACCGCGCAGATTTGTACAGGTGGAAGGAGGCCTAAAGATTTACGACGCTGATGGTAGATCATTGTATTTTCTACAATCTATACTAATCCCCACAGCTTCTCCTATATATCCAAAGTTATAATAGATAGTTAAATTTGATTTATATACTTTCAAATATAAATGTCATATCTAGCAATCATTACGCGTCAATGCATCGTCTCGCATCGACACTATTATTCACTGATGCACTAACAATATACTCGAATCCACGAATTTTCACTTGTCTCCTTAATCACGAAAAAAATCCTTGAAAAAATGAAAAAAAAAAATAAAATAAAATTACACAAACTTGAGACTTTGCGTTCCATAGACGACTTTTAATATATAAACAGTCAATAATCCCAAAATTTAAAATCTTTGTGTTCTATATCACCTAATTTGTTTCAATATGTCAACGTCTAGACCAGTTTTATCATCTAAACCTTCAAACATTTCATCTCCTTCACCTACTAAATCTAAATCTAGAAGTAGCTCAAATTCTCCATTCAAATGTTCTCCACCAAAAAGATCAAAACTTTCACCAGTCAAATTTAAACCTACCAATTCAAATGATGGTAAATTAAGTTTTACTATCTTTGAAGATAAAAAAGTTGATCAAACTACTAGAGAATTCAATGATTTAGATATAGAAGGTAAAGAAAATACAAATACAAAAAGCAAACAGACAAAACATAATCTTGAACAAGAAAACATATTACAACCAACATTAAAAACATTTAAACAAAATACTTTGCATTTAACCAGAACTCCATTGGGTCAATTAGATATTGATGAGTTCAAGGGCCAAATAATTCAAAATGGTATAATTGAAAATCTTAGCATCCCATTTGTACCAAAACATTTCGAAAATGATTCAAATTCAGCACATAAATTTCATCATAATCTACCATCTTTTGTATCGCCAATGAAGAGTAATACCAGATTTTTATTTAAATCTGGATTAAATGTAATTCATGATGGATTAGAAGAAAATGAATTTAATGCTGATGATGAATTAGAATACAATTTACTTCAAAAATCTCTTGCATTAAAGAGAAATGGTCATCAAAGATCATTCAGTCTTGGTAAAAATGACTTAAAACATGGATTGATTAAAAAGAACGGGTTCACCATATTATCAAATTAGACCTTTTCGTGTCTCATAATTTCGTATCTACTATAGAGTAATGTATTAATGACAGTGTAAGTATTGTAGACTCGCGGTAGCTGCAAAATTTTGCAGCAAAAAAAATGGCCAAGTTGAAAAGTCCCACACAGAAGTAAAATCTTCTCTGATTCAACCACCTCTCTTACTTTACTGATTCCAACAGTATCTTGTTTCCACAATAAGTATCATCTATCATATCGTATCTCCATACCATTAACCATATACCATGAACCATGAACCCACCCCCATAATTGATTAGTGCGCACCCATTTTCCATCTTTTTTTTCATCGTCGAAAACTAACCAGATTCTCATCAATGTCTAATTCGATAGCACAAGCATTCAAGAAATTGAATGTAACTTCAACATCTGAAGATCATGAGAATATCTTTGAGGTTTCTTATCAATACCTTTCTAACGTTAAGAATTTCAACGATGTTAAGTCATTTAATAATTGTTTAGTGGCATTAATTAATCAAGATAAGTATGGTAAGGCACTCGAAATCATTAACAAAGTTAAAAATGAAGATTTAATTCAACAATTCTCCATCGAAGTAGGTTACGTCTACTACAAGACCCAACAATCCAAAGCCCTTCATAAATTATATCAAATCATTAATTCCAAGGGATCTTCTAGATTCTTAATCAGAGGGTTGAAACATATTGTGGCTCAAGATTTCTACCAAAAGGGAGATTATAATCAAGCTTTGGAATTATATCATGAATTAATTCTGGAGAATGAAGACATTGATAATCTGTTGGATTTATTTACTAATGAATTGGCAATCATAAGTCAATTGAATTTCTCAAATAACAAGTTGATGTCACCGAAATCTTCAACCAAAGAAGAGAATCATGATTTGGTGTTTAACCAAGCATTAATCTCTTTGAGTAACAATGAAACCGGTTTAGCTTTATCACAACTAGATAAAGCTTTGAAATTATTAGAATACTTGGGTTTAGATGATGAAAGTTATCAACTTGAAAGATGTCCTATAATTCTTGTGAAATCATATATTTACCAAAATCAAGGTAACAAGACTAAGAGTTTGGAATTATTACAAGACTTAAAATTGAAAGAGTTCAATGACTTATTATTGAATCTTATCATTAAAAACAATTATTATTCAGTTAATGAAACCTTGAATGAAAATGATTCTAATGTCAATTTTTTCCATAAAAAATTGGATTATCAAGAGAAATTCAACAGTATTTCGAGCAAATTGAATCGTGAACAATTCAATACATTAATCAAAAACAATTTGATGTTGAAATTCTTAACAAACACTCTTTCATCTCATGCTAATCAACTTTCAAATACAAATCTTGAATCATTCATAAACAAGGGAGATTTTAGTCTTTTATCATATAAGATTTTGATAAAATTGGGAATTACTAATCAAGATCTTATTTCCAATCCAAAAGCTGTGGGTAAAAAAATCTTCAGAATAATTAATCATACGGAGATAACAAATGATAATTTTACTGAACTTGTAGGACATGCATTGATTTTGTTATACGTGAACTATTCTTGCCAGACTTTAAATCAATCTTTATCAGCATTAGAGAAATTGTCTGAATTTAGTTTATCAAAGAACAAGGTCTTACCTGGATTAACTGGATCATTGATTAATTTATATGAAACTGTTGATCTTAACGAGAAATTGACTAATTTATACAATAGACTCATAGAACTTCTTCAATCATCGTCTGATATTTCATATAATGAGTATAATTTTTTCAAAGTTTTGGGATTCAAATTATTAATAATAGATGATCCAAGGTATAAAGCAGTATTTGAGAAACTTTACGATATCAACAATGACGATGGTATAATCAAAAATGTTCTCAATTCTACAAATGATGGCTTATTACCTGTGGATACACTTGTGGGTAATATAGATGACGATATTGTTAATTCTAACATTGAATCATTAATCCCAATAACAAAAGCATCTAAAACTACAAATGTGGTACAAAAAATTGAGAAAAAGAGAAGTAAAAAACCTAAATTTGGGGCCAATAAAGTTTTAAAACCAGTAGATCAATTAAATCTTGATGCTGAAAGATGGTTACCATTAACTTTAAGATCGAATTATAAACCAAAGAAATCTAAAAAGAAGGTCGCAACCCATCAAGGAGCAGTTGAATCTCCAACTTCCTCAAAGGCTTCAACTCCAGTTCCCGTATCAACTCCAGCCCCATCTTCTAGTACATCTTCAAGTAAGAAAGCCAATAAAAAGAAGAAAAAGGGTAAAAAGTAGTTTAGTTTAATATATCAATTGCCGCAAATCTTTCTTCCCAAATGTAGTAGCCACACCCTCAATGTACAGCACTTTGAGTGCGAAAAACTGAATGATTATAAAGCGATTCAAGAGCATATCCAATTACTTTAGAACCATGACCGAAAACATTACCACTATAAATGAGATCCAAAATGATATGTATTTTGGTAGGGAAGTTCTCAATAGAGTTTCTTTTTTAAGAGAAGATTCAACTTTCATTAATCTGGCAGTTAATCACAGCAATGCTCGTTTCATCTTTTTCAGCAACACTGACCCTTTAGTGGTTGATAAATGGCAAAATAAACTTGTTATGATGACTAACGATGATAATCAATTAAAGACCAGTGATCCGATGTTAAAGGGTATCAAAAACCTCCCTTCGTGGAAAACCGCTCTTGATCAATGGTGCCAAGATAACAGCTCTCATCATCATGGTTTAAGGGATAATGAACAACCAACTATTTTGTTCATGGGTATTGAAGATGAAAGTGTTGGTTTAGATACCTCTTCGGCAAACGTATTAGATTACCAAGATGGAAGATATAAGGGTATTCCCTATTTTGCAGTCGATTTAACCCAATCTCCTATTCTATCGAAGGATATAGTGGATCTTGTCAAACTGTGTGATGAAACTATTCAACTGGACGATATTACATTTTCAACTTTGAGAAAGCACACTTTGGGATTCTCTCATTTTGAAGCATCTTTATTCTCTCAAGCTAAAATGTTTATAGATTGGTTAGCAAGGAACAAATTTTGCCCCGGTTGTGGATCAAAAGTCATCCCAATTCATGCTGGTGGTAAATTGAAGTGTACTAACGAGAAAACGGTAGGAACAAAAGAAAATGGCAAACCTGCTTATGATTGTCCTGTTCGTAATGTCTCAGTGTCTAATGTTTCATTTCCTAGAACTGATGCGGTTATTATCACCGCTGTAACTACTCCAGATAGATCTAAGATGCTTTTATCCTTGAGTAAAAGGTTCAAAATGGCAAAAATGTATTCATGTACTTCTGGTTTCATGGAGCCTGCTGAAACTGTTGAAGTTGCAACCAAAAGAGAAATTTGGGAAGAGACTGGTGTTGCATGTTCCAAGATAAACATCGTCATGACTCAACCATGGCCGTTCCCAGGAAACCTTATGATTGGATGTGTTGCTGAAGTCGAATTCAATGGTGAAAATGAAAAGATTGACTTGGACCACGATAATGAGTTGGAGGACGCTAGATGGTTCGATACAAAATTCATTAAAAATATCGTCTACCCAGAAAATGCACCAGATGGTTTTAATCCAGAAGGAATTTTGGTTCCAATGGAACAATCCATTGCTTATAGTCTTATTAAGTTAGTAGTAGATGAAGAGCTGCATTCTAAATTGTAATAGCTGCAAAAAAATACAGCACTTACAAAAAAATATATTGCTTAGTCATCAATATAATAGACAACGTTATTTATAACTATTTATAATTTTATAAATATTCATAATTATTTATAATCATTCATATTAGTAAACATTTAGAAATCAATTAGAAGTTGGAAGAAACTGGCTGCGAAAAAAAAAAAGAAAAAGCCGCATTTGCTTATTCATCAATATGATCGACAGAAACATACTTAACAGCCATGAAAGCCCAGATCCTAATTCAAAGATGGAAGAATCTGGCTCAGACCCTAGAGCCTTAAGACTCCAACAAATGAGACAAGCTCAAAAATTATTAAAAGAGAAACGGAAACAGGAGATAATAGTACTACGTGAAGAAAATGAGAATTTGAGACATCAAGTAAAACAATTTGAAAAGATGCAAACTGAATATTTCATGATGTTGAAAGGTTGGAATGAATTGAAGATCCCACAAGATCACTTTCACCAATTATTAGAAATGAATCCACCTGATATGACTGATGTTGAATTTTATACGATGGATCAGATTAATGAGCTAATCGGCCCTAGAGCAAAATATTTATATACTTCAGGAGGAGATTTCTTTTTAAGAGCTATGGCTAAGAAATACATTGAATGTATGAAGCTCAAGAGTAATGATGGGTTTATTCCTAAACCCAAACAGCATATGTTTAGATTAGTAGAAAAGTATGGATTATCAATGATGTCCAATTTCCATCATTTTTACGTTAAACTAGCAAAGGATAATGTGATACCCAAAAAATGGATCCACCCAACTAACTTGCCGGAGAATTTTATAGGTCTTTTAGATATAGCTAAGATGTTAGCAGAGAGATTCGAACCTGATCTAATGATTATGGCTTTACTTAGTGGTTTACTAATTCGTTTTGGTGTAGCATCCAATGACGGTTTAGTTATAGACCCCAAAGACGTAGACTTATGTCTCGAGTGGTGTGCGGGCTCTGATTTTGATCAAGCGTATATTTTAGGGAAGAGCGATGGGATCTTATGTGAGTACATTGATGATTTGAAGGTACAACTTATAAAGGTCGGGAGAATATGATTGATGTTTATAGATAGTACACTGAACACAAAAATATAGATTACGCTGGTTTGTTTCAATTTATATAATCCGATTAATGGCGATTACCACCTCTCAGTTGCAACCCAAGTGCATAATTTTGCAGCCATTCGGAAGACTGCGATTTAGCAGCCAAACGGCACACATAAAGTGACGGAACACAAAAAACCCCGTTTATTGGCTTTACACAGATAATTTTCTAAGATATCTATGGGTACCAACCCCTGAAATAATTTGAGCTATTACGCCAAAAGTGGTGAAATACCCTGATGACAGTCTCCAAACATCCCATCACTGCGGGACCGGAACCGCCAGGGAACGGGTATGGCACGGGATGGGTGCGGAACAACGTGCTCATTCATATGCCATATAAATTCCATATTTTGTTTAACTTGATTAGTTAAAATGACTATACTAGATTATATGATGCCTATAGTATCAGGCCATAGAGGTTATAAAGGGAAATATCCGGAAAATACCATTTTGGGTTTCACCAAGTGCTACGAGACGGGGGCCACAAATTTCGAAACTGACTTGTACCTTACCAAAGACGATGTGTTGGTAGTTTCCCATGATGTTAATACCAAAAGAACATATGTAACTGCTGATGGGAAAGAAGCTGATTTTAATATTCCTACAAGCTCATATGAAGAGGATTTGAAAGACCTTCGAAACAAATATACCGGGGATAAAATGTTAACCTTTAAAGCGCTTTGTGAATTTTTTTTGAAAAACCGGGTTGATAAAGTTGAAGGAGAAAGAAGTGTTATGCTTGATATCAAGACTTATAACAAACCTCGGATACTAAAGAATATTATAGAAGAATTACTCTCGGTGAAAGATGACCCCAATTTCTGGTTTAAACGTCTTCAATTTGGAGTTTGGGATCTTGATTTTGTCAAGTACTTAAACCAGGATGAGTATTTCCAGCAACTTGCCAAAATTTATGATATAAACACCGAAATGCAAGTGGTTCACATATCTGCCAGTTGTGAGAAATCAATTGAGTTTCTTGGTTACAATCACTATTTAGATCAAACTTATGGTAAGGAAAGAGCTTTATACAAAACCAATGGAGTATCATTAGTTTATTTACTGACTTGGAGTTCAGAATTTTTGTATAAATTTATCCCGGTTGTAAAATTAGAGAATTTGGCCCTTTACACATGGACAGTTAACAATACTTATCAATACGATTACTTTGTTAAAGTGTGTAAAAGTGCTGCAATCAATACATTTGGAGTTTTGTCTGATGATCCTGGATTAATGATGAAACATAAACAAGCCACATCATATTCAACAGATAAAGTTCAATTAGAGTTTAAACAAAAATTGGCATATTTTGTGTTTACGATTTTCAGAAAATTTGCTCCAAATAAACCATTGAATTATAAATCATATGTAGACCCAGAGAAGAGAGAACAGCGTCCCGCTCATCCTATCTTTATTTATGTTTTTTATGCTTGTCAACGTTTAGGTATTTTTTAGATAATAGACATACTGCGATGCGATGAGATTTTCTAGTCATGTTCAGTTCATTACTCTCAAAGCCTAAACGGTCAGAGTATTCTACACCAATTATACTCCATAAAACACAAACCTCCAATAATGCCGTGTTAGTTCTTCCTGATTCTTTATCCAAGGTGAATGAAGTCCACATTAAAGATGCAAAACCAAACACCGTCTCTAAATACTACGTCAACGATGATGGGACCCTCAATTATAACTTAACCGTAGGGGCACAAACTGGTCAAAAATTCCATGCCTCGTACGAGGATACGATTCCTTTGAAACAAAGATTCCCCAATTTAAAGCATAGTTTCCCCAAATATCATCTAGATAATTGTCCTGATGACTCTATCAAAGATACGGTTGAACGCACTAGAGAAATCATCAATCACATAATTGATGAAAAATCCGGTAACCTAAAGCTGGAAGGACCATTAAATGTGAGTTATAAGTCGAGAGATGTTGTTGATAGAGGAAGAGATACTCAAATTGAAATAAGAAATTACCAAGAAGATCCTATGCTCCCACCCAAGCATAAACTTCGGAAAAATAGACACCAAGAACCATCACCTCCTCCTCCTATCTTGAAGAATTCTGCTGGATCAGAGAAGCTTTCTAAAGAGGATCATGCTAAATGGAATATCCCTGCTGCCATTTCGAATTGGAAAAATAATCAAGGTTTTACCATTTCTTTAGATAAGAGAATGCAAGCTGCTTCGACCAGCGAAACTCCAAAGTTGAATTTAGAAAAGATGGCCAGTTTAACGTCTGCTTTAGATGATGCTGATAGACAAGCTAGAGAAGATATCAAAATTAGAAATGAATTACGGAAAGAAATGATTGAAAAGCAGAAGAAAGAAAAGGAAGAGAAACTTAAACAATTGGCAGAATTGACAAGATTACAACGAGGTAAAAGGGATCATCAAGATGATATGCAATCGAGGAAGAGATCAAAACATTAATGAATTATGATATTGTACATATATAAACTGTTATTACTTCTTGGCTCTGGTCTTGGCTTTATCTCCGCCATCATATAGAGATTTATCGAATTTCTCAATCGCCAATGAATTAACCCACTCTAAAGCTCTAGACATTTCTCTGTCTTCTTGACTCTTTTGGAGATCAATCTCAAGACTCTTTTTTAATTCTTCAACTTCGTCTAATACACCGGTTTTTATCACTTCTTCAAATGTCTTTTGACGTTTATTGGACCCACCCGTTTGTCTCAATGCTCTCTTTCTACCTTTCAATTCAATATCGTCATCTTCGTCTTCACTATCAGGATTAGACGACAAACTTTGCAATCTTGCTTCAACTTGTTCAAGTTGTTGCTGTATCTTTGTTTGTTCTTCAATTTTTTCCTTCTGAGACAATGCCTTTTGTCTAGCTTCAATACTTGAACGAATTGCTTCGTTAACATTCGTGAGCTCTTTTTTGAGTTGTGATTCCCTTATACCATATGGGTTTAACCATTTGAGCACCTTATCCACATCTTCATACTTATCAAAATATCTCCATGAATGTGGCTTAATAAGTGGATCAGGACATTCTTCAATCAATTTCTGTTCCATGGCATTCAACGAACCGTATGGTACCTGCAACTCACCAAATTTATCAACCACGACATCTTGTTGACCCGATTCCATTGTTTTAGTTATGCAGTCTTTTAAGTAATTGAACCCAAAATTTTCCTTAGCAAAATTTGTGAAATTTGAAGGCAAACGGCTATAATCAAGTTCTTCAACTTGCTTATTCTCTTGATGTATAATTGACGTGTCCTCGGTGGGTACTCTTTGTATGTATCCATCCGGTCCGTCATTGGTGTAAGAGCTGAAACCATCAGCATTCAAATGAATCTTCACATCTTCACTCAGTGGTCCTTGAACCCATAAGGTTCCCATTAGATAAGTTTCTTCTAACACTTCATCCGAATCCTCAGGATCGTCTTCCAACTTCTCGTGCTCGTTATCCTCATCAGCATCAGCACTACCATGTAAAGTTGGTAAACCATTACTCTCGAACCACCAGTATCTATTATACAATCGATCTTTTCCTAAACAACGCACTCTCTGACAATCCTTCTCCACCAACTGCCTTTCAATGGTCCTTTTTTCTGATCTAAGTTCCTCGAGTTTGATAAATGCCATCTTCCTTTCTTCACAAAGGTCAGCAAAAACAGAATTAGAACTTGCCAAAGCGGCCTCTGTTTCACTAAGTTCACGACTATTGGTATCAAAACGAGGCTTTCTTTTGAGCTCTTCTTCACTTAACGAACTATTGGTGAGTTCTAAATACTTCTCATACACTTGATTGTGAAGAGCTTGGGCTTTTTCGAGACTAGACCTATACTCTTTAATATTATCCAAACGGCTTCTCCTCAAATGAGTTGATTCCTCTAAACTTTTATCAATGTGTGATCTGACTAAATCACTGGTGGAAAGTAACTGACAAAGGATGCTCAAAGTTTCAAGTCTCAAATTTATGTCCATCCTACTGTAGAATTGATTCAATGCTGTAGTGGCGGTAGCAGGTTCACCAATAGGAGCCATAATCTTGAATACCAGATTAATTGTTTTCTCATACTTAGGAATATCATCCACGAGGGAAAGAACTCCAAGTAATATTGTCTGCCAGTTCCCATCCTTGAAGTTACGTTTACGTAAACGGTCATGCCAAGGGACTCCACGATGATTCATTATTTGGTAAGCGTTGTGGTCTCTAGGTTCATCATCATCACTATCATCTTCCTTCTCATCCTCTTCTTTAGTCTCTTCATTTTCCTCATCATCATCTTCTTCTTCTTCTCCGCCTTCATCGTCTGCATCGTCGACAATTTCAGGTTTCCCATTCAGATCTTCCACTTTTGTACTTGGTTCCTTTTTGAACTTATTGGATTCGAAATCAGATTCATTTTCTTCCGCATCGGTGAAACTCTTTACATGTTCATCTTCACTCTCAGAGCCCTTGATGAGATCATCATCTTCTTCTTCAAGTTTCGGATTGATGAACGAATCAACAGTAGGAAGTGTAATCTCCAATCCATAAATATCATCGTCATATTTGTTTGACTTAAGTTCCGAAGCGGTCGGGATCTTATTAGAAACGATCGCACCCAATAAACTACACCATATTTCATCTAAGAGTTCACATCTTCCTACTTCAGAAAATTGATCATAATTCCATCCCATACAATAGATAAAATCATCAAATGTGAAATTATCAATATTTAGTGGTGAATGATAAATATTGATAAAAGTCCAACATTCCAAGGCTTGTTCAATATTTGCAAGATACTTGGATGAAAGTTTCGATTTGTCAATCGCCAAAAGACTTTCATCGGATTCTACAGTTGAATCATCTTCCGATTTCACCAGAACTACATCATCCTCCTTATCTTGATCCTGTTCTGTTTTGACCTGCGTTTCCTGTTGCTCTATAAGCTTGAGTAAATGTAAATTCCAAGACCTGGAATTTTCAGGCAAAACTAATCTATGGGGAATAGGTCTTGCATTTTGAATATCAAATTTAATGGTAGTATCAGGGACCATATTTTTCTTTGTAGGAGGAATACCCCAAGCTTGAACGGTGGTTATAGTACCAGGTCTGTTACAATTAACCCCTTCAACTTGAGTATGTGCATTATTCCTGAGATGATCAGGGAAATAATGTATAGGGAATTTTTTCCTATCCACAACTTTCGGCAGAGGAGATATTGTCGCTGGGGGCTGTGAGTCAAGGATATTATGAACTGCTACTTTCTTATCTAATGATGGTACCGCAGGTTGAACAGAGATAATCTGGGGCGTAGGAATTTGAGGTGTCATCAGCTTATTGACCCCCCTCTTTCTACCATCTACAGGTCGTTTGATAGGACCATAAGAGAAGTGACGCATCAGGTTAGGATTACTATCATCTGTACCATCATCAGTAGCGGTTGAAGCTTCAAATTGTTTCAAATCTTCAGGGTATTCTTGATCAATTCTATAACGTTTAGCATATTTATCCTTGACGACCCAAGGAGCACCAATCTTATGAGATCTAGCCATGGTCAATTTTATAAATGTCTTTATTAACCATTTCGTGAAATGGTTTCTGTCTCTAGTTAATTTGTCACCAGTTGTTATAGCTTGTTGACTATCAGCTAATCTTACCACCAAATATTTAGCAGGAGAATCAACCGGTTCAACTTTCTCTCTAATAAGTCCCCTTTGTCTCATACTATTGATCTCTTCTGCTCCACCACTAATATACATGTTTTTAAGTAACACGTATTCACCAGGAAAATAATTGTTTTTAAATTGCAGATACACTTTATCAACCAACTGATCTAATCTAGTAATTCTATTGAACTGTAAAAACCTTAAAATATGACCTTTAAGAGCTTCAGGAAAATTTCTTTCCACATCTTTAACTTCCTTTATTTCACTCTCTAAAGCTTCGAAAAATGTCAAACAAGAGTTCCCTGTGATCTCACATACAAATTTCTTGCGATGGTAGTAGTCCATTCGTGAAAGATAATCATCATAGTTTGTAAACCATTCATTGGTCTGTGGAATGAACCAAACTTCTGTTGATGGATCCCTTGGAGGTTTTGTCGGTATAGTTACTTGAACTTGCTTTCGCTTATATAAAACCATTGAGGTATAAACTGGAAAATAACTGAAATATCTAAAATATACGCATACGCATTTGATGGTTAAGACACTTTATATTTAAAATCTATACTAATTTTTACCCTTCCTCTTTCTACGTTTTTGACCAATAATTTTTTTAACATCATCTGAAATACCGGATTTTGATGGTTCTGGTTTATCAAGTTTTTGCTTTTTATTGTTACCTTCACCATTTCTACCCTTGTCACCTCTTCTTCCTCCTTTATTGTCTCTTTTGTCTCTCTTGTCTCCTCTATCTCTTGGACGTTTCTTATCATTTTTGTCTTCCTCTTCGCCTTCTTCACCACTTCTTGCACGAGCATGGAATACTCTGTCTCTTCTTCTCTTAACAACTTGAGCATTTTCAATAGCGAATTCAACAATTAATTTTCTCTTATTTAACCCAGTTAATTCAGCTAATTTCTTTTCTTCATCATTAAGACCCTCTAAAATCTCTTGAGGTGTAACTTCATGGGCATTTAACCATCTTAATCCCATTAATGCAGTTTTATGGTCTCTAAATTCAATGAAACCATAACCTCTACTTCTTCCAATTTCTCCTGATCCTTTAACTTCCATTACTACCTTAGCTTGTTTAACCACACCGGCATGCTTACTCTTTTTCAGTTTAATTTCTTGAAGTTCTTTATCTTCATGTTTATGATCAATAGATCTACTCACTTCTTCTTTAGACAATGGTTGTCTATCACCATTCTTGACTTCTGATGCAAATTGAACAACTGCTTTACGACCCAAAGCTTTTAAAGCTTTAGAATTCATGGCCCTAGGTAAATTTCTTATAGCCAATCTAGTTAATGATAAATGCAATGATGGATT
This sequence comes from Yamadazyma diddensiae, assembly GCA_030563465.1. Taxonomy (NCBI): domain Eukaryota; kingdom Fungi; phylum Ascomycota; class Pichiomycetes; order Serinales; family Debaryomycetaceae; genus Yamadazyma; species Yamadazyma diddensiae. The sequence continues at coordinate 103,131 of JAJMIX010000004.1, forward strand.
CTTGTTTAATTGTTGAACTCTCAATTGGTAAGATTTATCTCTAATTTCCATATCTGATCTTGAAATAAATTGAGCCAATTTGGAGTTCTCGGTGATTCTTCCTTCATTAAGAAGGTAAAGATTTCTTCTATCTCTATCACCAGCGTCTTTACCCAATACTTCTTGTCTCTTTGAAGCATTACGTTCAGCCAATTTATCAGCAGATTTTCTGTCGACGGCACTAGTAATGTTTAAAACTCTACCTTCAAAAACGTACTCTGGAGCCACGTCATCAGCGATCAACAAACTGGTGGCATTAACCACTGGAGCGTTTTCAAGACACTTAGAATAAGTTTCCTCTTTATAGAATAAAACAAAGGCTGACCCTTTAGCTATACCAGTTTCACGATCTTTGACAGGTAAAGCATATTTTACAGGACCGAATTTTTTGAAGTGATCCTTCAAAGACTCGGCTGTGGCATCATATGGAATGTTTCTGACGAATATTGAGAATGCCTCTTGTTTGTTCAGTTTGATTTTCTCTGGTTCTGGTTCCGCTGGTTTATTGAGTTCATCGAAATCTTCGGCAGAATCATCATCTTCGGAGTCGTCGTCTTCTTCTTCCTTACCTTCAACATCGTCTTCTTCTTTGTCCTCATCTTCTTCCTCTCCCTCATCTTCTTCTTCTTCTGACTCTTCTTCTTCTTCTTCTGACTCTTCTTCTTCTTCGTCTTCCTCTTCCTCTTTTTCATCATCGTTTTCACGAATTTCTTCCCATTTACTCTTTTCGACAGCAAAATCTACCGCAACTTCTCTTCCATCTATTTTAAGACCAGAGGACTCACTAACGGCTTTGTCAGCAGCAGCCTTCTTTTTCATAATGACAAAAGCAAATCCAAGCATTTGACCATTTTTCTTCTTTGGAATATAAGCATCAAAAACAGCACCATATTTCAGGAAAAGTTTCTTTAATTCTTCAGGTTTCTTACATGACCATGGTAAATTACGAACAATTAATCTTGCCCTTCTCTTTTCCACTGGTTCGAATTTAGTCTTTGAACTGTCTTTATTGGTATCTTTACGATCTCTTCTTTTAGCAATATCAACTCTTAAGAATCTGTTTTTAAATTTCAGTTTCTTTGACTCGACTAATGCTGTTAATGTATCATCTTCCATAGTAAAAGATACAAATCCAAAACCTCTTGATTTTTGTGCATCATCATTTACTATAACTGCATGCTTAACGGGTGCAAATTGTGAAAAATATTCAGATAATTCTTCAGAAGTAGCTTCAAACGGTATAGATCTTACAAATAATGTTTTCCTATCCATTCCATCCCCACCTTCAGTGGTGGTGACATTTTTAGTATCTCTTGTATCTCTTTCCACTTGTTCTGACATTTATTGCAAGTGTAACTAGAATAAAAAAAAACTCCATCTCATCGCTGCGAATCCTGTGTAAAGCGACTAAACAAAATGGCCGTTGGTAATAATGTCTTACCCAATACATATATCCCCGTATTACCTCCGGGTAGTATTACCGCCATATTACTTAAACTCCCACGACAATCATTGATTGATTTATTCGGAAAATGGCCCAGAATAGTCAACACTCAACCGCCTCCCCAGACCTCTAAGACCCAGCGTGAGACCAATAAACTAGTACTAGCGGAATGCGAATCATTTAGACTTAATAAACCAAATAAGAAGCATGTTGTTGAAAGGATTATTTACTATTGGCCTCGAGGACTCAATTTACTCCAATTATCCCAAATTGATTGCCAAATGATTGTCGATAAACCTAATTCATTCTCGTGGATCGCTTCGGTCGTAAAGACTTCAAAAGGACTAGACCATCCTATAAACCTTGATCCTAAATCATTTCTTGATCTGTTATCACAAGATCTTACAACTTTCTTCATGAACCACATTTACGTCTGCAAACACCCAAATTTGCCATTAATCATCGTTAGAATTCAGGTATTTGATTTAGAATCAGCGTCTCTATCGAGATCTTCATCCAGACCCCATATAACATCCAATAGAGCTTATTTCGTAGCAATTCCATTGGGTTCAGCTTATATAATACATAGTCCTGGTAACTTGCTAGTGACAGATATTATAATGCAAGTGGTGGAAAGGAATCTACCCCAAGAGAATCAAAATCTTTTAACTCTTGTCACTGACAAGAAACAACGACCGGTAAAATCTCTCGATTCCATGCAGACTTTATATGGAATCTCACGGTTTGGTAATAGTTTGGGTGCTTGGATCCCGTACGCTGATAATTCAGTAGACATTTCTCCAATTGGGCCTATAGAAGACCATAAGTCAGTTAAGTCGTTGGAAGATCATTCGAATCTAAGTATCAAGGAAATAGCTAATGTGAGATTCAGAGGTTCCAAAGACGGTCAAATTAATCTTGAAAAACTACATGAAGACCATTTGGTGTTTGATAACCGTAAAAGACGAAAGAAGAACACACATCAACTAGATGAGTTTGGCTCATTAGCACCGATGCAGTATGCAGAATTTCTTTTGAAAAGAAATAATGATGGCAGACAGACTTCGATCACTTTAAAATTCACCGGTTCTGACGTTTTTGCTGGCCTCCATGAATTGTCAGTACAGACTACAGATGAGTCTAAAATGATTGTCAATCCTAAAAAGATGCCGTCCTGGTTGACGGGCGAAGAAGGACGCAGCTGTGGTACTGTAAAAGATGGTATATTTCTACATAATTAATAGCCTAATTTAGTTATTAAACTCTTTATAGTCTGAGTTACCGAATCATTGGCATGTTTCGTAGCTCTTTCGAGTATAGAATTCAAAAAATCAATGTCTTTATACCTGTATGCTTCCTGAGCTGCAGATACAAGATCATTGTTGGTAATATATAGCTGGATTTTGTCCATGTAATGCATATCTGAACAATTACTAATGTAAGTCGTAATATAATGAGCTGGTGCATTGTAAGCTAGGCATGTATCAACTATAACTTGAAACCCAATTGGAGATTTCAAATTGGTTTTATCACTAGAGGAAGAGAGAATAAATTGGTGTAATCTGTCGAACTCTTTGGCCTTACAATAAGTCTCTAATATCAAATGCCAGAATTTTTCAACTGAAATCTTGAATTCCTTCACAACCTTGTGACCCTGCTTTAGTTGATGCATTTTGATGAGTTGAACTAGTATCTCTGTCAAAGTTTTCTTAGAAAAAAAATCTGTTTGATAGGTTTCAGTAAGATTCTTTCTCAACTCCAATACTTTAAGTTCAGACTGGTAATACTTGTTATTTCCCATATCACCCCCATGGCCCAGTAGTCTTAACAATTTCAGTTTATAATCTTCGTAGTAAGTCAGTTGATCTTGCAAAGATTCAATTTTGGTTTTACGAATGAACGAGGTAAGTCTCTCAATTGCGAGTTCGATCCTCATATCCTCTTGTTTATGGTACTTCTCTAATAGCAGGGCATCGTGCTTTCCAATGCTTTCCACCCAGAAACTTTCAACCAAATTCCCGTCGACGAATAGAACTGATGATGGTGGCTCTACAAACTCATTTTCTGGTTCAGTTATGGTCTTTGACTCATTTTGATGCAAAATCTTGAAAAATTGAGACACTGATAAAGTATCATGTAAATTCAGTAGAATTAACTTGGCCAAATCATACTCGCCGCTTTCAAACGCCTTAACCAATGCTATTTCGAGCTTGTCAAATTTCAAATATTGTTCAACTCTTTTGATTATGGTGGGTTCAAGATTGATCAAATAGTTGCAAAGATCGAGTCTGCCCTCCTCATACGCTATATCAGAAACCTCTACGATTGAAAGGTAGTTCTTCTTCCTTGTGTTATCATCCGATGAGTCTCTTGCTGAAACAAGTTTTTTGGAAATTATGTTATAAAGATCCATGTCTTCAAGGTCGATTTCCTTTTTAATCTTGTAACAGCACCAATGAATATAGATTTTATCTCTCATGTCTTGCAATTCGAGTAATGCTATTATTTTCAAAGCTAACAAGTGTTGTTCTCGATTAAGTAGTAAATCTATAACAGAATCCCATCCTATCTTTTCCACTTGTATTCCCGTGAGGAATATTGATAAATCAGCTGACTTCAATTGATTCAATACCTTTATCGTATTAACAACTTTAAGATACTTTACCGAATCATAATATCCATCTACATAAGCCTTTCCGAAAGATACTGCCAGGAGAATTTTCTTTTGCCAATATGGATTGAATTCATTTAATGCAGCATCAAGACAGGAATCCATAGCCTCAAGTAGTAAACCTTCAGTTTTCAAAAACGATATGTTTGTATCGGCTTTTGAGGATTGTTGAGCCAATTTATCAATGCAGTCTAATAAAATAGTACTGGGGTGTGAAGATCCTATTTGATACAAATTTCTAGTAGACTCTGGGACTCGACTAAGAAATTCTACTCTCTTGGTAGTAAGAATTCTCAAACCATCTGGTTCGTTTTTTAGATGAGCTATTGTGAATGATAACTCATCTGTTCCTGTTCCTTTTAGGACAGTATCAAAGTCTAAATCATCATCATCTATGAAATCATAAAAGAATGAAATTGAAGCCTGATTTGGCCCAACAACTTTGATTTCATCTCGAAGCGATAATACTATAGCATCGTTACCACACCATTCAATTTGATAGGGTAAGCTTGAATCATTAGATGTATCGTATTCCAATAATATTTGGGAAAAGGTTGAGTTTATGACATAAATTATTGCAGACTCTTCATTAAGTAAAGCTATAAATTGGCCGTTGGGTGACACAGTTATGCTGGTGAAAGGGCCGTCAGTCAAAGCGTGGTCTGTTACCTCATAACTACTAGAGGCTAAATCTACCTTCAAACTCAATACCGTGGTGTCAAAACATATACTTGCAATAAATCCTTCTTCTAAGATCTTCATTAAAGTAAGATTTCTGATCTTATTACCAGCATTTACAGACAATGGTATTTCGTAGTTCTTCATGGTATCCAAATCAGTTATAATAAAACGGTTGGTAAGTCTATTAAACAAGTATTTCCCCCATACGAAGGAATGTAGGACATGGAACACTTCTTCAGATTCATTGCTTTCTAAATTGGTGATAACATGTTTTCTGGGACTAGTATCATCAGAGCTTTCTCGCCTATAATCAGAAAATACGTTTGAATCCCCGAAATTATCCAATGAAATCAAATCGCTTGTAAACCAATATTCATCAAAATTCCCCTTTAGATCCTTATAATGTCTGAATTTTTGATTACTCAATATTACATACAAATCTTCATTTCCAAAAACGAAATCTAAGATATGCTGTGTTGGGGTACTATTGTACACAATTGACCAAAGTTTATTCCCACTGACGGTATAAATATCAATGACACTAGGATATGGAGAGTATTTGGAAGATAAGGCAACCACGGTGGAATTCGTCGAGATTCTAACTTTATAATCAGCATACAAGTTACCTATTGACCAATTGAGAGTTTCATAACATGGTTGCAAGCTATAGGCCACATCTTGAATTTTTTGCCAGCTTAAGCTGGGGTTAGAGGACATAATTATTTCGCGAGATTTTCACCAGTTGATACAATATGAGTGAACAAGATGACTACGTTACACTTGTTTCAGCTGATAATCATAGATTCATTATCCTGAAGGAGGTTGCCCTGGTATCCTCGGTGCTAAAGAATACCCAAGGGTTTGAAGAGAGTAAAACCGGGAAAATTCACTTGGATATGGATGGAGATATTCTTGAATGCGTAGTGGAATACTTGTACTATCACTTTAAGTACAAAGAACAAGCTGAACTGGGTAATATTCCTGAATTCAATATTCCTACTCATTTAGCGTTGGAATTGCTTGTAAAAGCTGATTATTTGGATATATAGTATAAAGAGACTGTAATATAGAATGAGTGATGTTTAAGGTAATGAGTTAGTGTGTAACTTGCTACGTTATCTGATCTGTGCCCTCTTCCTCTTTCATATCTTCTCTGGTAGATTCTCGCTTCTGCTATCTTCTGCTATCTTCTGCGATCTTTTACTATCTTTCAGGTATCTTCACTTGTACCTTTATTTGCACTTTATTTTTGTCCCACCGCGGACTCGAACCATGAACATCTTATCACCACAAGTCTCACCCGTTCTTCGCATAATGTCTACCACCCTTTTAGATAATCTAGTATTTGAACTCAATGATTTCACCGATTCTGGTGATAAATATACATCTCAAATCCTCCAAGATACTAGTCTGTTCATAGGAGACTTAAAGCTGCTTGAGAGAGAACTCGAATTGCAAGTTGAACAGGAATCTTCTGGTCTCCCCACAAAAACGAGGGTTGAATTGAATCCTGATTCTTGGTACAAGAAATCGATTTCTTCATTGAAAAGCTATAATACCTCCATCAACAAGCTATATAAGCATGTTCTCAATAACTCAAAATATACCATCGATTTAGACGATGCTTATACTTATCCATTGCTACTAGATAATGTTCCTGCTGAATACGTCAAGTCCCTGAAATCCATAACTAGTGATGAACAATTGTTAAAGACAGTTAAACATGAAAACCAACAAGAATTATCAAAGGCCATTGTGTTGCATTTATTGAAAATCGGTCAGAGTGATTTAATCATGGATATGCTTTCTGAGGGAGATACGGAGGTAGCACTTGACCAAATTTTACTCGATAAATTCAAAGCTCTCAATAATATTGTTGATAAGATAATGGTAGAACGTGATTTAAGTTTGGCATTGGAATGGCTTCAAGCAAAAGGAGGTACAGAAGAGGACTTTCAGCAACTTGAATTCAAATTTCATGTTCTCCAATACACCTTACTTCTAAATGGAGGAAAGAGAAATCCAGCAAACTTAGATTCTGCCTTGGACGCATATATGTACTCAAAGAAGAATTTCCCCCGGTTTTTCGGGAAATATATCCATGAATTGTCGCCATTGATGTCACTATTGTTGTTCAAGACTAGAGATATCAACGGAGTTCAGTCAGATGATGCGTTTGCTTTAAAACATATGACTGATCTTCTTTCAGAATTTATGAAGAAAATGAAAGAGGGATTTTCTGAAGGGATTGAACGGTCCTCAAAAAAGAAAGGCGAAACTAAATTTGTGGATGAGATATTAAGGAATTTTGACAATATAACTAATAATCAGGGTCTATTCCAGACTCTTTCGAATGAATTCACTTCATATTATTGTAAAGATCTACATCTTTCCAATGATTCATCTCTATTCCAATGTGTTCTTTCTGGTTACATTAATCTACCTAATTTCTACAAATACAATAACATTCAAAGGAAATTTAGTAAGATGAGAAGCTTCTCCAGGGGTGCTCACGAGGAAGCTCCATCACAAGTTAAACCAGCAGGAATTCAAGATAATTTAAACCCTCCTACTACCAGTAATCACCCTGATATAATAGCACCTTACAGTTTCGACTTGCCATTTCAATTGCCCGATGTTAATCTGTTCTTATTCAGTTACCACCCTATATTTATTTGCCCCGTGACGAAAGAACAATCTATACCTTTAACCATTGATGAAAAGTCATTGGGAGAAGAAAGAAGAGCTAAAATACCCAGACTTGAAAACTCCAAGAATGAAGAGCTTGTAAAAGCTATGCACAATCCAGTAGTTGTACTTAAATACTGTCAGCATGTAGCCTTGAAAGAAAGTGTTTGGCAATTAAGTAAAAGAGGATCAGAAATGTTTAGGTGCCATTATTGCTATAAGAAGCATAAATTTAATGAAGTAGAAGAAGCTTTCTTTATCGATTTGTAGACGTATTGATGAATTTACGATTGACTTATGTTAGCATTTAGTCGTGCGCTTTCTTTCGGTGTTCTGGTATACTTCTTCGCCAGGCACGCATGAAAATTGAGATGAGCTTACCATGAAGAAGCATACAAAGAAGGATGATGGTCTGAGCCTAAAATCAATAAGAGATGAAAAGTCTATCCTTGGTGATGTGTGGGTACCTATATATGAGTCGCCTGTCGAATTTACGGGTGAACATTTCGAGCGAGCTATGGCTAATATAATTAAACAACCAAATATAAACTCAACGGTCATAATGAGAGCGGATATATTGAAGGAAAACATATTTGACCCACAAAAAGGAAACACTACATTTGTCAGTAAGAACATTGGAACCCCTCCTAAATTCCCTGATCAAGATGAATCAGAAACAGTTCTTTATAGATATTATGATGATGCTGAATTAAGGCATATTCCATTACTGAAAAGTGAAATAAATTTGCAACCAAAATGTCAAGTTGTTAGAAGAGTTATCCCAAGAAACCCTTTCAAAGATTATATAATAAACCAAACTTCGGTTATATTGGCAGATCCTTCAAACCAATCGGTTATGGTTGTATACATTCCCCATATAAAAACGGCCGATGAAACTCCATTCTACCTTCCTCCAGTGGAAGGTATAGCTTTGCTTCTACATGAAAATAAACTATCTATTCACTACTTGCCATTCAACTACACAGACCCTGAGCAAGCCTTGGCGATTCGACAATTGGACCTGAACGATAGATCTATAAGAATTGCCATGAGATTAATGTTGACATCCAGAAAGCATTCTCAAGGATCAAAAGATGGATATGAAAAAAGAGTATTACATGATTTAGTAGTTCCGAAAGAATCGTTTCAAAACAGATACATATCACTTAAGAAGAAATATTCTTCTTCGTTAGTAAATCTGTGGGCAGAAAAAACAGATCCAAAAAAACATGTGTTCGAAGACCTAGCGATTGCAGCCTTCTTAATCGAGCTTTGGAACATAAAGTACAAGAACAGGGATTTCAAATTTGTGGATCTTGGATGTGGTAATGGATTGCTTGTATATATATTACATATGGAAGGCTATAAAGGATATGGAATTGATGCTAGAAGACGTAAATCATGGGACACGTATCCAACAGAAACTCAAGCACAATTGCATGAAAAAATTCTCATTCCTCATGTGCTACTAAACTCAAAGTCAGACAAGGATAAATATTTTCAAATCCCAGATGTAAATGACCCAACGCTAATGACTTATTATTCAGCATCAAGATTGAAAGCATCGGAGATGATTTGCAGTTCAGAGGATTTTGATGATGATGAAAACACGTTTTTGATCGGAAACCATTCAGATGAATTAACTTGTTGGATCCCATTATTTGGTAACCCATTTTTGGTAATTCCATGTTGTTCTCATGCATTATCGGGTGCTAAAAAACGGTACACCCCAAAGAAATCATCAGGTGCATTATCTACATATGGATCATTAGTGGAACAAGTTGAAGAATTATCCAAAGCAATGGGATGGATTGTAGAGAAGGAAAGTTTAAGAATTCCAAGTACTAGAAATGCAGCAATTATTGGATTCAACAAACATTCAAAATTCAAGAATGATGATAGAGCCGCATTTGATTCACGAGTGATGGAAATTCTTAATAAAGAAAAAGGGGTTGATGCATGGGTAGAAAATTGTATTGGATTAATGAAGAAAGCTCCTAGAGATCATTAAACATTTTTATGTATGATTTTATATTACGATAGATTATTAGATTTTAAATGTAAAAATAGAAGCTTTTTTGCAGCAGCTTTTGCAGCACTTGGCAGCTCGCGAATAAATTTTCAGGAGATGGTCGGTTCATCATCACAGTACGTACAACATACCAATATAAAATTGACTTAACTAACATATAGATTTCAACAGCTTGAAAAGCTAGGTGAAGGTACCTATGCCACTGTTTATAAGGGGAGAAATAGAGCTACAGGAGCTTTGGTAGCATTGAAAGAAATCAATTTAGATTCTGAAGAGGGGACTCCTTCAACTGCGATTAGAGAGATTTCATTAATGAAAGAATTAGACTATCACAATATTGTTACATTATACGATGTCATTCATACTGAGAATAAGTTAACCATTGTGTTTGAATACATGGACAAAGATTTGAAAAAATATATGGAAATTCATGGGAACAATGGAGCTTTAGATTTAAAAACGGTTAAATCATTTATGTTCCAATTATTAAAGGGGATAATGTTTTGTCATGATAATAGAGTTTTACATCGTGATTTGAAACCTCAAAACTTATTAATTAGTAATAAGGGAGAATTAAAATTAGGCGATTTTGGTTTAGCTAGAGCTTTTGGAATTCCGTTTAATACTTTTTCTAATGAAGTGGTGACTTTATGGTATAGAGCTCCTGATGTTTTATTGGGTTCCAGAGCTTATACAACTTCAATTGATATTTGGTCAGCTGGTTGTATATTTGCAGAAATGTGTACTGGTAAACCATTATTTCCTGGTTCTGCAAATGAAGATCAATTGACAAAAATTTTTAGATTGATGGGTACTCCGAACGAAAGAACTTGGCCTGGAGTTTCATCATATCCAAATTTTAAGAACAATTGGCAAATTTATGTCCCACAAGATTTAAGAATGTTAATTCCTAATTTAGATTCAATGGGATTGAATTTATTAAATAGTCTATTACAAATGAGACCTGAAAGTAGAATTACTGCTAGACAGGCTTTGCAACACCCTTGGTTTCATGAGATCAATAATCCCGGACCATTAATGCATCATTTATCTGACCCTCAACAACAGCAACAGCAACAGCAACAGCAACAGCACCAACATCAACAACAGCAACAACAACAGTCACACGAAATGAATAACTATTGAGTAGGTATAATTCTTTAAGCTTAAGTAGATGTAATTTTCTAGCATTGAGCTCTATATTAAAATAACTATTAAAATAAATGTACTACAAACATTCGTCATATAATCATTATCATTTACAAATTTGGAATATGGAATCTCCTATTTCGTTACTTCATTCACAAGAAATAATCACCTCTATTTTGTTTATTAGAATTAGCTTTTATAGCCAAATCACCATCTTGAACCGCTGAAAAAATCTTAAAATCAGGCTCCAAGTTTTCATCAATTTTCATAACACTTGCAACATTACCACATCTATAACAGTAATTTGGTGCAGACCAAACAGTCACCACATCTTTATCCTTAAAATGATATCTAAAACCTTCCATCACTAATTGATGAGCTCTGGCAATCAAATTTAAGTTATTAATATGATTAAATTCTCTACTAACTTTTGAACCAAATAACCATCCAGCACCTCTAGGACTAACAGCCCATGTATCAACATTATCAGGGTCCGACCAAACTAAATCACAAAATCCTCCTTCATGAGGAACTTCTTGAGCTCTACTTAATACTCTTATTTGATCCAACATTCTGATTTCTGGTGATAATCCACCATGAACACATAAAACTTTACCATCAATAATTGCTGCTAAAGTTAAGAAATCAAATACTTGACAACAATATTTCCAAACGGTTGTTGAACCATATTTAGTTAAACATTCTTCATAAAATCCATAAACTTGAGTAATTTGTCTTGATTCATGGTTACCTCTAACTAAAGTAACTCTATGAGGAAATTTTACTTTTAACACCATTAACAACGTAAAAGTTTCTAAAGAAAAATAACCTCTATCGACGTAATCACCTAAAAATATAAAACTATTATTATTGTCATCCGATGGTAATCCACCACTTATTCTAAATAATTCAAGTAAATCATGAAATTGTCCATGAATATCACCACAAACCGTTACTGGACTTTGAACCGGTTGAATATTAGATTCTTCCATTAATAATTCTTTAACCATTTCACATAATTGTTTCATATCAGTTTCGGTTAATGCAATACATTTTTTAATTTGTTCTAGCCACTGATCTGGTCCTCTTTCACTCATTCTGGTGGGCAAAACTTATGCTTCAGATTAAATAGAATAAATCAAGTTATATATATAAATAAAAATTTTGAAACTTTGAACAAGTGTTAAAACACTGTATAAGTACACCAGAAATAGAAATGTTAATCAGGATTGTCATCGAAGGTATCTTGTGCGACGGATAAATGGTGCGGGCACTGGGATTGTGAGGGAAAATCTTTTTTTTTTTTGGCTCAAACCGACAAGTTTTTCACCATCATGTTCAAGTTAATAAGGACTAATTATTTAAATAAATCTATAACATATGTTAAACCAAGATATATAAGTCAAAGTCTACGGGTATTTAATGAACCCTTACCTTCATCCAAAGATATGAAAGAAGAAAAATGGGATATAGTTGAAGAATCTGATAGTGAGAATGTCACATCTAAAGTTATAGGTATGACAAGTTTATTAGAAGATACAAGAGAACCACCATTAGATATTGATGATTCATTTGCAAGAAATTTCAGACAATTTGAAACTTATGATCCATTTGATTTATCAATGAATCAACTTGATATAACTAGAAGAGAACATAAACAAAGAAATAAAACTTCTCGTGATCCATTTGAAAGAAGTGGTATAAATCCATTAAATTTATATACTATGCCAGTAATATTGTCAAGATTTTTATCATCAACTGGACAAATTTTACCCCGTCAAATAACTGGATGTAATGCTAAGAATCAAAAGAAACTTGCCATTGCCATTGAAAGAGCAAGAGCTAGTGGATTACTTAGTACTGTTCATAAAGATGTTTCATTTTTACCATCAAGAAATTTATAAAATTAGCTATAGTTTTATAGCTCACTATAGCAATAGCCTGTACATAAATAGCCAATAGAAATTCGCGTGCCCCACGCTTCTATATAAATCGGATGTTCCCAGGTTTTTTGCTCTTTTAACAATCACAAAAAATGTTGGCAAGATTTTCAAGACAATCAATTAGATCAATTTCAATTACTAGACCAGCTTTAGTTGATAATGTTGGTAAAGATGCTTTTAATGACAGAGAAAAAGCTCAAGAAAGTGCTTATATTAAGAAACATGAAGCTGAACAATTAAAAGCTTTAAAAGAACAATTGGATAAACAAAAGGAAACCATTGATAAATTATCTGATGAAATTAAAGGTTTAAAGAAGTGATTATATGTTTATAGTGAAATATTCAGTTATGTCAATAAAAGTATTCAGTTATCTAAGTAGGGTCTAATCTGTGTGGCGCTAATAGTGGTGTTTCTATACTTAAGTAATTTTATCAATTATGACTAAAATTCAATTGATCACAATTGATGATCACAATTCATGATCACAATTGATGACCAAATTCATCATCAAATTTTACACATTACTACTTGTCACAAGACAATATCATTATCATTTCGTAGATTTCGCAGACTGAAAAAATTGAAAAACAAGATGGATGATTCAGAATTGAACGCTATAAGGCAAGCAAGATTAGCAGAATTACAAAAAAACTCAAACCCACAAACTCCACAAAATGATATGAAAATAAATATGTTAAATCAAGCATTAGATACAAATGCTAGAGAAAGACTTAGTAGAGTCAGAATTGTTAGACCTGATAGAGCTGAAGCGGTTGAAAATTATATTGTTAAATTAATTTCTATGGGATCATTAGGAAAGAAATTAAATGAGCAAGATATTGTTGAAATATTGAATAGTTTAGCTAGGGATGAAAAGAAAAAAACTGATTCAAAGATCATATTTAATAGAAGACAGATCAGTGATGATGAGGATGATTTTTTCGATTAGTAGAAAATGCATAAAGATTGTAATAGGTGATTAATTAGATATTAGAGATTTAAATAAAGCAAATTTAAGTCTAAATGGTTGTACCAAATACACCAGACTAAATACACCAGACTGAGTTCAGTCCTTTGTAGGTCGTAGCTCATCGCACGAGCAGCGTAAGCATCTGTGAAGTTAGACAGTGAATGGTAAATGGAGTTATTATCTATAGCAGGATATAGATAGCAAAACACAGAGCAGAACATATAATACATATAATAGAATAGGCAACAGAATATAACAAAAACACAAATTAAGACATCCTATAAACACGACCATCCTAAGCGCTTATCCACATACAATCTCATTGTCGCAAAACTATTTCTCGTAACGCGACATAAACAAACACTATGTCAAACATCCAAGTAGTGGTTCGATGCCGGGAAAGAAACCCTAGGGAAGTTAAAGCCAAATCTCAAGTCATAGTTAACCTCCCTGACCAATATTCAATTTCTCAACCCACAATAACTATTAATTCATCTCAGAATAATCAATTATCTGAAAAAATCATCAAATCAGCCGAATCAAAAACTTACACTTTTGATCAAGTTTATGGTCCATTGGCTACACAAGAGTTATTATTCAGTAAAGCAGTTGATCCGATATTCAAAGAGTTTTTGCTGGGTTTCAATGTGACCGTTTTAGCTTATGGTCAAACTGGTACAGGTAAAACGTATACAATGTGTGGGAAATCAAATACAAGTTTTGTAGATGAAGATTCAGGTATAATTCCTCGAATTCTTCAGCAATTATTCGAAAGTTTAGATAAAACTGATGATTATGTTATTAAGTGTTCTTTTATCGAACTTTATAATGAAAACTTGAAAGATCTTTTAAATGATGATGAAGATACCCACGGTTTTAACAATAATAATAGACAAAGTCTTAAAATCTTCGAGGACAAAACTGGTAATTCTAGTTCAATTTTAATTCAGAATTTAAAACAAGTTAACATAAATAATCTACATGCAGGGTTTAATTTATTACAGAAGGGATTACATAAAAGGAAAGTTGCTAGTACAAATTTGAATGATTTCTCATCAAGATCTCATACAATTTTCACAATTAATTTGTACAGAAAAGATCCTCAAACCAATATAATCAAACATTCAAAAATCAATTTAGTAGATTTGGCTGGTTCAGAAAATGTAAGTAAATCTGGTTCAATTAATCAAAGAGCAAAAGAAGCTGGCTCAATTAATCAAAGTTTATTGACATTGGGTAGAGTTATTAATTCACTTAGCGAAAAATCTAATATCAACTTGAGTCATATCCCTTATAGAGAATCAAAGTTGACAAGGTTACTTCAGGATTCAATTGGAGGTAAAACTAAAACTTTACTTATATCAACTATATCGCCCGCTAAAATTAATTTAGAAGAGACTTTATCTACGTTAGATTATTCATTGAAAGTTAAGAATATCGAAAACAAACCTCAGTTAGGTCAAGACTTCGATATAATAATGAAACAAGTAATGGTCAAAGATTTATCAAATGAGATCATAAAGCTTAATAATGATTTAATAGCTACGAGAAGTAAAAACGGTATTTACATGGATCAAAATAATTATGATAGCCTCATTGAAGAGAATCTTTCCAATAAGAACCAATTGAAGGAACTTCAAATGAAAATAAACCAATTAGAATCTAAAGTTGAATCTCTTGAAACTAACTTAAAAGACAGAGATGAAAGTGACTTGAAAAATCAACAAGAGATAGAAGGATGGAAGACTCAACATGGCGAATTAGATCTTCGATTATCCAAGCTTAACGATAATATTTCATTATCGGTTGAGTTACTACTGAAATTGAAGAACAACGAATTGATTGTTGAGACAAATTCAAAAGAATCTATAGAGCTAATTAAATCAGTATCAAATCAATTAAATCTGATAAAATCGAATTTCAACGGTAATTTTGACCAGATTTCTAAAGATATCGATAAATCACTTACTGAATTACCAACAACTTTAAACGATTTGATGAAACAATTAAATAATGATGATTGCTTTAATGATTTCAAGAACAAACAGAATGACTTTAATTCCCAATTGAAGTTACTTAACACTCAATTTCATGATTATTTGAGAGAATATAAGAATAAATTGAACATACCGGAGATCGTTGAAAACCTTTTCAATGAGAAACTCGATAAAGAAGTTGAAGATATTAAACAACTGCTTGTATCCAATATCAACAACCAAATTCAAGAGAACTATACCCGTTTGACTAATACCTACAAGACGTCGATCAACGAATTCTCAAATGACTTATTGACAAATAAGTTCAAGGAGATCACTAAAGAATCTAAAAAATGGAGTCATGAGTCGAATGATATTTATAAGAGAATCACTGGTAATATAAGTGATTACCATAATAATATGAAGAATTCAAATAACATCAATCAAGATAAATTGAATAAAGCATCCACAAACATTAGAACAAGTTTGAAAAATTCATTAACCCCTGCATTACTGAGATTTTCAACCGTGTTCACCAACGATACTAATGAAGTTATAAATCAATTACCTAGATTCAATCAACTTGCAGAATCAAATATTCAACAAGTGGTGAGTAATAACCAAGCAATTGAAGGGATTCACATGGCACTAGGTTCAGTAAAAAGATCACCATTGAAAGTAAATGATTCTCGAATGAACCGGGGCCAATCGCCAGATAAATTTGTGTCTCCAATTAAATTGGAAAAGTCACCCATCAAACTAACCAAATCGCCAGTTAAACTTAGCAAGTCACCAGAAAAAGTCCCTCATAAATTTAGAAAGCTTAACTCACAAATACCTACAATCAGAGAAGATTTAAATCTTAAAAAACGAAAGTACAATAATGTATAATAGTGTAGTATAATGTACAAAGCCCCAATATTTATCGGTTGCCAAAGCCGCACTGGAAAATAATGATTTCAACTCAGATTAAGTACTTCATCACCTATAGTGCAATATCTGTATTAGCATTATCGATATCTATTGCTCATGCATTCCAGATATCAAACAATTACCTTTCGGTTATGTATATCATGACCGATGGAATTGAGTTGGCTGTGGTTTTGAATTTCATCTTGTGCATATTTCTCTTGTTCAGCACTTTAACTCAACATCTTATATTTGGTGAATTAAGATTAATTGAAAGAGAAAGAGTCGTTGAAAGATTGCCGGTGTTCATTATATCTTTATTGCTTAATTTGGCATCTCATGATAATAACTTCATGCTCAATGTATTCCTATTCATCTTGACGTTATACGCAAAAGTTATGCACACGATACTAATGGAGAGAATGGACTTTAAACACATGAAAATTATAAACGATCTTTCCAACGTTTCATATTATGGTAGAAAAGATGTGCTACTAAAGTATATTCAAAACCCATTCTTCCACTGGAATTGTGCTTTTTTGACGGTTAATTTTTTTATATCCAAGTTTTTGGTATATGACGTGTTCCAAGGTGTGAACTCGGTCACGTGCTTGTTGTTCGGATTTGTGTTTTCTATACAGGGTTGGGAGTGTTTTGTAAGATTCATGAAAGATATGGTGGATTTGTACGATATGTGTGCATATCCACTTTACAATGAAGATGAATTTGAGATTGAAGATGGTGATCAGCCTCTTGGGGCCGAGGAAAAAGTTTGGGAAGCTAAAGGGATTTACACCAAAACCATTGATGTTATAGCATCGGGAATGAAAACGGTAGCATATACTATATTCACTTATCTTTTAGTGTATCATGGTGGTGTAAGCATCCCATTTTCTATGCTTCAAGGGACATTTTTATCATTTTGGGACACCGTTAAGGAATTCAAACAACTTCTTGCATTTATTGAACAATCCAAACGATTAGATTCTCAATTACCTGATGCTTCTACTGAAGACTTACAATCAGATAATTTGTGTATTATATGTCGGGAAGATATGTACTCCTGTCATGATTTTGAGATCAAATTCCACAAATCCATAGCTTCTTCTCATAAACCTAAAAAATTGAGATGCAGTCATATTCTTCATATGGGTTGTCTTAAGGATTGGTTAGAGAGGTCCGATAGTTGTCCTTTATGTAGACGCAAAGTATTTGAGAATGCACCTAGTTCTCAGTCTGCTCCAGCAGCCGCACCTGTTGCACAACCAGAACCTCAACAGGTGCCAGAAGTTCCTGTTCAAACTGATGTTACGCCACAAACTACTGCATCAGCAACCCCTGGTCCTGAACAAGAACGAAATCAACTTCCCGTAAGGGCTAGGCGTTTTGGTGATTTTGAGGAAATGTTGGCTCAATACAGGGATAATAACCATCCGACTCCTACCACCGCTGTGGAGACCGAAACTCCAGTACCAAGCCTGTCTTCTGCAGGTGGAGAAATTGCAATTCCTCAACCAACAGCATTTCAACACATCACTCTTCCTAGTAATGCTATATTACCACCGAACTGGACGATTCTACCTATCAGAACGATGGAACCTAATGGATCATATGAAGTGCTGTTGTCCACTTTACATAGTGCTAGAGTGACAATGAGAAGAAGAGCTGCAGGTAGAGATATTAACATTATTGATCCCCAATACAATACAAATTAATCATGTGTAAATGCTTTATGAATAAATATTATGAATCTATTATTTTATATATCATTCGAATTCGAAATCGAAATCGCTATTTACATCATTATCTTTGTTCGTTTCATTTACTTCTCGTAACTGGGCGTCTTCTGACTGAGGTGCTACCTCGTCCGAGTATTGATCAGGAATTTCTTCTTCATCTGAGTACTGATCGGGTATTTCTTCTTCGTCCGAGTATTGATCGGGAATTTCTTCTTCATCTGAGTACTGATCAGGAATCTCCTCTTCATCAGAATATTGGTCGGGAATTTCTTCTTCTTCAGAATTTTGCTCTGGTATCTCTGCCGATTGTTCGATGCTCACTGGTGAATTCTGAGAGGGGCCAGATTCTATAACAACGGTAGTCTTATCTCCAGCATCTTCATATTCTCCAGAACTGTCTGATTCACTTGACAGTTCTGACAAGCTGTCTTCTGATTCGTCAGAGTCATCTATGCTCTTCCCCTCATCAACTTGCCGTATCTTGTCCAATATATGTGTTTTCTGTTTGTCTATAATATCTCTAGGGTATACGAAATTCAATCGCTTACAACTTTCTAGTTGAATCTCCATTTTGTCGAAATTTAGGTTGATCTTTTGAAGAATACTATCGATATCATCAGCTAAGTTCTCTTTACTTGTGTATTGTCCACATAAATGGAAATTCTCTGCCAAATAGCATAAGGCGAGTATAAATGGGAAAACCCCTTCCTCACTATATGGATGTCTTGTCATCAAGGTCTCTAGATCAGTGACCACTTTAACATAGTCTCCGTCATCTAATAAGCCCCAGAAAAAATCGACCACGTAAATGGGAACATGGGTATGTGATCCACTTTTAAAGGTCGGAGCATTGCTGGATACCGTAGGTTTTGAAGAGGTCAAAATATAAAAGGACGATAACCATGAGAAAAACCTCTTTTCCTTTGATTTGAATAAATTATTTCTATTTTGCTGTTGCTTCCCCTTCAAGATTTCAACCCCCAAGGGCCATATATTTCTTATATCCATGTTGGGGAGTCGTATAAGAATGCAAAAAATCTTGTATGCTAAATCCCATCTCTTCAAAAGTATGTTACAATGCAAGAAAAACATCAAATTCAGGATATGATATTTTAAAAATCCCAGAGTTTGATTGTTTGAAGGTAAAAGTTCGTACCCTTCAACCATCAACCGGAAATCCATGATGGTCTTTTGTGTATAATCATCTTTTTCGGGTAAAGATTCGAAGAACTCGGAAGCAGTTTTCCCTCCAAAAGTTTTGGTTTCAAGTCTAGTGATTTCATCAAGCTCATCTTCATCAATATCATCAGCTAAAGCCTTATCTACAAGATCTGAATTGTAGGATGCTTCCTTCAAATTATATGACAATCTCTTGTATACGCTGAGATGCTTCTGTTGGTTCCATATTTCAAAAGATTCTTCTGGTTTTAAGGGATCATTTAGTTGTTGTTCTATTCTTTTTAGTAGTTTCCTGCGAGTCTTGTGGTCTCGTAGTAGTTTTTTCTTTACACCTCCATTTGTGGTATTTCTTACAAGATGCTGATATATTTGGGACTGTTTATATAGATTTACTAATTTATCTATATTTAAATCAACATTTGAAGGTCCAACCACTGTTTGACCTAAATCTTCAAACATGAAATTAAAGATGTAATGTGCGATGCGATGACACTGCGCGGTGTAGAGGTTTAAACAAATACGAGATATACTCCATTAACTATATACAAGGAGCTAGAATTAAAGTCACTATTACAAGAGTCACTAGAACATTCCTGGCATTCCTCCCATACCACCAGCAGGTGGAGCGGCAGGAGCGGCAGGTGGTTGTGGAGCATCAACAACTGCACACTCGGTAGTGGCTAATAAGGAAGCAACACCACTTGCATCAACTAAACCATTCTTAACGACCTTGAATGGATCAATGATACCAGCAGCAATCATATCGGTGAATTCACCCTTAGATGAATCGTAACCTCTGTTAAATTCGGCATCATCAAAAATCTTACCGACGATAACAGCACCTTCCTCTCCAGCATTTTCGATAATTCTTCTGGCAGGCTTGGTGATGGCAGACTTGATAATATCAACACCTAATTTTTGGTCAAAGTTTTCAGCTTTTTCTTTAACAGAATCTAAGATTCTTGAAGCCTTAATTAAAGCGGTACCTCCACCAGGTAAGATACCTTCTTGAACGGCAGCTCTAGTGGCATTTAAAGCATCATCATAACGATCCTTCTTTTCACCAACTTCAACTTCAGATGATCCACCGACCTTAACAACGGCAACACCACCAGATAATTTAGCTAATCTCTCTTGTAATTTTTCTTTTTCATATTCGGTAGTTTGAGAATCTTCAACTGCAGCTCTGATTTGTTCACATCTAGCTTGGATATTTTCTTTCAAACCATCACCGTTTAAGATAACAGTATCTTCTTTGGTAACGGTAAGAGAACCAGCAGTACCTAACAATTCCAAAGTGGCATTTTCTGGTTTAATATCTAATTCTTCAGTGAAAACAGTACCACCAGATAAAATTGCAATATCACCTAAAATGTTCTTTCTGTTGTCACCAAAACCTGGGGCTTTAACAGCACATACTTGGACTTGACCTCTTAATTTGTTTAAGATACAAGCAGCTAAAGCTTCACCATCGATATCTTCAGCTAAGATTAATAATGGTCTTCTTTGTTGGTTAGAGATTTCTAATGATGGTAAGATATCTTGGATAGAGGAAAGTTTCTTTTCACTCAATAAGATCAATGGATTTTCGAATTCAACTTTACCAGATTTGGTATTAGTAATAAAGTAAGGAGAGATAAAACCTCTGTCAAATCTCATACCTTCAGTGACTTCTAATTCATCTTCTAAAGTCTTACCTTCTTTGACGGTGATAACACCTTCTTTACCGACTTTTTCCATGGCAGAGGCTAATAAATTACCAATGTGTTGATCACCATTAGCGGAAATAGTAGCAACTTGAGCGATTTCTTCAGAAGTGGTAACTTCTCTTTTGTTTTGTTGTAAGAATTCAACAACAGCTTCAACGGCAGCTTGAGAACCTCTTCTTAAATCCATTGGATTACAACCAGCTGCAACATTCTTAACGGATTCAGTAAAGATTGATCTACCTAAAACAGTAGCTGAGGTAGTACCATCACCAGCAGATTCATTAGTTTTTGAAGCAACTTCTTGTAATAATTTAGCTCCCATATCTTCAAATTTGTCTTCTAAAGTAATTGATCTAGCAACGGTAACACCATCTTTAGTAATTTTTGGAGCACCAAATTGTTGTTCAATTAAGACATTTCTACCTTTTGGACCTAAAGTAACAGAAACGGCATCAGCTAAAGTGTTGACACCTTTGAGAAGAGCAGCTCTACCTTCAACACCGAATTTCAATTCTTTGTGAGATAAGTTACGAACAAGTGAAAGGGTTGTTCTTTTGATTGGATGAGTTCTTAACATTGTTGGATGAAATGTGGGATTGACCGGTATATATGAAAATTTTTCAGTGCGTTCGAGAAGATTCTTGGACACGACACGAAGTTTTGGAGAATTATGATACAAGATGTTTAGAATAAGTTAATTTAGAAGAGTTAGGGGACCTCAATTGTACTGGGGGTTACTCTTTATTGCTTGGGTAGAACATGGTAGCTATTTTGGAAATTTTCAGGAACTTTTATACACTACAGACCTAGATATCTTACCTGAGACATTTTGCAACCAATTGGATACTCAATCGGGCCGCTACTGATAAAAGCTTTCGGCAGCCTATACACAGATGTAAGTGATCTTAATATATTTGTAATTATCTCCGTGTGACTTTTATCTCTCTTATAGTTTTAAATTGTAAAGAGTCAATTCTGGCTAAAAAGTACTCTGGCGAAGATATAAGAGGCCTACTAGGGGGACTTTTTGATCGTAGATGTCAATTGAAATCGTTGGCATTAAACGAGTGAAGAATTGTTTCTGTCTTTGTCTCATATGCTTAGCTTTAACCTAGCTTTGATGGTTGCTAAAGCGACAAGCTAGATAAGAGTGTAAAGTAGAATAAAGCTCGAGACTTGAGTAAAAACTGAACGGATTTCTTTCGAAACTTGAATATATAAATCTAGTCATAGCAGTCTCCCATTTAGTACACAAAATGCTGCTTCCCATTGGCATTGACAGGAGCGTGTTGTCGCCTCCTTAAGGGAAGGAATAATGAGCTTGAGACTACAGAAGAAGCTAATCAGAGAAGTCAAAACTAAAGAACCAACTTAAACTAAATCCACCCCATTCAATGAAAGCTTAAACCTGTTATTTTCTACAATTCAAGGTCAAAATAATCCCCATTGCCAAAACACCATCTTCCAGTGGTACCCCAAGAAGTGCACCCAGACACCCGATTCTCAATTTTTTCAATGGAGTCTAGTGACGGTTTTACCCCTATAGTTGCCATATTTTATGCTGTATTCCACCCTACTGAAGGAACAAAGATAGTCAATCAAGTTCCTCAAGACTGTATCAATTCCACCGATAAAACTCTTTTCAAATTCAATACCATCAAAAATTATATCATACCCAAACCGCACCTATGCAATAAGCTCATCACCATCAAGGTTGGGAAATACAAAATTATCGGTTACCCAGTGAATATTCAAAATGAAAACTATACCAGAAACTTCTTCAATTTCAATTTCTGTTTTGTATTCCCGTATAATAGTGAAACCATCAGTTATGAACTCACAATCAAGCGAATGGGGAAGATGTTTAAAGTATTGGAAGAACAGAATTATCTTTTATCGAATTTAGGGGCTAATTTATTCATTAAACTGGAAAACATGAAACAGATCAATTTGATAAATGAAATCCCTGGGTTCAAAAACTTCAAGAAAATCAATTTAAGTTCAATTGATTCTTTAATTAATCAAATCTATCAAGATTTAAATAATTATTCGGAATGTTGTATACCATTGGACAGTGCCAATTCAATTGATATCAAATTATTCCCTATCCTTCCTGCACCATTGAATATAAAGGCATACCAAGTACCTATTTTAATTGTCAATTTGACGTCTTTAGTAGATGTAAATTGGGATCCTACCATGATAAAAATCCTACCGTATATTAATGGGATTAATTCGATTAAAAAAATAAGTGAATTAAGTGATAGTGATTACTTACTAACTAAACAATGTATTCAACATTTAATGCATTATAAATGTCTACTGGTTATCGACATATTTCAATTCTGTAACATTTATGCCCCAACTAATACCATTGACAATTTCCTTAGAATTCCCGGATTGAGTGAAAGGTGTCAAAGTTATATTGTGAATTATGATATGAGCTCTAGAGGTAATAGCAATGGTATAAGTGAAAGAGGAACGGGGCCCACATCATCGTCTCCAGTGCATGTTAAAGAAAACGGTAGAAGTATAAAAGTACCATCCAAGACACTACTTTTCTATCTTTATAGATCATTGAATCAAGGGCAGACTATAAAACAATGGTATCTTCAACATAAGAAACACTTAAAATTCATAGATATTAGAAGATTCATTAACTTTGGTATACTTAATGGGATAATCTATAGAGTGCATTCATATCCTATTTTAAATCTCGTAACCAAATCTATTGAGACTAATAATGATGAAATCAATCAAATGATTGAAAATTTCAAAACTAAATTATTATCGTCAAACGTAAATTCGATTAATTTACGTGATATTAACAATAATAAATATCTTAAATCTATTGTTAATGAATCCAATTTGAAGACCAATAGAAGAAGAGTTAGTTTCAACTATCAGAACCAACAATTTGAAGATATCGTCGAGAGTGAAAATGAAGACTCAATGGATAATGATAGTGCATTACTTGAAGATGAAGAAAGGTCTGAGAGATTGCCTAATATCACCAGTGAAGAGCTTTCGGATTTACTTAAATTGATCAAACTTTTAAAAGGATTTCAACATATTGATTCGATATGTACAGAACTTCAAAAGAGTAGATCAGAGATTGAATCAATGCTTGATACGCTAGGATCTAATGGATTCATCAACTCGTAACTTTTTCGCAGCCAATGGCGGGTAATTTGATTGTTTATTTGTATGAGCGTTACGTGTGCCAACCACCCTTACTGGCTCCTCACGCTTTTAAACCGCACAAACAAAATAAACAAAACAAACACAATTACAAATGTCAGGAAAAGGTAAAGTTCACGGAGGTAAAGGAAAATCCTCTGAATCAGCAAAGAGTACGTCATCTCATTCAGCAAGAGCTGGATTACAATTTCCAGTTGGTAGAGTTAAGAGATATTTAAAAAGAACCGCTCAAAATAAGATTAGAGTAGGATCAAAATCTGCCATTTATTTAACAGCCGTTTTAGAATATTTAACTGCTGAAGTTTTAGAATTAGCTGGTAATGCTGCCAAAGATTTAAAGGTCAAGAGAATTACTCCAAGACATTTACAATTGGCTATTAGAGGTGATGAAGAATTAGATAACTTAATCAAAGCTACAATTGCCTTTGGTGGTGTTTTACCTCATATCAATAAAGCTTTGTTATTGAAGGTTGAAAAGAAACAACCAAAGAAGTGATGTATTCTAGTGTAGATTAATATATGTTTTAGTAAATATTTCGAGTTTATTTATATTGTTTTTACTATTTACCATGATCTATTTTGGGGTTATTTACAGGTTTAAGTTTATCCAATTCTTTTAAAATTGTCTCATTTTGATTTGTCAATTGAGTCACTTGTTGTGATAATTTTGCCACCGTAGTTTCAATCTCCTTCATCTTGTCTTTATCAACTGGAGAAACTGACATTGGTGGGACAGACACAGGGGGGGTAGATACTGGAATCTTCTCTTCAACTTTTTCAACTTTTTTGGGTTTGACTGATTCATAAATAATTAACCCAGCAGCTGTACTAAATATGAATAATTCACTTAAAAAATTACTTCCTAATTCAATTGCTTTATTATCATTTAATGGTCTAACTTTGATATTTGAATTATTACGAAGTTTTAAATCTACTCGATTAATAAGTTGTCCAAATTTCACGAAATTTTTTTTAAAAAATGGAGACTGTCGTGATTGAGCTTTAATTATATTAGCCACAGGTTTTGATACGGTTCTTATCAATAATGTGGTGAGTTTTAATGTTATAACTCCACTCATGTGGTCAATGTGTGATAGTTTCCGCACTGACGTATAACGTGCACGACTGGAGGGGCACCGTGAAGCCTGAGAGACACTGAGTGAGACTGTGAGACTGTGAGACTGTGAGACTGCGAGCCTCAGTGAGGCTACCGTTAAACGAGAACCATATTTTACCGGTATTAGAACCTCTAAGTTTACAGGGTACAATTCTATTGCTCCCAGTCAATGGCTAGTATCAAATCAAGCCAAGATTATTGGCAGATTGCAACCGTTTATCAATAGTATTTTATACTGTAGAGCATACATACGATATTATATAATGGGATAGTGGTATAATGGTATATAGTAATAAGTATATAAACCCTATAACATATATTCCATACAACCTAAATTCAAAATTTACGATTTTTTAAGATCCGCCATTTTCACGAATTACCCCAGATTTGTTGGTATTCCGCCAAGCAAAGGCGTGCATCTCCACACGATTCACCACAATACAGGAAAATAGGAGGTCACGGGGTTTAGATGAAAGCGTTGACTCGATGATTACCCAATTGGCGAAAACCCACTGTACCGAACAAGAGGCTCAGAATTACGGAGTAAATTTAATAGTTTATTTTATCTAATATACATTATATATATGAACGTGGTACCAATTTAAATGGCCACAACGATGACAATCATTCGATTAACCTAATTTATTCAATACATAAATCTAACTCCCTATAATGGTGGGCGAATGGAGACTCAACAAAATAAATTCAAAATCTTGACCAAATAAAGTCGTGTCTCCACCGCCGGTATTTTGTGGGGTTACCTATATATCAAACTCCGAAATTTAATATAAAAGGGAGGCCAATTGTACGAAAAATCGCATAACTTAATCCAATGGTTGAATCTCACGTAACTTTGGATCATGAAAAAATGCAATTCCCACCTGATGGGTTCAAGGAGAGATCCCTTGAAAAGCCAAATTTAACTTCTTTTGAAGAATATCAACAATTGTATAAACAATCTATTGAGGACCCTTCAAGTTTTTTTGGTGATATGGCAAAGAAATTCTTGCATTGGGACAGACCCTTTGATCAAGCAAGATTTCCTGCTACTACTGAAAAGGATTTTAAAGATGGTGATATACCTGCTTGGTTCATCAATGGTAAGTTAAACGCTTGTTACAATTGTGTTGATAAATGGGCATTTAAAAACCCAGATAAGCCAGCAATTGTCTATGAAGGTGATGAACCAGACCAAGGCTCAATCATTACTTACGGTGAATTATTAAAACAAGTATCTAAGGTTGCTCAATGTTTGACTAAACTTGGAGTTAAAAAAGGTGATTCGGTAGCCGTTTACTTACCTATGATTCCTGAAGCTCTTGTTACTTTATTAGCTATCATTAGAATTGGTGCAGTTCATTCAGTGGTCTTCGCTGGGTTCAGTTCCTCGTCTTTAAGAGACAGAATTTTAGATGCCAATTCCCAAATTGTTATTACTGCTGATGAATCCAAAAGAGGTGGTAAAACTATTGAAACCAAGAAGATTGTAGATGATGCATTGAAGCAATGTCCTAATGTTAGAAATGTGTTGGTATTCAATAGAACCGGTAATACCCATGTCCCATTTAACAAGGGTAGAGATTTGTGGTGGCATGAAGAAGTTGATAAGTATGGTGCTTACTTCCCACCAGTTCCCGTTGATTCTGAAGATCCAATGTTCTTATTGTATACTTCTGGTTCAACCGGTAAACCAAAAGGTGTTCAACATAACACTGCTGGTTATTTATTAGGTGCATTACTTACTACCAAATATGTGTTTGATGTCCATGAATCTGATACCATTTTCACTGCTGGTGATATTGGTTGGATTACCGGACACAGTTATGTAGTTTACGGTCCATTATTGAATGGTGCAACCACAGTTGTTTTCGAAGGTACACCAGCATACCCTAATTACTCTAGATACTGGGAGATTGTTGATAAGCACAAAGTCAATATCTTTTACGTGGCTCCAACTGCTTTAAGATTATTAAAGAGAGCTGGTACCAAGTACGTTGAAAACTACAAGTTAGATTCCTTGAGGGTTTTAGGATCGGTTGGTGAACCTATTGCTGCTGAAGTTTGGCATTGGTATAACGATAACATTGGTAGACATAAAGCTCATATTGTCGATACTTATTGGCAAACTGAATCTGGTTCTCATTTAATGTGTCCATTAGCTGGTATTACACCAACTAAGCCAGGTTCATGTTCATTACCATTTTTTGGAATTGTTCCAAAGATCTTAGATCCAGTCAATGGTCATGAATTGACTGAAAATGATGTTGAAGGTGTTTTGGCAATCAAGAATGCTTGGCCTTCAATTACTAGAGGTATTTACAATGATTACGCTCGTTACATTGAAACTTATTTGAAACCATATCCTAATCATTATTTCAGTGGTGATGGTGCTGCTAGAGATAAAGATGGATTCTACTGGATTTTAGGTAGAGTTGACGATGTGGTCAATGTTAGTGGACATAGATTATCTACGGCAGAAATTGAAGCAGCATTAATTGAACATGAATTAGTTGGTGAATCAGCCGTTGTAGGTTATGCAGACGATTTGACAGGTCAAGCGGTTGCAGCCTATGTTTCTTTAAAGAACACAGTTCAAGTTGATGATGTAGAAGCCATCAAGAAAGAATTGATTCTTACCGTAAGAAAAGAAATCGGTCCATTTGCAGCACCTAAATTGATCTTATTAGTTGATGACTTACCAAAGACTAGATCTGGTAAGATTATGAGAAGAATCTTGAGAAAGGTGTTAGCTGGTGAACAAGATCAATTAGGTGATATTTCTACTTTATCCAATCCGAGTGTTGTAGAACAAATCATCGAAGTGGTTAAATCTGCAAAGAAGTAATATTACTTATCTATTTATTTATTTATATGTTTAGTAAATGTTTCTATAAATTAATTTTCCATCTCTAATATTTGTCTATAAAGAGAGTCAGCAGTTGGTGATTCACATACAATATCGACCTTGATCCCATTTTTAATAAGATATTCATTTGTAGTTGGTCCTATTACTCCAAATTTAAATTTAGATGCTTTGTCCTTGATATAATCTAAGACTTTTTGTGTTCCTTGACTGCTGAAAAAAATAATCCACCCACTTTCATGTTCGAGATGTTGTTGTATATCTATTTGTTCACTCTCTCTAGTTGCATAAACAGGAAATTCACTATAGTTTTTGTTATTATTTTTCATATTATTAGGTATAATATCTTTCCTTATCTCCCCTGTAAAATAAATAATCGCCTCATCATTGACTTGTTCTAGTATAACTTTACTTAATTTATGGCCATTACCTGAGTCTTTACCGATCACATTTTTGAATCCAATGTTAGTTAAGTATTCGTGAGTACTTGGACCTATAGTATAGACAGGTAAATCAAGAATTTTTTGTTTTAAATTT
The DNA here is from genome assembly GCA_030563465.1 of Yamadazyma diddensiae. Classification (NCBI taxonomy): domain Eukaryota; kingdom Fungi; phylum Ascomycota; class Pichiomycetes; order Serinales; family Debaryomycetaceae; genus Yamadazyma; species Yamadazyma diddensiae. Next base: position 131,979 of record JAJMIX010000004.1, read on the forward strand.
TCTTCCAATCTGGTGGATTCTATACACTGTTGTAAGCATTCAACTGCTCGCTGACTGGTTATAATTATGATTTGATATTTATGCATTTGATTATTAAGAAATTCAATCATTGGTTCAATAAATAATGTATGTTTGAGTAGAGGAATAAATACAGGGTCAAATGATCTTGACAATATTTCACGATAATAGTCATTAGGACTATTTTCATTCTTCAATAAGAACACTTTCATTATTTGATTTTTTAGTTGCGAAAAAAAAAATATTTCATTACTATTAACTATTAACGACACCTTCGCTAAAAACACGTTTAATCCTTTCATTACCAACCATTAAATTACCTAAACCATCTCTTATTATGGTTTTAACATTTTCAATTTTTTCAAATTTATATCCAAACATTGAAACTGAAATAAACAATGATATAATGATTAACATTATTGGAACCCAGAAAAATATTAACATTTTATCATTTTCAACCGTTTTTCTTGGATGATTAATATAAGAGATCATCATTTCTTCTGATGAATCAGACAACTCTTCTTTAGCTTCGTCCTTATTAGTTTGACTACGGTTCAATTGCCTTTCAATTGTACTCTTAGGTTTAGATGACGATACCGATGGACCGAATGGGAATAAATCCTCATAAGTTGGTAAATCGTCGTCTGAATTATTGAATACATTTTTAACCTTTTGCCAGATTCCACTTGATCTACCTGTAGAACCTACATCTGTTTCATTGTCACTTGCACTTTCAATAACATCCGTTTCATTAGTTATACTGGTTTCGGATCCTGATGCACCAAATGAATGGTCGTGATTGATTCCTTCGTCGAAACTTATTTCGTCTTCAACGTCACTTATATCATAATCAGCACTGAATTCTGAATCGGCGAAATCAGATTCATTACTAAACTTCTCTGGTACCATCTTACTTACATGTAACCCTTTCATTTCAAATAATGAGTTCAATGAGTCAATACTTCCAGATTTCTGTAAATATTGTGAATCATTTGAAAGTTCATCATCATTAGATTTCTCCGAAAACATATCCATAACATTCATATCACAATAATCCATGATGGTTTTATCATTGGATAATCTTAATTGAGTGTTGGCTTTGCATCTTATGTACAAATCAATTAAATCTCTTTGTCCGTTAATACTTGCGTAGAACAAAGGAGTTAACCCTTGGTTATCTTGTAAGTCAAGTTTACATCCGTGATTAATCAAAAATTTAATTAACTTCGAATAGCTCTTGATAGTTGATAAGTGTAATAATGTTTGACCCTCGTTATTCGAAAGTTGCCAGTTAGGTATAACAATAGGACAATTAGGTAAATCAACCAACTTCAAAAAATTGATGAGAACATCTTCAGTTGAATAATTCAATTTAGTAAGTTTTTCAACAATACCTTGAGCGTTCGAAAACCATTCTAATGCCCCACTGTAATTCATACCATTATTAGGACTTATAGCATTAGAATTAGAAACACTTGGATTGTTACTATTACCTTGAGAATCATTTCCAACAATTCTCTTAGCGATATTCTTAGCATCTTCCAATTTACCGTTCATTTTCAAACCAACGATTTGTAATGCTAGTTCAATCAACTGTTTGTCGGTATCATCAGTATAAGTAAATATCTGCTGTTGTTGGTTAGTCATAAGATGTTCATGATCTTCGAATGTAACAAGAACTTGGCCAGGCTGAGATGCAGGAGGAAGATAAGTTACCATAGTGGTATCAGACCAACAATGAGTTGCTAAAGCCAGATTGGCACCGAATTTAACTGCCAAATTTGAATTGAAATTGAATCCCAATAAGGTGACTTCAATACCACCTCTTATAGGACCTTCAGCCGGGATAATTCTCAAGATGGTTGGAGAATTGCTCAAAGAAGGATTGATTGAATCAGGAATCCTTGCAGGACCTTTATGATAGACATTTTTACCTAATTGTTGGTTATTAATTGAAGTATTGGTATCACTATTTGATACGGGGCTAAACCCATTTGTAGAACCGTTATACATTGGGTTATTGGAATGATTTGAATCATCGATAGATAATTTTTTCCGTTTCAAATTTCTACTTGAAGATTCATTTGTGGTCAAATCGGAAGATTCGTCAATTGAATTTGGTGATATAGGATGAAGTAGATCATCGTCTGTTATTTCAGATTTGACGTATGGTATTTTAGTCTGAGATTGTTGTCTACCAATGGACGGACTTGATTCATTGACATTAATGGAAGATCCAACCACACTCGTACTACGGCTACCGGTCCCCATTGGTTTTTTCCTATCCATAATGGTAATATTTGTACTCAACTGCTTGGCCACTACTTTACCTTCGAAATTCCTAATCACGAATAATAGTTTAAACCCTTTGTTTTCTTGATGATGTCTACAATAACAGATAATTCTCGCACTCAACTCGATTGATTTACTATTATTCAAAGAATTTGGTGGTGGGAATGAAACAATTTCTTTGCAATTGAAGATAATAGCTTTTTTAAGCATTTTTTCATCAGCCCATGCATTTGGATTATTTTTAACGATTCCATGAGGAGACATTTGCGGTAATTCTGTAGTATCTTCCATACCCAATCTTCTTCTAGATGCTCTTTTTTGTTCACGTTTTATACACTTCGAACAGACATTACAAGATTTGGTTAAATCTGATGATAGTACGTAACAATCCATGTATAACAAATTTTTTAATATGATTGGATTTAAATCGATTAATTCATCATAAAGACAAAATTTGTTTTTTGAAATGAGATCTTGGGGTATATGCAATAAATTCTGAGGTGGTGGAGGATTCATATTGAACTGGATTTTAATTTGAGTTTCAACTCTTGAATAATCGGGTAGATCCATTACTGATAAAGAATATGGTAAATTAGACATGGCTTCAGGAGAGAAATCCAATAACCCAGGTTCAGGTTCCATATGGTCTGGGACAACTTTCATGTCGTATTTACCGAACTTCAACTTGGCGATTTCATCACGTAAAGATTCGTAAGAAAGACCCGATTCAGATATTCTTGGTGGTTGTTTATGATCATTTGTTTCAAAACTTTGATCTTCTTGTGAAGGACTTATATCACTATAATTGTAGTTGTAATTGTAATTTTGATTTTGATCTGAAATAGGACTTGGGTCATCAAATTTTGGTGGGGAACCATCATAAAATTCTACAAATTCCAGTTTATCGGGGGAAAATCCAATATTTTCGTAAACCCTTTGATCTAAAAACTCATCTAAAATATCATCATTATTATAAGAACCTATTGGTTCACTTGCAGTGAAGGACATTTAATTAAATCACACCTAAACGTTTGAAAAAAAATAGTTGAAAAACGAGAAAATTTACTGCGCATAGGTGACGGGACGACTAATACACTTATTTAAAAAGGTCAAAAGGCAAAAGGCGAGTTGTTAAAGGGGGTCACTGCAAGGATAATAACCATAGATAAGAATGTTTATAATTGTAAAAATTAATTGTAAGAGGCGTTATGAATTAATGTATGTATAGTTATTATTATCGTTTTATACGCACTGTAATGTTTGCAGCCATTGAATAAAGTTATTTTATTTGTCTCTATTGTATGGTTTACGCATATTAATTTCAGTTGTTAAGTGTGTGCGTTTTACCCACTTTAATGTCTTTTGCCCCAGGGTATTGAATGATGGTACCAGCGGGGGGGGCCTAGGTGGAGGCCCTGTCGTCTCAACAAAAGAAACCATTTTGTTGGGTGGGTATTGTGCAGGACATAACGCGCTGACCTCAAGGCTCGGGACGTGTGATTTTGGCAAAAAATACCAATTACTATTATTGCTAATTTAATTGTTAATTAAATTTGGCTTTTAATCAATTAATTGTATTTAGGTTTGATATTTTAGCAATTTTTTATTAGCTGAAATATTCTTCGGATAAATTGATGATATTGTCGGATATATTTCGAGTAGTATAGATTCGTAGCTCCAAATCAGGCCTTCAAACCATCTTCATCTTATCGAATGCAAGGTCTTATCTCTTATCCTTGTACGGGTTTACTGTCTGTATATAAGTGGTAAATATCGTCTCTATATGGAAACTGTTTATGTTGGCAAGCGACAAGAATAAATGCCGTTGCTATATTTGTTTTAAGTCAATATGTAATTCAAGTTGCACCTGGTGGCTCATTTCATAAAACTCGGTATCCCGATTTATGCATTGTGGAAACGTAATGGCTGGTATTAGTCGGCGTTGAAAAATGGCTGCAAAAAAGGTCGTTAAGGTTGCGAAAGTTTTTGGTCGCATTTAGTTGATACGGAAGAGGAAATGACATTAAAGAACGATCTAGCCTGGGGACGGGTTAGCGATAGGGGAGATGTCATTGACTATACTTGATTTGTTTGATCACTAACTTTTGTCTCAGCAAAAAGCAATGAAGAATTTTTCATTATGAGTGGAGACAGTCTTTTCACCCTGCCTAAGACAACCCGATGAAGGTGGAAGATTCTTGAATAGACAAGCATATTCAAGCCCTCGGTGGTTAGTTTACTCGTGTATGTCTAAAGTAAAAGTGATGTGACTCTAAAGAATGGGCTCCATTTGGGCAAATTGGGGGCAGTGGCTTTATTCATTAGCAAATAGGAGCCAATTGCACAATTAGGTAAAGGACCAGAAATATACGTCTAGCCTCTCCGAATCATTAAAATTCTAATTTAATTGACGTATAAAGCAAATCTTAGTGTGATTTCATTATAAATAGCCTCAGTAGTATACAGTGACTGTTTCATATTAAATTACTGGGGCTTCAAAACCATAAAGTCCAAGAAAATGAGAATACTAGAAAACTAAATCTATATAACATGTGACTGCACCCAATTCCTAGATATGTAATCCGATACGAACAATTACAATTATCCTGATACCATACTGTCTCAGTCTTAGAATGGTAAGTACACGCCGTCATTTCGTAAATTTTTCGCAGTTCTCGATCGACAAACTTTCAAGCTTCCCAATGCCAAAGAATACCTTATACGTTACAGGGTTTTCTAGAGAAAGTAAAGCCACAGATTTGGCCCCAGATTTCGAAAAGTATGTATCAAATTGATGATGATGTATCATCGTAAAATTTCTATAAATCTCCCCGATTTTCCTGTCCAATCATGAAATCTCATTTCATCTCCAGTTTTCATCACGATGCTTTTTCGGTCCACATTTTTCCTTCTTTGCATGGTCCATGTTCATTCTTCTCGGTCTATTGGCCTCCTGGTGCCTCCTGTTATTTCCTTCATAAGCTCCCCAGAATACTGGGTACATTCAGCACCTTCCAGTGTCTAAATCCCGCTTTTTGGCCTTTTTATCCCACTTTTTCAACAACAGATCCATGATCATTGTTCCTCGGTGAAATAACACCATTCTCATCCCATTGGACAACTCCACCCTTCTCCCATTCTCCGTCCATATCATTCCTTCAGCCTCCATCACCTCCACTCAATTCCTTCACTCAGTTTTCCTCCATCTAATCCACCTCAGATTCCTTCACTCACTCCACTAATTCCTCTCTCTCTCGATGATAGATCAATCAAATGAAAAATTCATTCCAAACTAACAAATAGGTTCGGTGAACTTGTACGATTAGATATCCCACCTCCAAGAACTGATGATGGAGAGAAGTATGCATTTGTCGAATATAAGACTTTGGAAGATTGTGAAAAAGCTCTCGAATTAAATGGTCAACATTTACCTTATTCATTGAAAGATGGCTTGGTTGTTCAGATGGCTAAGTCAGATCCTTATACATCCAGAAGAGGAGGCTTCAGAGGTAGAGGTGGTTTTAGAGGTAGTTACAGAGGTGGTTATGGTAGAGGTGGATACGGTAGAGGTGGTTATGATGGAGGATATGGATATGATTATGGATATTATGGAGGATATGATGATTACTATGGAGGATATGATTATGGTAGAGGTGGTTATAGAGGTGGTTATGACTACAGAGGAAGAGGTGGTTATAGAGGTAGAGGTGGTAGAGGTAGAGGTGGATATAGGGGTGAAGTATACAGAGGAGATGGATACAGAGGTAGAAAAGATGAATACGAACCAAGAGACAGAGAAAGAGACGGTGAATCTAAAGATTATGGTGGAGAAGACAGAGGAAGATATTCAAGAAGTCCATCTAGAAGTCCAAGAAGAGATAGGTCAAGGTCTCCAGAAAGATATTAGTACATACGATTATCCATAAAATTTAATATACACTTAGGCAGTGAACATTGCACTGGTACTAGGTCTAAATCCATTTACTCGGGTATTGAGCGCCACTGAAGCGGGTGATGGTCTAACTGCCGCTTTCGTAGAGTACTCTCTCAAGGTCATTAATATGCTTATAAGTACAAGACTGTCCATTGGCAATGATCTGGTAGAATTCAAATCGAAATCAGGATTGGCATTGTCTGCATAATACTGACCTCTGCCGTTCTCTTGATATAAATCGAGTCTACCTACTTCACTGTATTTTTTGGGGATGAATCTCACTCGATTCTGATAACTAATCGAATCTTTAAATTCCCCAAATGGAGGAAGATTACATGGAACATAATCTTTACCATTTATCAATCCTAACCCAGTATAATAGCTCTCGAAATCATCTTTGAGAAGCGGGTTTTCTGGATCTGGGTAAGGATTAGGGTAATCTACTGGATTCAAACCTTCGAGATTGATTTCGGGTTCTGATGCCCTTTCTTTATTTTTTTTGATAAGGGATGATAACTCAAAATTCGGTTTACGGTTGATTACATCATCACATAATGACGGTTTCTCATCATCAACTATCAATAGCTTCAAGCTCGGATTATAAGCCAAAGCATAAGCACTAATAATGGGGGTTCCTAAAACTCTAAACCTAGTATCATTATAATCGAAATCAGTGAATGGTTTAAAGCAATGTTGAAATGCCAATATCTTGAAATGTGGGGCATCTTCAGGAGTAAACTCAAAAATGTACCTGCGTACTTCCTGAAATTTCTTTGTATAAACAGTACAGAAAGGATAAGTTTCAAACTCTTCTTCTATAAGATCACCATTGTTGTCGTATCTAGGTGGAGCAGGGAGTTCCTTAAACTTGTAAAATACGACAAAAGGTGCATTTTTACGGAAATTGGACATATAAGGAACCAGGATTTTGAAGAGTGGAAGACCAATGCCCAGTCTTTTATTACTGATGGGGATTATATGGTTTCTAGAATCTACGACTCCTTTACCTTCATAACCTTTACTCACCTCTTTGGCACCCTCTTCGTCATAAAGCGTAACAGAGCTCTTTCTATGCTTTTTATTGTTAGATCTCAAATGTTTAAATGTCTTGAAACTCAGTTCACTGGGAAAGACATATACGGTTCCTTTCATGAATTCACTGGATATTATAAACCTTCTTTTGATATTATATGTTGCCAGGCCATGGTTCATGATCTGAGTTCCACCTGATATTCCATCAGTCGGCACATCTAAGAAAGTTTGTTGATCATCTAGATCGTCTAGAGCTGAAAAATCAAGTTGAGCGTTGCCGTGAGCCGTACGTAACCTCCTGATGACAAACGGAAGATAATGATCGAAATTGTCATTGAATGTAGGCTGTAATTCAAGCCTTTCGGTCTTGTCTTCATTTAAAGTTTCAACGTCAGATAATGGGACTGTCAGGGTGGGAGAAATATCATAAGCATCTTGAGGAATCGCTTGACTAAAATTTGCGGCAGGTTCACTGTTTCGCCTCTGTGGACTGACGATAGGTTCTTGTTGATCTAAGGTTACAGAGGTGTGTAAATTTCGACCATTTTCCGTGGAACTTGTACTTTGTCGTCTAGATTTCCTTCTAAATAGTCTATTCATCGAGTAAATTTCGCATTCAATCTTATCGCCAAGATCTGGTAGGAGACGTAGTGCATAAAGGGAATAGAATCTATTTTACTGTAGTATGGGAGTTGTAGAGTGTATAAGAGAAGCTTTTATTTGATATGTGTGTTCATGTAGAGAACATATAGTATTAGGAGTGGGAAAAAGTGTCGACATGGTCCTTATCAGTGAGCTGCAAATGGTTGCAAATTGCGGTTTCACATCTCGTACAACTGTGGTTATGAAGTGCGCTAATGGGAAGTGGTGAACTGGTGTAAGTGAGTGGTAATGTAGATACGTTATGTTTGTGAATATTCAATGTCGACAGGTATTACGTTGGTTTCACTGAATTTGTTGCTATTGTTAGTATGATGGTACTGATTGTCGTAGCCCCTATATTGACCATGAGCTGTCTTGCTCATAGTACGAATGTTTAAGATGCACAGTTGTAAGTAAAAGTCAGAAATATGTAATAAAAGCCTCAATTAACCAATATTATGGAATACATGATTAATGTATGCTTTTCTTCCAATACGATCTCCCCAGTGTCCGTGTTCCTGGAGGTCGTGGAGCTACGATCGTATTATTGTATCATTACTCCCTATATTAAAACATTATATTTAACACTAAATATAATAAAACCGCATTATAAACCCTCTATAAGTCAGCATTTATCCCACTTCCAGGACACAATTTGCCCATCTACATCACACCCGATTATGCAATGCACACCACAATTTGCACCCACGCACATTTCGTCCACTCGCATATGGTTGAATTACGTCGTTCAACTAGAAATAAACCTGTTAAATCAGAAACAACTACTTCAACTACTTCAAATAAAGTTACAAAACCAAAGAAAGAAAGCAAACCAAAAGTTGAAAAAATCGAAAAAATGGCTGAATTACAAGTTGGTGATAAAATTCCAAATTTGACTTTGAAAGACGAAGACGATAATGAGATCAATTTAATTGAAGCTAGTCAAAAGACTAAATATTTAGTCATCTTTGCTTATCCAAAAGCTCTGACTCCAGGTTGTACTAGACAAGTTTGTGGATTTCAACAAAATCTTGAAAATCTTGAAAATTTAGATGCAACTGTGTTTGGATTGAGTGCTGATTTACCAAAGGCTCAAAAGAATTTCATTGTCAAACAAGGATTGAAATACCATTTATTATCTGATCCAAACAAGGAATTGATTGGACCATTGGGTGCCAAGAAGGAACCTACTGGTATCAAAAGAAGTCACTGGATCTTTGTTGATGGAGTCTTGAAGGTCAAAAAGATACAAATCAGTCCAGAAGACAGTTTCAATGGAGCCTTGGAAGACATTAAAAGTTTATAGGTTACGAGAGAAATATATATTGAACTATCTCAGCAAGAAAGATGCAGATTGAAATATAATTGTGAGCAAAGTGACAACTTTAGTAGCCCACCACCAATGTTGGACTTTAAAAGAGCAATAAGAAAATTCGAAATCCCAGGTCTTTTGATCATAATCATAATGGCCAGTAAATATACCAGTTTGACCATCAAAATCTCCCATCATTGATTTAACAACAATTTCTCTGACACTCTTGCGATCCGTTTCAGTTCTGTTTTTTGAAGCGACCCATTCTCCATCGTAATTATACCAGTTGTCACATCCATAGTGATCGTGGCCCGTTAAAATAATTCCATTTTGATCCTTATTAGGAAATACTATATCCAACACCTTTTGTGATGTTTCGTAAGATAAGTGGTTTTGGCTTCTAAGTTTTCCATTTTTGTAAGGTTCAGGTTCGTAATCTTCATAATAAATATGTTCAGGACCATCTTTACAAAGGCCCTCAGCTTTATAGAATGGTATGTGAGTAAGAAGCACGGTTGATCCATTGAATTTGTCATTGGCTTTTTGTAAGCGTTCCAAAAATTGCCATGTATAATCTACGAATTCCTCCTGTAATGCAGGACCTTCCAAGGTCAATGAATCCAATATCACTAATCTCCAGGATTCACCATTGGTGTTGTAATTGATGACATAATTATTCTGTCCGAATAAAAGATGAAACCTAGCCATATGTTGCCATGTAGCGTCACCGCTGTAACCTATGTCATGATTTCCAGTTAAATTAATGAACAAAGGCAGATCATAGTTAGGGCTCGACCTGTCAATATCCACCCAGTCATAAACATCATTGTAGGTTCTAGATTCAAATCTATGATCAGGATCCATATGTACTTCCCTATCTAACCAGCCTCTCCAATCATAATTCTCATGTTTTGAGTGAACATCAATAACGGTTTGTTTGTGGGCTTCATCTCTGACGAATAATCTTTCAACAAATCTCAACGTCCGGTTGTAAAACTCACTATCATGGATCCATTGACTTGAAAATAAGTCACCCATCACCGCAACATGACTAGGTTGTAATCTATTTTGCATCAATTCATAAATATGACCTAAGTAATGATCGTTGCCATAATTATCAAGTCTTTTGATATATGGAGTGCTGGGCCAGTTACCATTGATCTGAGGATCTCCGAATGTCAACATGTGTATATCCTTGACTCTACCATCAGGAAGACGAGTATTTTCAGTTTGGGGTAATTGAAGTGAAGGGAAATTAAGAACAAGTGGCTCCAAGATTGATTGAGGTAACAATGAAAGCATTGTATACTTTGATCTTATGACTTGCGGTTCAAATTGATGCCAATTACACTGACCTGGAGCATTGATTAAGTCGGGATAGAAGTAAATAAACCCATTTAATATAACAGTTAACCCGAGTAAAGCTAATCTCAAGGCCTTTAACATCGCGTTGATTCAATTTTTCAAAATCATTTTTCAATTATGTAAGGCCCCGGTTCGAGTCTGGGGTGAGCATTTTTTTGTCTCTTCGAGTGAAAAAATTGAGAGCAGTGAAAGAGGCTGTCTACTTAATACGTTCATTCACTATTTATAATGATTCAGATAATGCATTGTTTAATCTGTTAACCTTAGCGGAAATAGATAAATCAACAGTTCTGTCACCAACTTCAACGACTAAACCACCTAAAATTTCTGGGTCAACATCATTGGTAACTTTCAAAGTTTTACCTTCACCGACAAAGGATGATTTACCGATAGAAGTTTGTAATCTTCTTAAGATCTTAGAATCTAAAGGTTTAGCACTAGTAATTCTAGCTTCAACAACACCGTTGTGGGCATCAGTTAATAAAGAATATTTGGAGTAGATTGAATCAAATTCATTTAATCTGTTGTTGTCGGATAAAACGTTTAAAAAGTTCACGAGGGATTTGTCCAATTTTAAACTTTGGGCAATTGTGTCAATGACAACAGATCTATCTTCTTTACTTAAGGCAGGGTTGGATAAGTATTGTCCGACTTTTTCATCTTTGGCCATTAAATCTTTAATTTGAGTTAATGATTGGAAAGTTTTGTCAACGGAAGAATCTTGAACGGAGGCACTGTATAAAGCGTTAGCATAAGTACCATCAACACCGAATAATTGAATTGGAGGTTTGACGGCCTTAGTGGCAGTTGCCATTGAACGTAAAAATACTCTTGACATAGTTAATGAAATATGTTGATTGAATTTTTCGGTTCGCAATTGAGGTTCAAATTCATTGGCTGCTGAGAAATACCCGTTTCTCAGTAATGTACATACCGGCACATCAACCTTTTTTCATTGAGTGCGAAGTAGTGAAAAATAAAACTTTTACCATGATTCCGTGGAGAGCATTAAGATCTCCATTTAGATCATTTATAAGATTTAATTCAGTTTCAATTAATGGAAGTGTAAAGGCTGAAATCTCTTTAACTGACTTGGAAAAAAGAGATGAAACTTATAAAAGACAAAGAAAGTTAGCCATGTCTCAAGTTAAAGTGAAAACTTACGGTAGAGGCCATGAATTGCCAGGTTCAACTCATTTCAAAAAACCAATTCATGATCATTTACATAAAGGTAGACCTATTAAAGAACTTACGGTTCCAAAGAAGATGACAGCTGGTAGAAATCATAAGGGTAAAATTACCATTAGAGGTAGAGGTGGTGGACATAAAAAAAGAGTCAGATTAGTCGATAGTCATAGATTAACTCCAGGAAGTCAAACAGTTTTAAGAATAGAATATGATCCAAATAGATCAGGTCATATAGCTTTACTTAAACATAATTCAACTGGGAATTTATCATATATATTAGCATCTTCAGGTTTAAGAGCCGGAGATCAAGTTGAAAGTTTCAGAGCTGGTATACCAAAAGATTTCATCGAAGAAATGAAACAAACTAATAATGGGGAAATAGATGAAGCTTTATTGAATGCTAGAATCATTCAAAGAGGTAACTGTTTACCATTAAAACAATTACCAGTTGGTAGTATAATTCATAATATTGGTTTACATCCAGGTGGTAGAGGTCAATTAGTTAAATCTGCTGGAACTTTTGCCAGATTATTATCAAAACATCCAGAAATGAAAAAAGTGGTGGTGAGATTATCCTCTGGTGAACATCGTTATATAAATCAAGAATGCCATGCAACTTTAGGAACTGTGTCAAATAAAGAACATCAAGCGGTCTCTTGGGGTAAAGCTGGTAGATCTCGTCACAGAGGTTTTAGACCAATGGTCAGAGGTGTAGCTATGAATGCTGTTGATCACCCTCATGGTGGTGGTAGAGGTAAATCTAAATCTAATAAATTATCTCAATCTATGTGGGGTCTCAAGAAGTTTGCTAAGACTAGGAAATTTAAGAATGTTAATCCATTTAAGATCAAAGATAGAAGAGCTTAATTGTATAGAATCGTGTATATATTAATTTAACGAAATAACTTTACTTTTAAGCACCACAAACACCGGCCCACATAGAATTCGGGAATAACAGAGTTACAATTAAACAATAAACCCATTGTAGATAATACAACATAATAATCAAGTTCCCTTTGAACAAGAACCCAATCAATATAACCAAAATGATCATACCAACTGACAAACCCCATTGGTGTTTTAAGATGAATAATCTAATATTTTCCGTAAGGAAGTATTTGTAAAAGACATTGGCAAATAACCGAACATAACTTTGATACGGTGCTAAGGTTGAGGGAGGTCTTGAACTCTCATAGTTCTCTGTACGAGTATGGTACAATGGTAATAAAGGCTCAGTTTCCTGGGCAGTATTATTTGGAGTTTCGAATTGAGTTCTTTCATAAATTTCTGAACTAAGTGATTCCCCCAGGGAATATTCGTTCAAATAAGAAGCTTCATGTGCTAAAGCTTCAAGTCTTTCGTCAAACAGTGCTGATAATGGCATTGTACAAACAAGATAATGGCTGCGAAATTCGTGTATCAAGACAGGTAAGAAATGGCTGCGAATGATAATCTGAGACAAAGCATTTTACAAGAGTAGGAGATTATTTTAACAGTCAAAACGGAAAACGCATTGCGGCATTCTTTTTTTCCATATTAAGCGATAAGATTCCGATTACTATTTTATTGATGGTATAAAACTAATTACTAAAGATCAACTTATTATGAGCGAAAACATCATATGGAGTCTTTGAAACATTGTACTTATTTTTACTTCTGTCACCTCTGGTACTATATCTTGAACTTGTAGAGTCTCTTCTTCTATCAAAGAATGAGAAACCTGAAGTTGATTCGTTATCATTATCATTAAAGGAGCTTAAATCTGTCACACTAGACATCTTGCTACTAAATCTTCTGCTGTTTACTTTTGGAATTCCGGTGACTTTATCACTGGCTTCACTATAGGAATTATTAGATTGGGTTGGAACGGTTGAATTAGTAGAGTATGTCATCTCGATTGGGTTGGAAATAGTTCTCTTTGGAGTTGGCTTAGGGGAATTACTTCCAAAGATTGATCTAAGTTTATCTCTGAAAGACTTCTTCGACTTCATCTTACCATTTTGAATACTAGAACCTCTGATCTCACTAGTGGCCTCTATACTGTGCATTGGATCGTAGCTATTGTGCTTGGCAGCAGATAAGTTAGATACAGATCTTGAATGCTTCTGAAGATGAGGATGAGATCTTGGTTGTGGTGCTGATAAGTTTGTCATTGAGGAAGTGAATCTCTTGTCTCCCATTTTAGCCTTAGACGATGGGGTAATTGGCATAAAGGAGTTTAATAAATCAAAAGATTCATCTTCACTAGAAGCAACAATTCCAGAATTGTTTTTGGACTGTGGTAACATGGTAACCAGGTTAGATTTTGGAAGTGAAGTACTTCCACCAGCAGCAGGGATAGTTGGTGGTTTCATGAATACGTTTTCAGGTTTATTGAAACCCATCGTTTCAATTTCCTTCTTCAAAACAAAACTTGATCTCATGAAACCTAGAGAAGCCCTTTGACTCAGTTGAATTGACCTTTCAAGACTCGATTGCGATTTCATTGGTCTCTTGGTAGATACTGAAGCCATGAACTCTGGTTCTACTGAGCTTATTGAGGTCTGTCTTGAAGCATAAGTATTTGATGATGAAAACACTCTATGGTTATCAATGGAAGAATCTGATCTAGATTCATTGCTTGTCATTGATCTCAAATCTACTTTTTGTAATGACATTGGCTCTGTTCCTTCGGTACCATCAGAATAGTGTGAGTGTAACGATAATGTGTTATCGTGTGATGATGGCTCACTATTATCACTGTTGTCACTATTGTAGATTGAAGATGAGTTGTCGTTGTAAGGGACAGAATCTACGTCAATTTCATTATCGCTTGATTCCTCTATTGGTTGTAAAGTGATATCCAATTCAGCTGGCTTCTCGTCAATGTCTTCAATATCATACTTTTCATCCTTTTCAACAGGTCTTGGGGGTGTGTCATCAAATTCAATAATTTCATGGAAAGCACTATTTGTTCTCTTGTTCAATCTTCTTGGATCAAATCCACTCTTGGATTCTTCTTCTTCTTCGTCAGAGTCGTAGACAATCTTAGGCTTTAAGTTGTTGAATTTTGCAGTCAAAGATTCTGATGGAGCAGCGATTGGGATATTAGAAACGTTATTTCTCTTTGGAGATCTTGTGGGTACAAGATCTGGCATAGTTGCTTTAGGTAATGATGACTCGATTTCCACGACATTTGAGTCATTTCTTCTGAAGCCTCTGTATTTCTCATTTTGTTTAATATTTATTTGTAAAGATGGCTTTTTTGTTAAATCCATTGGTCTAACGAAATCATCCTTTTCATCTTCCTCTAATTCTTCGTCTTCCTTATTGTGCATAGTGTCAGAAGCTGGTGTTGGTGGAGTTTGGTTTCTAACTATATTCAAGCCAGCAATTGATTCACTGTCCGACTGTTCAATACTTGAGGTTTCTGAATCATCATCAGTATAAATCAAGATATTGTTGGCTAAGTGAATGTAGATTTGTACCCATAATTGTTCCATTTTTTCATTAAAAATACCTTTACCACACCATTGTCTGAAAGTTTGAATCAATGCATTACCCATTGGTTCCAAATAATTTATCTCGTTGACAAGTTCATCATTTTCTTTCAAGAATTGAGATAAGAATTGATTCAATCTCTCAATGTTGTCTAAATAAATAATTAAATAGTTCAATAAGTCATTGAATAAGATGGAGTGTTCCCTAATTACAACATCATCTTTGAAGAAAATTTTTAAGTCAGAATTAGCAGCCAATAAATTAGAGAATAACCTTGTTATGAATTGGTCCTTGTGATATTTGTTATTAGTTTGAACTACGTTCCAGCAACTTCTCACTTGTTGTAAATCTTGACTTGATAAACAAAGTGTCATATTTATCAATGGGAGAATTTGATGGATTCAATCTGTTTAAATACAATCTTATACATTATTAAACTAATTACTGTTAATAGTTAACTTATTGATTAATTACTACTTTGGGTAAACATATTTGAATTGATGCGTCGAATCCTTCATATAAACAATGTGAAAGTTTCCCTTTTGGGATATGTAATTAAATGAATCCCGTTTAAGGAATTTTGTTTGTCGTGCGTAAATCCTATTACCTATTAATTGTTATCTTTTGTCATACCCCACACCCTGTGAATTCCATAAGACTCTATACCCCAAAAGCGTAGTAAACAAGATTTATTGGAGTATATGAGCTTGGCCTTTCTCGAATTTAGGTCGTTCACTGGTGTCGAGGTCTCTAGGATAAGCATGTTCAGTGTGTGGTTTTTTATTTATTCACTGTAAAACACTCTATTTAAGTAATAGCCTAATTTCTATAGCATAAAACTTCAAACCGAAACGGTAACCATTCGAGGATTCAATTCGATTAGTTCTTTTTTGTTTGACATTACCTGCTTGTCACAGGATTCCAAAACGTGTTTGGGGAGAAATATCAAAGCACTCTTAGCACTTACCAATATGAGTTTTGGCTGATCATTCTTATCAGATGACAATTAGCTTCCAAAACTTTTGCCTTTTGGCATCAGGATAGAGAATAATCTCCAAAGTTAGTATTTGAGTGTAGACCTCCACACCCGTTAGTAGGCCAAAGCAGATCATTTAGTTTAGCTCCTTCATGCTTTTCTTTTTGTCAGTATCTGAAAAAGAGAGAAAAAAGGACTTGGAACCGTTTTGAAAGAATTTTCTAGATATCAAAGGGGTCTACAAACGAAATGTTTATTTAATATAATACAAAATATTGGGTAGGTATCTATTACCTCTGCTCACTTTGAAATATTACGGGAGACTGACTTCTGGAAGGAACCTGAGAGTTTTGTTGAGAATTTGTCTGTGAATTTGCCTGTGAATTGATCGATTCAACATCATCAGTTCCTATCCAAGATTCAGCCTTTTGTAATTGTTCATCGAACACATTAGTTAATCTAGATATCATATCCAAAGACTCTTTTGCGAAAACAAAAATCTTATCATTAGTTTCATTAGTACCTGAATTAGTCTGCTGAATTTGACGTGGTAATTTCAATATAATATCTCTTATAGTAGATCTCAATTCACTACCATCAGATTCATTGTTATCTGAAGCTGATAAATTTGTGGTCTTAAAATTAGAAATTACATGGATGATTTTTTTCACCGTTGTTATAATTTCAGTATTAGTCTTTTCAGCTTCATTAGGTACATCAGGAGCCGGAGAAGGACTTTGTTGAATTGACACTGAATCCACGAATAAATCATCGTCATCATCCTTTTGTCTTTTCTCATCATAAACTGGTTGCTGTTTCTTCTCTCTTTCAGATAACTTTGTCTGTAAATTTGATACTTGATTGGTTATTTGATCATTAGCTAATCTCAATAAATGAAGACAAAATTGAAGTCTTTTCTTTGTCTCTTTCCTGTCACGTTTATTATTTCTTCTTCTCTTCTTCCTTATAGGATTTTCAAGTCTTTGTCTATGTCTATTATTTAAATTAACTTCGATTCTACTAACAACCGGTATTGCAGCTCTTTCAACTATTCCAGCAGCATAATTAAAGTGAGGATAATTTCGTTTTGAATCTTCATAATATTTGAATGCATCTCTAACTAATGGAATTCTTGAAACCTGATTAACTTTGGCAATAAGAGGATGTTGAAGTTGACGTTGTTCATCGATAGATAAATTTGACATGGGAGTCGAAATTCGACTTATTGGTGGTGGAGTACCGGTCATTCTAGCGAGAGCTTCAGCCGCCACTAGATCTGGTGATGATCTTGTAGGATAAGCAGTTTCATTTGGCGATGACCTTATTGGAAATGGGGTTTCAATTGGTGGTTGAATTGGTGGTAAAGTTACAGGATTCATGGGATTTATAGGATTAATTTGGGTATACTCTGGAGCACTCTCTTCATAAGAAGGAGGTAAATCACTTAATCTACGTTTCTCTGACATGGAGAATTACTAAGTGAATTCCACTATATATATGGCACAACAAAACTCCGCGCACTACAAGGCCTCCGCGCGCTTGTGATTTTGAGAGCCAAGATCTGACATTGTTGGGATGACGATTAAGTATATACTATAGAACTATTTAATCCATATAATTCAATTTCTCTTTTAATAGCATTTCTTGATACCCAACCTCTATTAGGAATGAATAATCTTTTGAATTTATTTCCTTTTTCATCGGTGGTCTTTATATCTCTGTATTTAAGATCTGGTGCGGGGGTCAGATTTGCAGCCATCGATGCTTTAGGTATTCTTGATTTGACAGACAATGAATCTTTTGGTGAATTCTCTATTGAATTGATGGATTCTAATTTGTTATGTACGAAGTTTGATTGTGAGGCTGTCGCTGGATATTGTGGGGCTGCCGCTGGATATTCTGGGGCAGAAACAGGTGATGTTTCGGGGGTGGGTAGCATCTCAACTTCTATATCATCATCTTTTACAACCATAAATTCCATATTGTAAACAAAAAACTTCATTTTACTCAACTCCTTTGCATAATATTTGTAACTACCTTGTAATTCTGTAATAAAGTTGTTAATATCACCTCCTTTGTTCAATCGCCCGTAAATACAATTGATGGAAAACTGGAAATCCAGTTTCAATTGTTCAACTGCTTGTATGACTTGGGACAAAGATATTTCAAAATCATTCCACTTGAATTTGAAATTGTCGAACTTTTTGTGAAAATATAATGCTTGTAGAATTTGAAACAATATGAGTATGGTGATTGCAAAGGTATAATTAGACGAAGATTCCAATTCAACTAAATTTGCTTGATGAAAACAATTTTGAATTTGAAGTAATGTTTTTGTATCATTGGATGGCTCAATCATTTCTAAACAAGAGGAGAAAATATTATAGACAACAGGAGATGACGATCTCATTTCTTTGACAAGTGCTGGTTTGTGTAACAAGAAACAACTGTACCCGTCTGAAATATCGGTGCACTTAATGATTTCGGTGAAAGCTTGTGAATGGGTTGCAGAAGTGAATTTTACATCATTTTTGTGGTAATATGGAAATAGTAATGCTAAAAAAATAAATGTTGCAGCTATGAGCCGCTTGTGTGACTTCAACATGGTGATGATTTTTTTGCACCCATTCGCATTCGTAGATACTGAGTGGTAAGAGTTATTTATGCCAGTTGAATTGACTATACATTAGTTGTTTAACTACATTACAACTACTTGGAGACTCTTTCTTTCTTATGATGACTTTAAGGAACTTAAGAAGTCACGTTTTCTTGGTTGCTTTTCTTTTATTTACCGGATATTTTATCTTGTCTTCTCTTCAATCGGCCCGAAGTGTGGTTAAAATACAGAAAATAATACGTAAAGATGATTTATGCAGAGTTACTAAATAGGATTTCTAGATAATAGGTGGTCCCACACTTAAAGGACTTCAGATTGTAACATAAATGAAAGTCACATATTCAAAGACATTACTCTATTTCATTCTACGATAGAGCATATGAACAGCTCTAAAAACAATCAACTTATATTTACGAAACGGAAACGTTGGTTTGTCTCGTCATTCTCTTATCTATGGCTCGTAACTATTTCTTGGCCGATCGCCTTTGCATATTTATCCTGCCTGCGATCTGGCTGCAAACATACTACGAAAAGGGTTAAAAAGCCCGATTATTTATTATTACACTACTATACTTTCTGGTGGATGTCAACTCTTATTGAAGAATGAGAGTTTCTTGGAGATGAACCATCAATAACTTCAATCATACCCGATGATTTTTCAATGCTATCAGCCATACTTCTAAGTTTGTCGGCATATTGTAAGAGGAATTCATCATAGTTATTACCAAATTCATCCAAAGTCTCAGCCATTTCATAGAGGTCCATACCCATTTCTTCACCTTCTGCTGAAGCTCTGATTTTCAAACCTGGAATATGGTCAACTATAAAGCAAATTATACCCGTAAAAACACCAGTCCATAAAGTTATGGAAACCCAAGCAGCTATTTGGATACCAAGTTGACGGAAGTTACCATCGATCCATCCTCCTTCGATAACTGTAACTCCATCCAATCCAGCTACATCTCTACTGGCGAAGATACCAGTTAAAGTTCCACCAATAATACCACCGATACCATGAACGACCCAGGATTTTGAGTAGTCATCGATACCAGTCCACTTATTGAATCCAACTAAAAGTCTACAAGCGATACCGTCAATGACTGAAGTAACAGCTGTAGCCCATGGCCAATAATAACCACAAGATGGAGTAATATTGACCAAACCCACAATGACACCTTCACATGCTGCATCCATAGAATATTTACCAGTAAGAATCTTGTCGGTTGCAACATAAGAAACAGAAGCCCAAGCAGCTGCTAACATGGTATTGGCAAAGATATAACCAGTTCTGGCGTTAATGGCTAATAAGGTACCGGAGTTGAAACAAAGCCAGGCACCCCAAATCAAAGTAACACCAACCATTGTAGTCATAGTTGAATGCCCTCTGTAAACTGGAATCTTACCAGTTTTCTTACCAGGACTACCTCTTGGTCCTAAGTACCAAGAGTAAACTAAAGATGCAACACCAGAAGAAACATGGACTGGTCCACCACCAGCAAAATCTAATTCACCGAGAGTGTATAACCATCCATTACCACTCCACACCCAGTAGGCTTGAGGACAGTAAACTACGAGAGTAAATACAATACCAATGACTAAACTTGGTAAGATTCTACCTCTTTCTCCAATAGAACCAACAAAAATTTGTACAGTTGCAATTGGGAAAAAAGTATTGAAACAGAAATTGACAATGGAAGGAATGGTGCCTCCTTCCAACAATGGCCAAGCTTCTTCACTATGTAACGCAGCATGAGCAACATCTCCAATCATTACTGAAGTTGAAGATGGAGAGTTAGCCAATGAGTACCCAATTAAGTACCATAAGATGGTGATGGTAGCAGTCACCATATAAGATTGGAACAAGAGTTGTACCATACTTTTTCTCTTTAATGCCCCACCATAGAATAATGCAATACCTGGGGTAATTAAAAACACAGCCATGGCACAAAACATGATATAGCCCATCTCGGCTTTATCAAATGTAGCAGTTTGCTCTTCGAGATCTATTCTCTTTTGCATAAGAAGTTTTGCCGAAGCTAAAGCAGAATTACCCTTCATGTTTCAGTTAGGTTGGAGTTTGATTTGGCTGCAATAACCGTTTATATATTGATTGTTGAAAATGACAAGAAAAAAACTCCATGCATGTCTTATCAAGATTTGAAATGTGCCGATAAGCCCCGAAGTATGCAGGAAAAGGTACCGGGCTTTGCATATATATGAGTTATACACGCATTTTGCCTCAAATTAGTGCAACTCAGGGAAATTCTTACTGATTATGGAAACCCTGGCGGCGAAAGTTTCAAAATTTGGTTATGAGCCGTGGTTGATCAACCTGGTAAGAACCAATAGATTGTCTTAGACGTTGAATCGATAAATTTAGGCAATCGCTAAATGCATAAAGTTAATAAATTATCACAGATACGACCTGGTTTTTGCTTGGTATTTCCAAGACGCCGTGAAACTTTACGAACTCCACAGCTAAAGATCTGCTTTAATTATCGGTTATAGTATTTCTATTATCTTATCTAGATTAAAATGTTAAGTAGCAACCAATATAAACCAAATCCAAATTCAAATTTGAATTTTTGTACATATCCGCTAAGATAAGAGATCGCGGTGTGCATTATGTCATGTATATGCTTCCTTTGGGAGACTTAAGGTTGCAGTTGCCGAGGTTTGTTATTAATAAAGAATAGTCTATTTTGTAAAGACTCTTCTTATTTTTAAGCTATTATATTTCCGTATTTGTTTAAATCATCTTGTTAAGTACTACACAAAATCATTTGTAGAGTCTCTCAAGGAATGTAGAAGCTGGTCGTAAATCTATTGACGTCAATTCATATTCATCGGAAGTTCCATCTCCGTGGGGAAGAGGGGGATTTTTTAATAATTGGGGCCAAAAGATCTTCCTTGATTTCCATGTCTCACAGCGGAAATTTTGCAGCTATTACATGCAGATAAATGCACAGATTGCAAGAGAGAAGAATGGAGCCATCTTATGATAGGGATGTATTATACAAATGGCATTAAAAAGGTAAGCGATAATGTATAAAGTATTTTCTTTGGTACTTGTCCACCCGTTGAGTGTATGGAATTAGCAAATCTCAATTCAAACATCTTCAGGTGTTTTATTCCCACAAATGAAACCTACCAGAATCCTAACTGGTACGTCTACTGCATCCTGAGATAATGTCCTTAATGTTTATAGATCCGTGACTTTATAGACTATCCATAGCGTATATCATCACTCTAAGCTACTATACCTAACATTTAAC
The DNA here is from genome assembly GCA_030563465.1 of Yamadazyma diddensiae. Classification (NCBI taxonomy): domain Eukaryota; kingdom Fungi; phylum Ascomycota; class Pichiomycetes; order Serinales; family Debaryomycetaceae; genus Yamadazyma; species Yamadazyma diddensiae. The sequence continues at coordinate 154,110 of JAJMIX010000004.1, forward strand.
TCTATCTGAAGACACATTATTCTAGATATAGTGGAGTACCACCGGAAAGATAAGGAGTCACTACATAAACCTTGTTTAATAGTTATCAGAAAAACGTATTCTTTGACTCTTCAAATAATCATCAAAGTTGCGAGAATCATAGATTTGCATCTTGGAGTGTGGAGTATGCTCATTGACGTTGACAGTCATAAAAATCAGAAAAAATCAGAGAAGCCATTAAAAGTAACCAGATCTAAAGAGAAAAACCAGATATGGTAATCGCCAAACCATATTGTAGAATAAAAGTGTAATAGTCGAAAAGAAGAGATTTGCCAGAGCACGCCCTTTACTTTTTTTTGCAACCTAAACTTATATCGTCCTTATCGTTTTCAATCCAGACAATGTTTCCCAACTGGGACACGAACAATTCAGAATTAATATCAAGGACATATTTACTAAAATATCATATCTTTCATCAATATACTCCATCACCATTTCAGTCTTCGTGAAGTTCGCATTTTCTTTGCAACATGTCCAACCTACTGATACTAACGAATAAACAAAAACTAGAGCTACATAAAGCCATTTTCCAGTACCTTCTGCCCCTCGCAGATGAAAAGCTTTCTGAGGTCGAAAACCACCAGTTTTTATCTAATCTAACATCCATGTTAGAAGTAGATTCTTCTTCAAACGACGTGATACCGAATTACCTTGAAAAGAAATGGTCAACGGTCCTTAGATTACAAAAACGAATAATGGATTTAGAAAACGACTTGAAAAACCTCAATTCAATAATGGAATCCCAACCTTCTTTACCTGCCAATACTGAGAAAATTAACTGGATTCCTTCCTCCATTAAGCACACTTTCAAAACCCTGCCAAATCAACAAGTTACATCGGTGGATATACATCCTTCTTTACCTTTGGTGGTGGTAGGATGTTCAGATGGGTCTATTATAGTGTGGAATCTTGCCAGTGATGATTCTTTACCGGAAAAGCTCATAAAAGGTCATACCAGAAGTGTAAATAAAGTGGTATGGAGTAAATCACCGATTGATATTGGAATTGGGGAACAAGAGTACGTATTTGCTTCGTGCTCATCTGACCTTTCGGTGAAGATTTGGAGTGGGTCGACTTACAAACAAGTAAGAAACCTCTTGGGCCATGAACATACAGTATCACATATTGAATTTTCTCCTTCAAATCCCGTGATATTATACTCGGTTTCCCGTGATAATTGTATCAAAGCCTGGGATTTGGTGACGGCAAACTGTAGTAAGAGCTTCATTGGTCATAGTGATTGGGTAAGATGTGTTGATGTGGCAGGAAAAGAATCAGATTATTTATTAACATGCTCAAATGATCAATCCATTAGACTATCCCACGCAGAAAGTGGGACAGGATTATCTTTATTGATTGGTCATGGTCATGTTGTAGAAGCGGTTAAATTTCTACCATCATATTCTAATAAATTTATTGATCTGTTTCTACAGAAGAATACCACCAGATTCCCATCTTTACCAACTAATTTAGCTACCGATGAAATTTACAATGATCTTGGTTTCAAATATTGTATATCTTGCGGTAGAGATAATTCAGTCAAATTATGGCTTTTACCTCCACCAATCCTACAACCCCATAGACCACCTTTACCATCATCTCATAATAACTCTCAAGGATGGTTGATAGACAATTTATTGGGACATACGTCATGGGTTAAATGTTTATATATTCACCCTAATGGTAAGTACATTTTCAGTTGTAGTGATGATAAAACCATAAGAATTTGGGATCTTGAAACACTTGAACTGGAGGGTAAAGTAAAATGTATCCGTACATTAAATGGGCATGAAGGATTTGTAACATCTATAAGTTTTGCTGGGTTTGAAGTCGACGATCAAATTCCTACGGATCCTGATCAACTAATGAAATATATAGAGACGAAGATGAGGTGTCTTTTCGTAAGTGGAGGAGTTGATAATACTGTAAGATTATGGAGATAGAATATAATATGTACTATATGTATACTAATTTTTTTCAATATATTCAGTGGGAGCTCTTTGAGCCCACTCAGTCCAAGAACCATCATAAACTCGAATTGGTATTTTTGATTCAGCAATTGATTCAATTGCTAGTCTCAATATAACAGCTGTGACACCTGTACCACACATGACAATGATTCCCTTCTTATTATCTAATGGTTTCGAAAGATCTAGATTAAATTCCTGTTTGAATAAATCCAAGATTTCTTCTTTGGACTTGTAGTTACCGTTTTCTGTAAGAACCTTACTAAATGGTAAAGAGAGACTTGAAGGGATGTGTCCTGAAGATAATCCTTCCCTAGGTTCTGGTGCTTCCCCAGTAAATCTTTCTTTTGAACGGGCATCGAAGGAAATATAATCGTCCTTCAAAGTGTCCAGCTTAACAAGATCAAAAAGTTCATCGTATTCAATGACTTGCAGTTTATAATTTTCATCGTATTGTTCTTCTTCAATTATATCATACTCCAATGATGATTCAACCGCATCGGTGGCAGTTGCACCAATTTCTTCGGTATCCATTTCCATATTCTGAGCTTTATAATCTTTGAAATGATCCAAAAGGTAAACTTGTTTATGGCCGGCTAAGATCAAGTTCCATGCAGCCCTTGGACTGGAAAAAATTCCGGATTTATCGTAAAAAACCAATTTATCAGTTCGATTTAATCCCAAGTTGTTCAATTCTCTTGCTAATTTATCATAATCAGCCAACATATGAGGGTAAGGAGTTTTGGATTTGGATAAGCAGATTTCATCAAGGTCAAAGAACGCTGCTTGAGGTAATCTCTCTTCCTTCAAAAACTGTGACTTTCCATCTTTGGGAACATTGGGCATATACCAAGTAGCATCAACCGGAACAACCCTATATGTTGGGGTTCCGACTTTCAAAAGCTCTTTAAAACTTGTAGGATTTATAACTTTTACTTTAACCATAACTGTGGAGGTTGCAAAAAAACCGATTGCGAATCTGAGCAGGTGTCTAGTTGAGCAATTGCGAATTGGGCCGACTGCAAAAAATGCCTATTATAAGATAATGCTTAAGCGATACGTTTATTATTCTATTCTACAGTGACATTCAAACTATCGCTAAATCTTGAAGTATCAACCTTCATAAATTCTCTCAATGCCATCGTGGCATATGAACTAACTCCCAATTGCATTTTTAATATCACAGCAGTTTTCTCACCTTCACTAGTAATGATTCTTGGTAATTCTTGTCCTTCTTTCTTTGCTCTGAGAATCTCTGCATCAGTTCTAATTAATGGCTCTCCTTCATCCTTGTATTTAACAATTTGATAATCGAGATTTTGTGGTTTACTCATAACATGTCTATAAGATCCTGCCAATGAGAATTCCCGGACTCTTCGAGCCATTTTGAATGGATCAAATCCGTCTTTACCCATTTCATCAATATAAACTTGTTCCAACTGCTTATTAGATGGGTAAACAATATCAAAACCTGGCATTGGTAACACAATATCATAGATCGAGTACTTACCACTTTCAACATCTTCCTTTGTGAGAGGTCTAGCTCTAACAAAATCATTACTGGCCACATCTTCTTCAAAAGCTTCACCTGTTTCGTCAACCTCAACTTTTGTTTCTTGCTTTTCGGCAATGATTAAATCACCTTCAACGACTTGTAAACCGAATAGTTCAATTCTCTTAGAGGCAACTGTATTCCAAATGTATGATTGATAAGCATGAACGTACATGATTCTCAAATTTCTTGGAATTGCCATTATACTTTTGAAATATGATTGGCTACCGTATTCTCCATCACCATTTAATTGTTCATTCGCTAAAGTTTTTAAAATGGAATATTCAGCTGTACAACGAGGAGGCATTTTTTTAAGTGCTAGGGACGGATTTGAAGTTTCACTCCAAATCTTTCTAGCTTCGATTGAATCAGGTACGACTATATCTTGTTCGGATAATAAAAGTTCAGCTGCACCTTTCCAATCTTCTTTTAGTAATCTTATACCATAAGTATGAGTGGAGACAGAAAAGGTTCCAAATCTTTGCATACCATAATAATTAATAAATCCTTTATCCTTCAAAGTGTCGAAACCGGTCTTGATTATTTGTTGTAAATCGTCTGATTCGTTAATCTTTCTCACATCCCTAATGGCAATTAAGAATTCATTCCCATTTAAGGCACCCAAATTCAAACTTTGATCTTCATAAGTGAAACCCCCTAAAATGACATTCTTTAATCCCTTGTTTAATTGTGATACTCTGACAACTTTCCCTTTTGAAATGGAAAACCTTTGACATGTAACACCTCTTCTATCTTTGGTACCAGAAAACCTAATATTTTTAGAGGGGATTCTCAAGAACTTTGAAATGGTAGATGCAACTTCCATGGTTTCTCTATTCTCCTTATACACTGTGAAATGGAGATGGTTTTTGAAAGGCCCCAAACCATAATTTATGACTCCATTTTCATCAACATGATTGATACTTTCTTGAGGGTGTCTTCTCTGCTGTCCACCCCCAGAAGTTCTAGCAATTGCAACTCTGAAAGTATTAGCAGGTGACGTAACAGTTTCCAACTTACCTTGAAATGATTGCCTAAGTAATTGGTGAAGCTTAGTACGAGTTGCTTTATCATTGAATTGTGTTTCAGTCTCGGTGTTACCTCCGGTGGAGAAAAGATCTTCAATGTTCTTTAATTCAGTTTCAGTGATCAATTCTAACAACTTGAGTTTATTTTCATCACTTAATTCGTATTTAGGTTTGTTTTCTTCTTCGATTTTCTTCTCAAGTTTTATTCTTTCGACCTCTTCAGGAGATTTATCTTGAAGTTCGGCTCTTTCTTGTTTCCTCTTCTCTTGTTGTCTTTCTCTCTTAGTTTTACCCAACTCTATACCTTCATCCAATAAGTGAATAACTTTTCCACTGGTGTCTATTTCATTGACCAAGAAATCAGAATATTTCTGTTTCAAAAGACCTAAAAAACCTGAACTCCCAGTTTTGTTGATGTACTGAGAAATTCCTACGTCTTCTTCAGTTAAAGTTTTCAAATTAGTGGTGTCGATTTTCAACTTTTTGGAACTTCCATCTGTAACTGGCTCCAACACTCTTTTCCCGGTATCTGTCATTGTGGGAATATTTCTAATTCTATATGATAATCTCTTTAAAACGCTTACTAGTTATTTGGAGTAGCTCATCGGTTGAAAATTTTAGAGATGCGAATCGATAAGCTGCAGGACTACTTATTATCTGAAGCTGAAGGCTGGTCCACACACGCCATTGGTACCACTTCGAATATAGGAATCCAGGTCAAGGAAGTTAAGATGAGCTCAGTTAAGTTCTTTTTGAATGGCCTGTCTATCTCACTGGGGAAACGAGAGTATTTTTTCCGAAATGTTTGCACACCATTTATTTTTGTGATTTGGGGTGATATCTGTTGCTGCAAAAAGGTTGTTTCTGTTTATTGGCTTTTATGTAAAGACAGAAGCGAGAAAGTCACTAATTCACAGGATTATTGTTTGCTATTGTCAACTTCTTGCAAGTTCTATTCATTTTCAATCCCAGCCTGCAGTTGAGCATCTTGAAGAACGCAGTTTTTAACCCTTTAATGCAAGGAACAGTATGAAGGAGATACCAATAATGTTTCTTGAAACTCAGGCGCCCTCATCCAGTGCCAGTATGTAATTAGATGACAGCTTAGTGACCAATATCGGACCTATAATAGCTTGTATATAAACATGCGTAATGAATGTATCAATACCCCTAAACATTGTAAATTATACTATAAATTAAAACATTCATAAACCATAAAAAATCATAAAAAGCCATAATTACCCGTATATGCCATAATAGAACAGGTAAACCCCCAAATAAAACCATAAACACTTAATTTCTATAATCAAAGATATTATCGACTAATGACTAATCACTCTTAACCTTTAACTTTGCCCTTATCAGTTCCCACAAAGCTGCAAGGCTAAAGTCCAGCTTGATAATCCATATAACCAAAATTTGAGGGAGATACCTGGAAGTAATATCTCCAAATCTAGCTAATCTACCTCTATAGTAGTTAATCTTACCAAATTTAGAATTCTCAAAATCACTAACTACCTTACGACAGTAAATCGTTGGATCCATATTTTTGCGTCCTTCTTTGTTAAGCCTAAAAATACCATCAAGAATCTGTCTGAGACCATCTGCATTGTAACGAGAATTGTTTGAAACAGGTGTTGTTTCCGTCATAGCGGTCTTGACGCCCCCAGTGACGATATTGATAACTTTCACTCCTAAGGGTTCTAGCTCAATTGCTAAAATTGAAATGTACTGATGGAGAGCAGCTTTAGAGGCAGAGTACATTGAACCGAAGACAAAAGGAAAAGCAGCCAAAACACTTCCCGTGAATCCTATAGTACCCTCTGTAGCTATGAGAAATGGTATCAATTCTCTAACCATTCTGGCATGTCCAATGAGATTCACATCAAAGCATTGCTCCATTTGTTCATCAGTGACGTCAAGAGCTGGAAAACGACAAGGTTGACCAGCATTATTAAACAAATACTTGACCTTCCCATCGTATTCCTGTTTAATCAAATCAACAAGGTTCTGAACTGATTCTGGAGATGTAATGTCTAATTGAACAGTTCTTATACCATATTTGGTTAATTCTTCCATAGGTTCAAGTCTTCTTGCACCAGCAATAACATTATAGTTTCTTGAAGCGAATTCTTTAGCAGCAGCAAAACCAATACCAGAAGAACATCCAGTTACTACAACAGTGCCTTTATTAATTACAGACATTTTTAGATTTATTATTCGATTGAGTAAAAAATTTTGCCGTCGAACATGGTTTGCCCGTCACCTGAAAATACGAAGAGTAGGGCTAGAGGTGCATGGTGTGGGGGCCTTGTTTCTAATTCCGATCACACGGGCCCCTAACACTAGATAACTCATATCTTAATGTAGGTGTCTGGGCCTTTCGTCAAATAAATCAGTTTTTTTACCTAAACAGGTGTATTCAAATAATAGTTGTTTAGATTCAATTGTCTTCTTTGATCTGCTTGAATTTTACTGTTTATTCAATTTTATTTTTCTAAACGTTTGCATGCAGATAATTATGAAACTTCAATATTATTGCAAGTTAAGAGAAATTCGAAAAGTAGAAACCTCATAATGGATGCAAGGAATTGGATGTGATCAATATGGTAGGCTGTTATAATACTTTTATGAGAATTGAGTTGATATAGTTATTTTTTACTACTTTTTTACTAAATGGTAAATACACGAGATTAACTCGCTATATTTTTCTGCAAACTGGAATGTTTCAAGAAAAGGGCGTGTGGTCTAGTGGTATGATTCTCGCTTTGGGCGAAGTCGTGGTTAACCGCGATTAATTACCAGGCATGCGAGAGGCCCTGGGTTCAATTCCCAGCTCGCCCCTTCTTTTTTTTATAGCCCTAATTCATAGTTGAAAGAAATGAAAAAATTAGTTGGCTCTGCTTAAATCTAATTTTTTGTTGATATCTCTGATGTTTCTTGGTTGCAAGAAAGTGAAAAATCACAGCCCCGTTAAGGCTACTATTTGTCGAGGAGATAATTCAAAAGCCGTGGACAAACCAACTTACAGAGGTTTGTGCTTACTTGCAAACTGAGATTTGCTGCAAAAAAATTGATGTGAGACAACCTAAAGGACGCAAATTACTGATTACTCACTTAGGCAATATGAAGTGTTAAAGGTATTCCATAATACAAAATACAGTGTCTATGTTAGCTGTGAGAAGAGGCCTGGAGATTGGATTCCAACCTATACATGCTCATAAGAGAATACGCCCAGGTGGTTCTATTGAAGGAGACAGAAACTATGTTTCCGTTCCAAGAATTTGAAAGTGGAATAGCAAAATAAACTCTGGATGTTTTCAACGAATCCGGAAGTTGTTCATGATAGTACCTGCTAACGGTTATCGAACTCGCGAGTATAATGATGATGATATCTACATAATTCAATAAATTTATGAGTGGAAAAATCAAGAAAAAACATTTAGTGGTTTTAAATGAACGGCAAGTGAGATTATTGATAAAATTTTGAAGAAAAAGTACCCTGAAGAATATCGGCCGAGAGATCGACTCAAGATCTTGAACATCTACTGATGCGGTTTTAAAATTAGTATCCAAAAGGCTTTGGGAATGTGATATTGTCTGATTGTCTGATTGGAAAGTGTTGGTGTTTTTGTGAAAGATCACAAACTGCCTTAACTGCCTCTTAGCTGTATTCCAGTTATTATTGAACTTAGCCTTGCATCTAGCTTTTCGCACCCAAACCTTATCAATATACAAGATCGGGGCAGAGGGCCTGTTACCAACGCTTGTACAAAGCCGTATTGACACTGAAGACTCACTAATACATATCGGTAAAAACAAACAATACTACTATATCCAGAACAGCTGCCCCTCTGGACTAAATCAAGTAAATTTGAGACAGGTAGTGCTCCAACCAAAACAGCCTATCCAGCTCTTTAATAGAGTGACTCTCATTAGACTTCATTACCCGAGCCAGATAGCTATCAAAATAAATCGGGGTAGCAAAAACAATAAAACAAGACAAAAAGAAATTTGACGCATAGCAAGCAAGGTTCTAGTGCATAAGCATAAAGTTTAATCAGACAGGAATTTCTGCGTATAATGAGCGATTTTGACTGACTGAGCGGCTAACCCTCTTTGAAAAACTGTACCAGAAAATGACGGTTTTTCTGTATAATAATTACAAAAAGTTAAATATAGATAAATATAGATAAATAAGAGTTCCGATTATCGTTACACTATTCAATTTAAGATTAGACTTAATTTTGGGGTATTCAATTTGCAGCCAAATTTCCAATCATATAATTAGTCCGGTATAAGAACTAGGCTTTTTTAAATTTGAAAATGCTAGGGTTTCTAACGTAGACACTAGCCACCAGGATTCCGGAACTGCCACTAGTTCGATAGGGGGGATGGGGTCGTGTACCGGATGGCCAGTTCCCATATAATCAAATCCGAGATATATAATTAATGCATATGATACGCCTATATAATTTCAGCTTAGTAATAAGTACAGTCTAGTAAAATCTAATTTCTTAACATAAACCAAGATTTACCCATAAATTCATTGAGCAGTTTACTAAAATAAATTCCGGATAAAAACGCTCGGATTTAGCATCCCAATTGGGTCATTTGAGCCTGATTGGAAATTAGAAACTGTTACACAAAACCAATTGAATGGGCTCTTTTGCGAAAACTATAAAAGGGCATATTGCTGCTACATTGAAATAATAATCAATTTATTGAATCATGTCTGACACCGTTGGAAAAGTATGTTTTATTTATTCAAATTATTAATAATCAATTCAATTGATTACTAACATAAAGACAATCACCTGTAAAGCTGCCGTTGCTTGGGAAGCTGGTAAACCATTATCTCTTGAAGATATCGAAGTTGCGCCACCAAAAGCTCATGAAGTTCGTATCAAATTATTAAACACTGGTGTCTGTCACACTGATGCTTACACTTTAAGTGGTGTTGATCCAGAAGGTGCTTTCCCAGTTGTTTTGGGACACGAAGGTGCTGGTATCGTCGAATCTGTTGGTGAAGGTGTTACCAATGTTAAAGTTGGTGAACATGTCGTTGCTCTTTACACTCCAGAATGTAAAGAATGTAAATTCTGTCTCAGTGGTAAAACTAACTTGTGTGGTAAAATCAGAGCCACTCAAGGTAAAGGTGTTATGCCAGATGGTACCAGTAGATTCAAATGTAAAGGTAAAGAATTATTACACTTTATGGGTTGTTCTACTTTCTCTCAATATACCGTTGTTGCTGATATCTCTGTTGTTGCCGTCAATCCAAAGGCTGACTACGAAAAGACCTGTTTATTAGGTTGTGGTATCACTACCGGTTACGGTGCTGCTACCATCACTGCTAACGTCCAAGAAGGTGACAACGTTGCCGTTTTTGGTGCTGGTTGTGTTGGTTTATCCGTCGTTCAAGGTGCTGTTGAAAGAAAATGTAACAAGATTATCGTTGTTGACATCAATGACAAAAAGGAAGAATGGGCCAAGAAATTCGGTGCCACTGATTTCGTTAACAGTATGAGTTTACCAGAAGGTACTACCATTGTTGATAAATTAATAGAAATGACTGACGGTGGATGTGATTACACTTTCGACTGTACTGGTAACGTCGGTGTTATGAGAAATGCTTTAGAAGCTTGTCATAAAGGTTGGGGTACTTCAATTATTATTGGTGTTGCTCCAGCTGGTAAAGAAATCTCTACCAGACCATTCCAATTGGTTACTGGTAGAACCTGGAAAGGTGCTGCTTATGGTGGTGTTAAAGGTAGATCTCAATTACCAGGTATAGTCGATGATTACATGGCTGGTAAATTAAAGGTCGATGACTTTATCACTCACAGACGTAAGTTAGATGACATTAACAAAGCTTTCGAAGATATGCATGCTGGTGATTGTATCAGAGCTGTTATTGAATTATAAAATTCATATAATTTGTAATAGGTTTATAGTCGTTTAATATAAGAAAACAGCAACCTTTTATATTCTCTGTGAATCGATTATGTGGCTTTCACAATGTACCGTGGTGGTTGTGAAGTCGATGAGTGAGACGATGTTTTAAGTCCCAACAGGGCTGGAGTCTAGAAATTTATTACATGTGATTGAAGTTACGTAATTCCCTCCCGGTTCGAGGTTGTTGGTAAGCCCAATGACCAAGCACTGGGATGGTGTGATCTGAGAAAAATATAGTATCTAGTTTATAGCTTGTCATCGGGGTCCAAAACTGGTATGTTGCGTAGGCGGTAGTACTTTTGGGTAGGTAGACCAATGGACTCAGCTGGAAGCTGCAAGTCCTAGACATGCTCCTGGTGGAGCTGTAGCTGATAATGCTTCTCTATAGATGGTTTACCACAAGTCAAGTCACTTCCATGCAGGAGATCGGTAATGTGCCAGTTTGTTGCAGTTGCAGTTCTTTTACCACTTATTGAGTAACTCTGACTTCAATACTGAAATACTGTACAATTAGTCTCTAGTTCTTGTTTTTCGGAGGCCTTGGACGTTGTCCGCTTGATTTACTTATTTCGTTATTTTTTTGCAGCCGAAGAATTTCAATTCCATCCGGAGTCGTATGGAAGCCATGTTCATCCACCTCCACAGGTTTACGACTTTTGTGAGTTGAATGTGCAGTCACTCGAACTCGTAGATCTGTATTTAATCTCCAGTATTGCTGGTAGAATTTTTTTGCCCTATGGCTTAAGTAGTTGGAGCTACGTAGTTTAAATGTAAGAAGTTACTTTGAGAATCTAATTACAACCTAATGGCGTAATGCCATGAAATAATCTGGTACAATCTGATACAATATTCTGATCCACTGGAATGGTCTGAACAAGTTCTAACGACATTCTTGTGCAACATCTACTGTAGCACCTATTGAAAGACTAACATGGGTTGGTATATACCGTCTATACTCCTGGCGTATAGGTACGTATATATCTTCCAATCCAAGTGCTCTAGGTTTAACCATATAACTAGAGATCAGCCCTTCGACTAAATAGTTTGATTTGTTGGCGACTGGAAATGTCATTTTGAAGCACAGCAAAACGGCTTCACCTTAAAATAGAGACAGAGAGACAAATCTATTGGTGGAGAATAGCTACGGATGATTTTAAAATAGCATCCAAAAATATTGTAGATGTTGAAAATAGGGGTGTTACGGTTGAAAAGAGTGTTACAGTTAAAGGAAGCATGCAGAGAAATTCATATATTAGAGGTAAAAATTAAACAGAACCCCAGGCCGGGATTACACGACCCACATAAATTAGTACCGTACAGTACCGACAAAATCGGGTGCGAGAAATATTTAAATCTCATTGGACAAAGTCCCGCACAAATCAATCTCCATTTTCAAGTCCGAAGATAATTTTTTTTCCGTAAAACTTTTTCAATCAGTAAAATGTTTAAACAATTAACAAAATCAAGTGTTTTCACTCCAAAATTTACTAGATCTTATATCCCAGGTCAATTTACTGGTACTAAAAATGCTAATGGTAAATATACTGTTACTTTAATTGAAGGTGATGGTATCGGTCCCGAAATTTCTCAAGCAGTTAAAGAGATTTATGCTGCAGCTGATGTCCCAATTGAATGGGAACCAGTTGATGTTACTCCTTTATTAATTGATGGCAGAACCACTTTACCTCAACCAGCTGTTGATTCTGTTAATAAAAATTTGGTAGCTTTAAAAGGTCCATTAGCTACTCCAGTTGGTAAGGGACATTCTTCAATGAATTTAACTTTAAGAAGAACTTTTAACCTTTTCGCTAACGTCAGACCATGTCAAAGTGTTCAAGGTTTTGAAACTCCTTATGAAAATGTCGATACTGTTTTAATCAGAGAAAACACTGAAGGTGAATATTCTGGTATTGAACATACTATTGTTCCAGGTGTTGTTCAATCTATTAAATTAATTACTAAACCAGCTTCTGAAAAAGTTATCAGATATGCTTTTGAATACGCCAAGAGTGTTAACAAACCAAATGTTTTGGTAGTTCACAAGGCTTCTATTATGAAATTATCTGATGGTTTATTCGTTGAAACCGCTAAAGAAATCGGTAAAGAATACCCAGATGTTAGCTTAGATTTTGAATTATTGGATAACACTTCATTAAAATTAGCTTCTGATCCTTCTGATTACAAAAACATCGTCATGGTTATGCCAAACTTGTACGGTGATATCATGTCTGATTTATCATCAGGTTTAATTGGTGGATTAGGTTTAACTCCTTCTGGTAATATGGGTAACAAGGTTTCTATTTTTGAAGCCGTCCATGGTTCTGCTCCAGATATTGCTGGTAAAGGTTTAGCTAATCCAACTGCTTTATTATTATCATCAGTTATGATGTTGAAACACATGTCTTTGAATGATTACGCAGAAAAAATTGATGCTGCTGTTAAAAAGACTATTGCTTCATCTCCAGAAAACAGAACTGGTGATTTAAGAGGTACTGCTACTACTCAACATTTCACTGAACAAGTTATTAAGAACTTGTAAGTTAGATAGAAATATTCATACATTGAGAAATATAAATATTTATTATAAATTTTGTAATGTAATGTTTGTTCCTTCAACAATTGCTTTATGCTCTAAATCATGAACTCTAGTTTCATAATCTTCAACCAGTTCTCCCTTTATTATATCTAATTTCTTAACCAAAATTGGCTCACCCCTATCGACTTCACAAATCACTTTATGAATCATAATTCCTGCTTCCGTTATTTCTCCTGCTTGTCCAGCTTTCCAAGCCCTTTCAATGGCATGAGTCCCGTCAAATGCCCCCGGTAACGCTGGGTGCAAATTGATTATAGTTATACCTGCTCGTTCGATTGGTTCGAGCACGTCGGCCGATAAAATTAGCATCCATCCAGCACACACGATTAGCAGAGGTGGTTGGTAATTTGGGTCTTTTTGGCCTTCAATATTCCCATGGATTAGAAGATTAGAAAGATCGATATTGAATTGGTTTCTCCTTTTTTTTCGGGTCTCTGTATCTTCTTTTGGGATGCCTTTATAGTAAGTTTTCAATTGATGACATTTGTATGGGATTTGTGCGGATTCAGCTCTTTTCACACCATAAGCAGCAGCATTTGACGATATGACTTGAGTTATGGTTCCTTTAAGAATACCTTGAGTTTGAGCATCTATGAGAGCTTGTAAATTTGAACCAGATCCTGATATAAGTACGGTAATGGGTGTCATTGACTCTGGTTGATTGGAAAAAAAAGGTTGTTAAAGCTGCAAATTATCGCGGGACAGGTGCGGGTAACAGTCAGTGCGATGGAATGGCGGAGGGGGCAGATATGCTGGTGAAGGGGTAGGGGCAAGTATTACGGGGGTTTTAGACAATAGAGATATTATATTTTATACAACTTATTTAAATTATGTAAACTATCAATATACAAAATGGGCGAAAATAATTAATTGATATCAGCTATCACCAATTTTACTAATCTCCGTGCCGTCTTTATCAACGGACCATGGTAGTCGTGGACCCACCACCAAACAATGAGCTCCTCATGGCAATGAAAATTTTTTTGAAAATTTTTCTCTTTTACATCTTGTTATACAACCACTACTTTTCGTAAGAACTTTTCAAAATGGGTATGTAAATTAAAAGTTAATTGATTGATATATAAGATTTATCAATTATATGATCATGTTCCTCATCCTTCAAACTAGAAATTGGGGTTTTTCCCAGGTTTTTTGGGTATTGGTATGATCAGGGAGTATCAAACCAAATCGAATACTAACAACTGTAGTTGCTTTCACAATTGAACAAATCCGTGACTTGATGGACAAAGTTACCAATGTGCGTAACATGTCCGTCATTGCTCACGTCGATCACGGTAAATCTACTTTAACCGATTCCTTGGTTCAAAAAGCTGGTATTATTTCTGCTGCTAAAGCCGGTGAAGCTAGATTCACTGATACCAGAAAGGATGAACAAGAAAGAGGTATTACCATTAAATCCACTGCTATTTCTTTATATGCTTCAATGGAAGAAGAAGATGTTAAAGAAATTAGTCAAAAAACCGTTGGTAACTCTTTCTTGGTTAACTTGATTGATTCCCCAGGTCACGTTGATTTCTCTTCTGAAGTCACTGCTGCTTTGAGAGTCACTGATGGTGCTTTGGTTGTTGTTGACTGTATTGAAGGTGTTTGTGTTCAAACCGAAACCGTCTTGAGACAATCTTTAGGTGAAAGAATTAAACCAGTTGTTGTTATTAACAAAATTGATAGAGCTTTATTAGAATTACAAGTTACTAAAGAAGATTTATACCAATCTTTCTCTAGAACTATTGAATCTGTTAACGTTATTATCTCTACTTATGTTGATCCAGTCTTAGGTGACTGTCAAGTTTACCCATACAGAGGTACCGTTGCTTTCGCTTCTGGTTTACACGGTTGGGCTTTCACTGTTAGACAATTTGCTTCCAGATACTCCAAGAAATTCGGTGTCGACAGACAAAAGATGATGGACAGATTATGGGGTGATTCTTACTTTAACCCAAAGACTAAGAAATGGACTAACAAGGACAGAGATGCTGATGGTAAACCATTAGAAAGAGCTTTCAACATGTTCGTTTTAGACCCAATCTTTAGATTATTCAACGCCATCATGAACTTCAAGAAGGCTGAAATCCCAACCTTGTTAGAAAAATTGGAAATTAACTTGAAGGGTGACGAAAAAGAATTAGAAGGTAAAGCTTTATTAAAGGTTGTTATGAGAAAATTCTTACCAGCTGCTGATGCTTTATTGGAAATGATTGTTATTCACTTACCATCTCCAGTTACTGCTCAAGCTTACAGAGCTGAAACCTTATACGAAGGTCCATCTGATGACTCTTGTTGTCAATCTATTAAGAACTGTGACCCTAACGGTGACTTAATGGTTTACATCTCTAAGATGGTCCCAACCTCTGATAAAGGTAGATTCTACGCTTTCGGTCGTGTTTTCGCCGGTACTGTTAAATCTGGTCAAAAAGTTAGAATCCAAGGTCCAAACTATCAAGTTGGTAAGAAAGATGACTTATTCATCAAAGCTATTCAAAGAACTGTTTTGATGATGGGTAGATTCGTCGAACCAATTGATGACTGTCCTGCTGGTAACATTGTTGGTTTAGTTGGTATTGATCAATTCTTATTGAAATCTGGTACCATCACCACCAATGAAGCTTCTCACAACATGAAGGTTATGAAATTCTCTGTTTCTCCAGTTGTTGAAGTTGCCGTTGAAGTTAAGAACGCTAACGATTTACCAAAATTAGTCGAAGGTTTAAAGAGATTATCTAAATCTGATCCATGTGTTTTGACTTACATGAACGAAGCCGGTGAACATATTGTTGCTGGTTCCGGTGAATTACATTTGGAAATTTGTTTATCTGATTTACAAAATGATCACGCCGGTATTCCATTAAAGATTTCTCCACCAGTTGTTTCTTACAGAGAAACCGTTGAAGGTGAATCTTCTATGGTTGCTTTATCTAAATCTCCAAACAAGCATAACAGAATTTACGTTAAGGCTCAACCATTAGATGAAGAAGTCGCTCAAGATATCGAAAACGGTGTTATCAACCCAAGAGATGATTTCAAAGCTAGAGCTAGAATCTTGGCTGATAAGCACGGTTGGGAAGTTACTGATGCCAGAAAGATTTGGTGTTTCGGTCCAGATGGTAACGGTCCAAACTTGGTTGTTGACCAAACTAAGGCTGTTCAATACTTGAACGAAATCAAAGATTCTGTTGTTGCTGCTTTCCAATGGGCTACCAAGGAAGGTCCAATCTTTGGTGAAAACTTGAGATCTGTTAGAGTTAACATTTTAGATGTTACTTTACACGCTGATGCTATTCACAGAGGTGGTGGTCAAATTATCCCAACCATGAGAAGAGTTACTTATGCTTCTATGTTATTAGCTGAACCAGCTATTCAAGAACCAGTTTTCTTATGTGAAATTCAATGTCCAGAAAACGCTATTGGTGGTATTTACTCTGTTTTGAACAAAAAGAGAGGTCAAGTTGTTTCTGAAGAACAAAGACCAGGTACCCCATTGTTCACCATTAAAGCTTACTTACCAGTTAACGAATCTTTCGGTTTCACCGGTGATTTGAGACAAGCTACTGGTGGTCAAGCTTTCCCACAATTGATCTTCGATCACTGGGCCTCATTATCAGGTGACCCAACTGATCCAACTTCTAAACCAGGTCAAATTGTTAAGGAAAAGAGAATCCGTGCTGGTCTTAAAGAAAATGTTCCAGGTTACGAAGAATACTATGATAAATTGTAGTTTATCTTGTTTGTTTTGTATAGCTTAATAACATAAAATTTTTATTTAATTACATTTCCTATATCGGCCTAATTGTCTCACCGGTAGTGAGCGCGGGTCGGACTTTGGCCCCTGCCGATGTACCCGTCTGCGTGAATAATGGGAAACCGATGACTTTAATATATATCCCTAATTCTGCAAATTAATTGATTTTTATATAACTAATAAATTCTTCTTAAGAATAATAAGATTAAAAGAATTTATTACAAATCTGCTTATACCAATTCATAATTGTTAACTAAAGCTAATTATAGTAATTTCTGGTTAGTGCCTTCACCTCATTGCAAAATTTAATATTTTTGACAGGTGTGAAAATTGTACCCAGAGACCACAAGTTTTTTATACCACAAGTTTTATACCAATTATCAACAACTTATTAATAGCTTTACAATCACTGTAAAGCATAAAATATAAATCCCGTTTTCCTGGCTCAAAAAACCCCAAATTACCCATTTTTCACCCATCAAGCTATTTTTACCATTTTTAAGGTTTTTTTCACTGCAATTTTTACCATTTAGCATTACAATGTTCAACAACATCAATAATATCACAAATTTCATATCGTTGATAATCATACCTTTTTACATATGGAGACACTTCAAATTGAAGTTGAACCTGAACCTGAACCTTGCATTGATGACGGTGGGTCTAAGTGTGTGGAATCTCACGGTGAATTCGTTCATTGGAAATTTAATTTCCAGTGAAGTTTCTCTCTCCCACGACGTTAAAGTGTTTGGTATCATATTAGAAGGAATCATTTTATCGAGCATATTTCTTTATACCACTAGTGATTGCATCAAGAATCGGTACAGGAAGTACCAGGAAAAGCAAGGGCAAGACCCTGAAATTTTGGTGAGTAAACTGAAATTAGCTTGTAACTGTATAGTTTATTTCATTGGATCGATGGTGTTTGTTTCAATGTTGATACCGGATTACTTACGTATAAATTCATGTTATAGTTTGTGGAGCACCAGTAATTTCGCAACCAAATTTGACGTTTTGTACTGGGGCGCAAATATCACGTTTGCAACCATTATCTTGAGTAAAATAAGTCATTGGTGTTTAATGACTCCATTTTCAATAATTGGATATTTTACAGTTATATATAATGGATTCATTGTTATATTATCCAATATTTGCCTTATAATGTCAAATGATATCATAACCCACTTGTGTAACTCAATCAATGGAGACCGGGTGCTGCACGACCCTGAAATAAATTTGATCACCTCAATGGTGATAAACTTTTTCAATCATTTAAATTGCTTTCAATCATGTAGTGGATCTACTAGGGAAATAATAATTTCAGAAATTAGTAATTTTAAAGAATTAGTTACCAATAGTTTATTAGTTTTAAATACTGCGGGATTCGTAATTATACCATTCTTTTTATGGGTAATCGTTATTGAGTCCCGCTAATATACAGGTTTCTTGATAATAGCGCAATGTATGTTTTTGACCACATGATGAAGATGCCTGTCATACCGTATTAGGGTCAAGATGCCATACCCATATAATACCCTATTAGGTTTAGATTTCATCTATAAATTAAATTGATCCAGAACCCGGAATAAGTTTGGAAATCCGATAAATTCGGAGACTTTAGCAAAGATTAACTCGATGCGGTATAATCCAGAGCGTCGGATTTTTTTCCCTAAAACGGCAGCGGGTCCGATAAGATTTCCAACCCCATTGATAACCTATTTAAACTCAACAATTTCCTTAACTCACAATAAATCATTCAATGGAAAGATTACAACAAGTTGCAACTCAAGTAACCTCAGCTGGTGCTCCTCCAGCTCCTCCAGCTCATCCTTTAGATCCTTTATCACCACAAGAAATCAAATATGTGGCCGATGTGGTTAAAGCCAAATACCAAGGTGAAAAATTAAATTTTAACACCGTTGCTTTAAAAGAACCAACTAAAAATTCTTACTACGCTTGGAAAGAAAAAAATGGTCCTTTACCTCCACGTTTAGGTTATTTTGTTGTTATTCAAGAAGGTGTAACTGCAGTTCAAGAAGGTGTAGTTGATATCCCATCAGGACAATTTATCCTGTTAAAGAGTACTGAAGGTGTTCAACCAATTTTAACTCCTGCTGATTTAGCTGCCACTGAAGATATTATTAGAAAAGATCCAACTGTTATTAAACAAGTTGAACTTTCTGGTTTATCTGCTAGCGATATGAAAAATATCTACTGTGATGCTTGGACTATTGGTTACGATGAAAGATGGGGTGCATCAAGAAGATTACAACAAGCTTTGATGTACTGGAGATCTGATGAAGATGATTCTAACTATTCTCATCCATTAGATTTCTGTCCAATTGTTGATATGAATGCTGGTAAAGTTATCTTTATTGATATTCCAACTAAGAGAAGAAAAGTCTCTAAACACAAGCACTCAAATTTCCATCCAAAGCACATTGCTGAAAAATTCGGTACTAAGGAAAACCCAAGTGGTTACAGACAAGATGATACTCCAATTAATATTTTACAACCAAATGGTGTTTCTTTTAATATGTCTGGTAATGTTATGGAATGGAGTAACTTTAAATTCCATATTGGTTTCAATTACAGAGAAGGTATTGTTTTAAGTGATATTAATTATAATGATCACGGTAATGTTAGACCATTATTCCACAGAATCTCTTTAGCAGAAATGATTGTTCCTTACGGATGTCCAGATTTCCCTCATCAAAGAAAACATGCCTTAGATATTGGTGAATATGGTGCTGGTAACTGTACCAATCCATTATCTTTAGGTTGTGATTGTAAAGGTGTTATTCACTATTTGGATGCTCATTTCGTAGACAAATTTGGTGATCCATCTACTGTTAAGAATGCCGTTTGTATTCACGAAGAAGATGATGGTATCTTATTCAAACACTCTGATTTCAGAGATGATTTCCAAACCACTGTCAACACCAGAGGTAAGAAATTGATCATTTCTCAAATCTTTACTGCTGCTAACTACGAATACTGTTTGTACTGGACTTTAAGACAAGATGGTACTATCAAATTAGAAATCAGATTAACCGGTATCTTAAACACATACATTTGTGATGAAGATGAAGATATTGGACCATGGGGTACTGTTGTTTATCCAAAGGTTAATGCCCATAACCATCAACATTTATTCTCTTTGAGAATTCATCCAAGAATTGATGGTGAAGGTAATTCTGCTTCTGTTAATGATGCCCTTTCATCTCCTTACCCAGTTGGATCTAAAGAAAACATGTATGGTAATGGATTCTACTCTAAGAAGGAAGTTTTCAAGACTGTTAAAGATTCTTTAACTCAACATGTCAACTCCAGAACCTGGGATGTTTTTAACCCAACTTCTATTAATCCATACTCCAAGAAACCTGCTTCTTATAAATTGGTTTCAAATTTCTGTCCTCCAGTTTTAGCTCAACCAGGTTCTTTAGTTAGAAAGAGAGCTCCATGGGCTGAATACACCACTGAAGTCATTCCATATAAAGATGATGATACCGGATATGGTTTATTATATCCATCTGGTGATCACGTTGCTCAATGGAGTGGTGATGGTGCAAGAGGTATGAGACAATGGATTGGTGATGGTACTGATAAGGTTGAAAATACCGATATTGTCTTGTTCCATACTTTCGGTATCACTCATTTCCCATCTCCAGAAGATTTCCCAGTTATGCCAACTGAAATCTTTGATTTGATGTTGAGACCAAGACATATTTTCACTGAAAATCCAGTATTGGATATCAAACCATCTTACGCTAAGACTACCACTGAAGTTAAGAGTGGTGCTAAAGGTACTGATACATGTTCATTAAATGTTGACACTGCTTCAAGATTGGCATTTAATAAGACTTCTTCTGATTCCTGTTGCAAGAAATAAATAGTTATGTAGATAATAGAGAAAGATATTTATTGAGTACTATGTCGCATCTGAATTCTATCTTTTTTTTTTGCAGCAATGTGATTTTTTTTTTAAATTTTTCACTCATCGCATAATGAAGTACATAATAGAACACATGGAGCCAGAGTTCTCCGAATGGGTGGTTTTGGAATATTGTCAAATTATTAAGGATGTCGGTAAGGAGAACTTGGTATTAACTTCTTTGCCTGAAGGAACCACTGAAGCTCAAATCCCCAAACCATTAATTGAATTGGGATTGCAATGGACCACCGATGAGTGCATCAAATTAGATAACGGATTGGACCATTCAAGAGTATGTCTTCTTGATCCTGCTGCTACCACTGAACTTGTACCTGAAGATAAAGGACAATTTGACTATTTCGTATTTGGAGGAATCTTGGGATCCCATCCAAGAGTCGACAGAACTGGATTGTTAAGAGACAAGTATGGATTCGCAGGTAGAAGGCTTGGAGCCCTTCAAATGACCACCGATACAGCAGTAAGAACTACTCAGAGAATTGTTGATAAGCAAGTTGCGTTTGAAAACATTAACTTCATTGACTACCCCGAGATTCAATTTAATAAATACGAATCTACAGAGATGCCATTTAGATATATATTAGATGAATCCAATACCCCAATTTTACCACAAGGTATGTTACAATTGATTGAAAAGGATTTCGATAAGGGATTAGAAGATCTTTAATTATTTAACGTAACGTCTTTAGATGTAGCTTTTGAACGATTTAATGAAAGTAATTCTCCCATGATGAACCCTGCTGTATCTTGATCTTCAAAATACGAAACATGGGCACTTATAGCAGAAATTAATGATATATCAAATACTCCCATTGGTAAACAATAATCCACTCTACCTCTTTTATTAAATTTTGTCAATTCGTCCAAATCTCTTTGTGCCATTTTCTTGATCAGCTTAGGTCCCGAATCAGTGTTTTCATCATTATTAGACTTGACAATACTTCTAACGATATCACCCAAGGCATTTTCATCAATGAATTGGTCATGTACTCCTTCAAGCTCTTTAGAATTTCTCTTCTTTTTGAAAAACCAGGTGGTGGCATTTACAAATCGATCTTGAAGTTCATCCGTGAATGAAGTGAAGTCTTTAAGTTGAGTATTGAATCCTTCAACTGCAAATGGAGCTTCTTCGGCCTTAAAATTGGAGAAACGAGGTTTAATCAATGGTTCTAACCGGTATCCAATTGGGTCACATGGATGATAAAGATTATAGAGATTATTACATTTAGGTGATGAGAAGGTCAAATCCTCATTTCTTGGATCAAAATCGTCCGGTAAATCACCTCTGTGAACTACATTTTTCTGTCCAATAAGTTTGAATACTCCAACTGGGCATCCTATACAGAAAAGGGTATCAACGTCGAACAAAAGGTCTATTTTTGGGTCAGCATTGGTGGGGAGTTTGTTATACTGTCTTGCCAAAATATCAAACGATATAGCTGAACCCAAAGAATGCCCTAATAAGTGAACTTGGCCTTTAAAGTCGGGGTTCCTCTCCATGAAGAGTTTATAAACCCTATTTATCTCCTCAGTTACCGATTCAAGGATTTGATTAAAATACTTAGATTCGTAATAAAGTAAAATGTCAAGTGCCACATCCCCAATGATATTTCGAAGTGATTTCACTCCATCTACATTGATTTGTGATAAAGTTGGTAATCTAGGTTCATCTTCTTCCTCTTGATCTTTATCACGTTCAGTATCAGGAAGGATATTAGGCTGGAATCCGATTTTATGTCTCCAGGCAATTGGCAAAACCTGGACTCTATTATTACCTTCAACATCAGCACCTTTAGCATCTGGCGAATATGCCAACTTACGGAACTTATAGTTCCCTTTATATACAGCTTTCATGGTGTTTCTCATCATATTGATGTTATGAGCAAAGTTGATTGATTCATATTTTGTACCTAAAACTTGTCCAATTCCGTGTACGCAAAGAACAAGATGATCTACTTGTCTCTTTGAAGATTGTTGATTGGTATAGTTTTCAAAGTCGTCCTCTATAACCTTTTTCATTTCTTTATTCTGTTTCTTATCGTTCCCATCGTTATCTTCAGAGTAATTGACTGATTTTTTCACCAGTTTTCCGGAGAAAAAAGACGCAGGTGATGGGATCATATCGTTCAAAGAAGAGATTGGATTATTAGAGAAATTATCAAATATAGACGAAGTTAACTCTCGAGTGAATCCTCTTTGAATTTGTTGTACTCCCATTAATGCCCCAGATGAGGCCCCAAAATTTCTAATTATAGGCAATTGGAAAGTGTTGATCATCGATTCAGGGAAAAGAGCTGCTTTATTATTATCGAAATAAATGACTGCCATGCCTCCTCCAATTCTTACCACATCGTCGTCGTCAGCATCAACGTTCATGATCTCATCACCAATTCCCTCGTCAGAATTGAACTTTGCAAGTTCAGATTTTGAAAGTTTCCTATTAGCTTCCTGTTGAACTCTCTTTTTACGTTCTTCATCAAATAAGTAAGGTTTCTTAACTTCATATCCCATTTCAATCTCCTGTGTAATGACATCACCGAGGGGGATACCATCTGAACCAAACCAAAGACCTCTTCGTATTTCATAAACGGGTCCTTCCCAATAAACTGGTTCTAAACTGTAATTACGAACGTTGACCTGAAACAATCGATCTTCACTTACTTCAACGATAGGCGAGATATCGTCTGAAGTTCTTGAAAAATAACGATGAAATTGTGATTCAATGCGATCTGAGTCATATTCTGAGAATGGCATGAATTTCTTTGGTTCTTCAGTTTTATGATAGGCAAACCATGATGGCTTAGAGAGGGGGATGTCAGTAGCGTAGTACCATTTGATTGTAGCCGGAGGAATTAAATCTTGTTTGCGACTTTTAACGAGGATTTGAGCAGCTGTGGTGTATGGTTTGGACCGAAAAAGTATGTTATTAATGCTTAATCGGGTTGAAACTCCTATACTGGGAGTGTTACGGAAGGAGATCATGGTGATGGTTAAGATTGCGGCGGGAAATGGCGACACTTGGTGTGCGAACCGTTTATAGGCCGTCAAGGGTCTGTAGGTGTCTGGGTGTAGTACCGGCTGTCTGTTAATAGAGAACGTAGTATAAAGTATCTATTATATGTATTATGGCCTGTAAGATGTATAAAAGTCTGTACAATATATCATAGTCTGTATATAGTCTGTAATCCAGGCCGGTGTTTAGCTTGGTGTATCTGAACTATTCTGTATGTCTAAGTGCTCTGCAAATCTACAAGTGTTACGTAATCCCAGGCTTGGGGAGTTCAATCTCTCCACTAGGCCACTGAATTACTGCAGCATTCGAAAAGTCACTGTACCGTTTTGTTCCAATGATCTTCTTACCTATTCTGACGTAAAGCGGTATCGTCTTAGCTTTATCCAATTGGATATCGACAAATTCCTTCAAATTGGCCGAAGTAACGTTCTCTGCTACGTACCGTTCTATGTCATTTACAAGGATGGAAATTCCTGTGAATACTTCATTATAAGTATCGTTCCACTGGAGTGTACCTGTTTGTGCATCATAGCCTGTGATGACAGGAGGAAGAACCTTTCCACTAGGATCATTTCTTCTTAAAGAAGTGTCAGTTTCAGCAATGGCTGCCAACCCCCATCTTGCAGCACCCGAGAGGAAAAGCCCTAGTAAGATTCCTTGAAATAACAAGGCAGTGGACCCCTTGGTTGCACAACCAGGGATCAAAAGTAATGCAAGTATATAGTGATGAATTCTTAGGGTTAATCCTGGAATTTGTGCCACCAACACCAATGTAAGAATCATCAGGAGGTATATACCAAGATATTTGATGAAAAAACCAGCTTTCCATACTTTATACGCTTGGATAACTGCACAAATCGCTACCAACAGAACGATACAAGATACTGCAATGGCACCACCTGGCTGCTCCTTCAAATCGTTCAAAGTGAACCGATCAACTGGCAATCTGTCGAAACTGATATTGTTTAGCACCCCTAACCAGAACAACGGGTAGAAGCACATGACTCGCTTTAGGTGGGAAACCTTAATGTTGTTCACCGGATCAAATGTGTATGATGTAGATATATTCCAAATTACGTATAAAATGAAACAAGAAGGTAAGAACCGCTCTAAACCAACCGAGAGTAACGAAGCCGTGGTTTCAGTATCTCGAAAGTCCACTTTCACCGGAGGATCTGTAGCTAGCACAATCGTCCAGAATCCCACCACATTCAATATCCAAAAGATCACAGGCCCCGACCCTAAATAGATTACGGGGATGCCAAAGAGAATATTCAAGAGGAGCACAGGGAGCCGAGGGTCGTAGCAGTGTGTTACATGTTCGGTAAGCAGTTTAAAAAAGAAGGAGGCCGGGAAATAGGAGTTGAAAGAAAGAGAGTCATCGACTCCATAATGTCCTTTAGCTGATTTGAAACTCTCCTGACTACCACTCAGGTACAGCACCCTAGCACATCCACCAAGAAATGGCAGAATAACCCCGGCATGGACTGCTGAACCACATAAAAATGAATCTGCTCTATAGGGATGGGAAAGCTCAGATTCCAGACGCTTTTCACCACCTCCCACGAAATAGCCCCTATATTTGACTCTTTGATCCCCCATAGGAATGAGAGAATATGTCCAAGACCTGTCACAGAGGGCAGGACATCGAATTATAACATCGTCTTTCAATGGCAGGAGACATTCCTCCCCGTTTAGACCACAAGCACCGTTTTTACCACGCCAAAGTTGGTCCGTACAGCCCAAGGGCACTATGGGAGTGTCCGAATCTACCACGGGAGCCCGTGTGAAGTAGGGCCAGAGAATTGAATCAAGTAAAGCGTACCAAAAGCAGCAGTAAAGCACCAACAAGATTATCCGATTTCTAAGGGAAATTCGTTCAAATTTATCAGGGACATCTTCCAAGAATTTCAATGGTCCAGTTTCGAACCTGGAAGGTGGTAAATCTTCAGTTACAAAAGGTCCATACCATAAAGCATGAAAAAACCGGTGAAATTTCAGTTTCTGTTGCAACCGTCTTATTTCCAGGTCGAGGAAAGCGTCAGTTTCGTCCCCGGTTTCGGGAGTCCCACTGGTGGTACGGGAGATATCAGATTGTGGAGTTTCAAGAGTGTTGATCAAATTGTTCATGTTTGAATCATACAGGAGATCCTGAAGGGGGATGGATTCACGATCTGGTGCGGTTTGATGCATGAAGATAATATGGAAAGTTTAAGATTCTGGAATTTTGTTTATGGATTAAATACGTGAATATGATTGTGTTTCGAGTTTTAAAAGTATTTAGCCAATAAACAGGGACTTCACAAGCTAATTGAACGAAAAGCTTTGGAAGGAATCAAAATTGAAAAATTTCACACAAAATGTCAATGCGACACTACTATACTTCTATTATCTTTACATTAACATACAAACCCATAACTAACATACAAAACTAACCAGAACACATGGTACAAGATTCTGGGTTATTGATGGCACAAGCAATAACCTTTGAACTGTAAATATCACCTTCGGTAGCTTCATCGGTTTCCGCTTCAGCTGCTTCACCGGTTTCTGCTTCTTTAGCATTTGTTGGTTTATCATCAATCTTTAATTCAGCGATTGAATTTTCCACTGATGATGGTTCGGTGGAGCCAGCTCTTGGAGTAGAGGCTTCATCAGCACTTGAGCTAATTCTAGCAGCTGGTTTATATTTTCTATTGTTCAATCTTTCTAATGCAGCAACGGTTTCATTAGCTTGAGCGGCAGAATTTTTATCAATGGTAAATTGAATGGCAGCAGCAGCAGCTTGAGTTCTTAAATAGTACATACCGGTTTTAAGACCTTTCTTCCAACCATAAAAGTGCATAGAGGTTAATTTACCCATAGTTGGATCTTTGATATGAATATTCAAAGATTGAGATTGATCAATAAAAGCGGCTCTATCAGCAGCCATATCAAGGATGTGTTTTTGAGAGATTTCCCATACGGTTTTGTAAAGAGCTTTGATTTCATCTGGAATGTTGGATAATCCTTGAATTGATCCATTGTTGGCAATGATATTATTCTTCATTGATTCATTCCAAAGACCTAAATCAACTAAATCTTTCAATAAGTATGGATTAACGATTTGAAATTCTCCAGATAATACTCTTCTAGAGTACATATTTGAAGTATAAGGTTCAAAACATTCATTGAAACCCAAGATTTGGGAAGTAGAGGCAGTTGGCATTGGAGCAACTAATAATGAGTTTCTTATACCATGCTTAGCCATCTTCTGTTTCAAAGTGTCCCAATCCCATAATTCGGTTGGTTTTCTGTCCCATAAATCGAATTGTAATAATCCTTTAGAAGCTGGAGATCCTTCATAAGTAGTATAAGCTCCTTCAACTTGAGCTAATTCGATAGAAGCTTCAACTGCACCGTGATAAATGGTTTCAAAGATTTGGATGTTTAATTCTCTTGCTTCTTGAGAGTCAAATGGTAATCTTAATGCCATAAATGCATCAGCTAAACCTTGAACACCTACAGCAATTGGTCTGTTTCTCATGTTAGAATTTCTAGCTTCAGGAACTGGATAGTAATTTCTGTCAATGATTTTGTTCAAGTTTCTGGTGACAACCTTGGAAATTTCATGTAATTTTTCAAAGTTGTACCAAGTAGATGATTCATCAGTTTCTACAAACATTGGTAAAGCAATTGAAGCTAAATTACAAACGGCAACTTCATCAGGGTTTGAGTATTCGACAATTTCACAACATAAATTGGAAGATTTAATGACACCCAAATTCTTTTGATTGGTTTTCTTGTTACAGGCATCTTTATATAACATGAATGGGGTACCAGTTTCAGTTTGAGCTTCTAAAATAGCATACCAAATTTTTTGTGCCTTAATGGTTTGTCTACCTCTACCTTCTCTTTCATATCTTTCATATAATTCTTTGAATTCATCACCATAAACGTCAGGTAAACCTGGAGCTTCATTTGGAGAGAATAAAGTCCAGTCACCATTTTTTTCAACTCTTTCCATGAATAAATCAGGAATCCATAAAGCTGGGAATAAATCTCTAGCTCTAATTTCTTCTTTACCATGATTCTTTCTAATATCAATAAAATCAAGGATATCTGAGTGCCATGGTTCTAAATACAACGCAAAAGCACCTGGTCTTTTGTTACCACCTTGATCAACGTATCTAGCAGTATTATTGAAAACTCTAACCATTGGAATAATACCATTGGAAGTACCATTAGTACCAGCAATATAAGCACCAGTACTTCTAATGTTATGTATATGTAAACCGATACCACCAGCACTCTTAGAAATCAAAGCACAAGTCTTTAAAGTATCATAGATTCCATCGATAGAATCTTCTTTCATAGCAACCAAGAAACAAGAAGACATTTGTGGACTTGGAGTACCAGCATTGAATAAAGTTGGAGAACCATGAGTGAAGTATCTTTGAGACATTAAGTTATAACATTCAATAACTCTTTCAATATCATCACCGTGAATACCGATAGAAACTCTCATAATTAAATGTTGAGGTCTTTCAGCTACTTTACCATCAATTCTTAATAAGTAAGATCTTTCTAAAGTTTTGAAACCGAAATAATTGTAGTTGAAATCACGGTCGTAAACAATGGCTGAGTTTAATTCATCGGCATTCTTGACAATAACATCATAAGTTTCATTAGAAATCATAGGTGAATGTTTACCAGTTTTTGGATTAACGTATTCGTATAATTCTTTAGCGACTTGAGAGAATTGTTTGGTGGTTTGTTTGTGTAAATTGGATACAGCAATTCTAGCAGCCAAGATAGCATAATCTGGATGAATAGTTGTCATATAAGCAGCAGTTTCAGCCGCCAAATTATCTAATTCAATAGTTGTAACACCTTGGTAAACACCCGAGATGACTCTTTGAGTAATGGCAACAGCATCCACATGTTTAGTATCTAAACCATAACATAATCTTTGAACTCTAGCAGTGATTTTATCAAATCTAACGGGTTCTTTATGACCACCTCTTTTATAAACGTACATTGCAAAAAGAGTATAAAAAAATTAATCGATGGGGAAATGGCTTTCTTATATAGACGCGAATCGCGTAAGCAATTTTTAAAAAAACAACAGACGTGTACTGACAGACGTGTGCTGCTTATTAATATGTACAGGATGAAATTCTATTTAAACAGCTTTTTCTTTGAATTTTAGAAGGTATTGGTGGTGATTTATAGGTTTATATTGAACTGGGATGTTTTTAATATACTATAGATATGTATAGAGAAAAAATCGGCATAAATAGACGTAAAACTGGCGTTAAAATTGATGTGATTTATGATGATTTACGTGATTTACGTGATTTGCGATGTTTACGTGTTGGTGCCGTTTTCGGAAATGATAAGGCGTCCGTTTTCGGAAGGCTGCAAATAGCCAGTAAACAGGGATCTGACAATAGAGATTGTCAGTGGAGATACAGGAATAAACACAGGCAAGTAAACAATAGAATGTGAAACAAGAATTCAAATGATGGCTTCGATGCTGGAGCATAGTTCGGGGCACTTGCAGTAACTGCTTGACTGTATAGTGGCTAGACGTGAGGAATACGCAAAGAGTGGGAATCTACGACGTTAGGGGACAGATTGCACGGCAGAAGAAACAGAGAAGAAACAGAGAAGAAACAGAGAAGAAACAGAGAAGAAACAGAGGCGTAGAGTTAGCTAGCACGAGCGTCGCACCGACCAGTCGCACCGACCGAGCCAGTGCCGCAACCCAACGACTTGACTCGCACCAATTCGTCCAGTCCTGGTCCTTTTAAACCTGACTTTTTTAACTAGTATATATTAACTACTTAGTTTCTTCCTTTGATAAATCGCTAATTGTTAGTAATGCTTAAAAAATCGTCTGTTTACATACTTTATGAATTTTTCTAAATCGAAATCGTCTTCCTTGACTGCTGGTGCTGGAGTTGGAGCTGGTGCGGAAGCTGGAGCTTTTGAACGTGGGAAAGCTACAAATCCCACAACTGAACCTAAGGTTAAGATTGAAAGCTGGTGTTAGTATAACTTAAACAATCGAAATAATTGACAAGAAAAGAACATACAATATGAGCAGGAACTTGTTTTCCAAAAACTGTGTAAGCGGCAGCCATGATAGTTTTTCGCAAATCGGAATACGCTTGATTTCATTGCCCAGTGAGGTGCGAGTGCGTGTCGTGCTACTACCATCAAATTCTGGCTGCAAAAAATGAGAGAGTGGATGGCAGGATAGACATTACGGTTGATGCTTCATTTTCTTTTGGGTTTTTAGTATTCCAAACATTGAAAGAGAGAGACGGTATTTGAGAGCTTATTAATCAATATTAGATTCTTAGAGTCTCTCTATTTGTTAACTACGGTGAACCTGTTGATCTGTTGGAACTGAAACCTCCGGTATATTCATTGCTGCTTATCAATTCCAATTTTATATTTCACAGCTCTGATTCATCATCTCTTGATTTCTAAAGAGTAAAGAGGGCTCGAAATCAACCATATATTCACTATATGAGAAACTAGAAAAGAGAATGTAAGGCATCACTCTAGTAAAGGTCCTTGTGTTCGGCCTTTATCATATCAGCACCCTTCTCTCCAATCATATAGACGGAGTTTTGGATTCTACAATCTGGAATAACAGGTATAACTGAAGCATCAATCACACGTAAATTCTTAACTCCATGGACTTTGAGCTTAGGGTCAACAACACCTTGGTCCTTGCTCTTGGAGAGACGATTGGTTCCACATGGATGGAAGGCAGTTTGACATCTATCCAAAACAGCATGCTTCATTGCTTTGTCATCATCGAGGGGCATATCCCATGGATATTCATCCACGACAATATCTTTGAAACCTTTGCTCTTGGTAAGAAGGTCGTAACAAAACCTGATTCCTTCACGCATACCAATTATATCAAGCTCATCTTGGAAAAAGTTTAAGTTAATATTTGGCTGCTCAAGAGGATCAGCACTGTTGAGTTTGACTTCACCAGGTTCACTCACCGGACGAACCAAGTCGACAACAATACTGGTGTAACATCCCTTCTTTGGGGTAGGGTAATGCCATTGGAATGCACTACCAAACATACTAACGAAATCAAGCTCGAAATGGGGTTGACCTTCAGGGCAGAATGGATCTTTTCCTCCATTCTCAGCCTTTCTACGACGATATTCAGGATCTTTCTCAAAGTACTCGTCGATTCTTGGGAATCCGACCAATTCAAGAAGACCTGACCCTACTGGTCCAGCTTTGGTCTCATCATAAGACTTGAGAGCTGCTTGATTCAATGGGCCACTACGCAAAAGGTGATCATCCATTCCAAAACCATCCTTGACTTGCAAGACGAAAGGCACTCCTGGATGGTCAAGTAAATGTTGTCCAACATGACGATTTTCGACCAAAACGTCAATACCATGAGTTTCTAATTCCTTCTTAGGACCAATACCTGAGAGCATCAATAATTTAGGACTTTCAAACACACCTTGAGCAACAACAACTTCTCTGGTAGCGTAGAAGCTATGCTCTGTACCCGAAGCGTCAATAACAGTAACTCCCTTTGCTGAAAGGTCAGATTCATCGATAATCAATTTCTTGGAGTTTACTTCTGCAAGAATGGTGATGTTGGGCTTGCCGTGAACGAAGAGGAAACTTCCAGAACGCTGCCCATGGTAAATACTATCAACACAATGGGTAAGACCAATCATCTCACCGTCGTAGATGTTCTCTGAAATAGGTAAGCCACGAGATTTCCATGCTTCTGTGAGCTTTTCTCTGAATGGCTCCAATTCTGGAAGCAATTCAGCATGGGAAATTGGTAGAGGACCACCTGAACCAAGTTTTTTGAGCTCGGGGTCGTAAAGTCCCAAATCATCATGATAAGTGGCACTCTTTCTCAAATAAGGGACCAATGGATCCCATGTCCACTCCTTACCTCCGAATTCTTCCCAAAGATCGAACGTTGGCTTACAACCTGGAATCCAAGTGAAATAATTGAGAGAAGAGCTTCCACCGAGAGCTTTTCCACGGGTGTTAGGTTTTTCAATTCTTTCGTAGTCATCTCTTTTGACGATGGTAGTCTTGTAGGCCCAATCATACTTGGAATCACGAAGATTCATAGCATTGGAAGGGACTCTGATTTCTGGATTAGAAATCGAGTTACTAACACCAGCTTCGATGATCAAAATGGAAACATTTGGGTTTTCAGCAAGTCTTCCAGCGACAACATTCCCAGCAGTACCACCACCGACAATAATAAAATCGAAATGGGTTTTTTGCATAGTCCAAAATATAGTCAAAGATTGAAAAGAAAATAAATGGTAAAACTAAATTTATTCCGGAAAGATACTTTTCAAACTCCTGGCTGAAATAGTGACCCCTTTATATCTTCCTATCTAAGCTTTCCTTGTTCTCTTTCAAATCCAACACCACTATTGTTAAATAAATCTCTCAGAATAACCCGCCATACCCAATTGGGATCCGTTAGACATCCCCAAGAAGATGAATTGGAGATAAGAGGATGCATAAGCCATCGGAAAGTATAACCTCCACCTCTCTTAAACAAACGTAATTAAATCCCGCAGGGTGTACCATGTACCATCTGAAATTCGTTTTCAATTGATCAAGAGTTGATAATCAGGAGAATAAGCGAATTTGTGGAAAGAGTAGCCTACAATTCTTTTTATCAAACATTTTGCCTTAGTAATATAAAAACTGCCATTGGTGCTTGCCTTGACTTTGTGGATACGAAATCTGAAAGTCTTCGACGGAGTTGATTAATGGACTAAAAAACTAAGTTCAAATGAAAGGCAGTAATTTTTAGAAACGTTCTAGACAAGAAAATCGCCAATTTTTCAGTCCACGCTTCACAATTAGTTGAATGTTTAAAATTGTGTTGGGCATACAAAGACCTTCTTAGTAGTCGTATCATATCCGTGTTATCTCCGATTTGCAGCTAAAAGTTTGCAAACAATAAAAAATACTTAAAATTCGTCCAGGCGGAACCTCTCTCAACAACAGATTACCTTTTGGAGCAAAAGGGTTGTTTGTATTTCGTTATCTAACAATTTTGTTGGACAATCTCATTACCTAATTCGTAAAACAAAAACTATGTGTTTGATAGAAGAGCACCAATTCATTGTGGCATTCACTCCAATGTACAATTGTTCCACTGCATTGGTTTGTGGTAACTTTCCAGTTTCCTTTGTGTGACTCTTGCCATTGAATATCATCTTAGCAGTTCTCACTCGAAAGCATGCCAGAAGAAGAGTTGCAAGACCTCCCTTATACTGAAAGACTCCTTGAACGAGGGGAGTATCATACCATTGACATCCAGAACTGCATAAAGTATCATAGGCCGGGTTTTCCCAATTTGCCTGAAGCAATGTAATATAAAATTCAATTTATTTAACCTTCGATGAAGGCATATGCAGGGTTTCAAAAAACCCAACTCGTGTCATCTACGGTAAACTAGATGAAATGCGTAATACTGTTACGTATAAACTCCATAACCGAGGGGTTTATAAGAGAGACACCAGCTAGTAGTATAGAATTGAATAATCGACTTTTCATGGCTCTCGGATAATCAAACAAAACGTCAAAATTATTTTTTTGTGATGGCTCGTAACCCATGCATATTTCCTTTTTTTTTTTCCAGTCCGAGATATTTTTGCGGCAATATAGCCTAGGCAGCTTTTAATCATTTGTGTAAAAAAGCAAATAGCAAGATTCTTGGAATATCATAATGCCCAATTGAGTCAGGTATTGTACATTGACCATTCAGAATCAAAACTTGATGCCAATCAGATTGCTCATGGATAAGCAGGCAGTATTATAAATATCGGACTTTTTATCACAAATGTAACGATTATTTTTGGGAAAAAATGTCCAAAGAAACCTATTCTACTCCGCTTTACACAACCTCTAATGGATGTCCTGTAAGGGACCCAAATGCCATGATCAAAATTGGTAAATATGGTCCGGCTTTGCTTCAAGACCATCACTTGATCGATTTATTAGCTCATTTTGATAGAGAAAGAATCCCAGAACGTGTTGCACATGCAAAGGGGTCTGGAGCTTACGGGCATTTTGAGGTGACAGAAGATGTTTCTGATTTAGTTAAAGCTGATTTTCTCAATGGTATTGGGAAGAAAACTCCTTTGTTCATTCGTTTCTCTACCGTTGGAGGAGAAAGGGGTACACCTGATTCGGCTAGAGATCCTCGTGGTTTTGCTATAAAGTTCTACACCAATGAAGGTATCATTGATTGGGTGAATATAAACAGTCCTGTTTTTTTCATCAGAAATGGTGTTCAATTCCCATTTTTAGTCCACACTCAGAAAAGCAGGGACCCCCAAACCAATTTGAAAGATGTGGATATGTATTGGGATTTCCTCTGCAATAATCCTGAATCTGTCCACAACACCATGTTTGTGTTTTCTGACCGAGGCACACCATATTCATATAGACATATGCATGGATACTCCGCCCACACTTACAAGTGGGTTAATAAAGAAGGACAATTCCACTATGTTCAAGTCCACCTTCTCACAGATCAAGGAGTCAAAACCCTTAATAATGAAGAAGCATTGAATTTAGAAGCAATTGACCCAGATCATGCTGGGCGTGATCTTCACGAGTCTATCGAGAAAGGTGAATTTCCTTCTTGGTCTGTCTACGTTCAAACAATGACTAGTAAACAGGCAGAAGATGAAGTTGATTTCAGTGTGTTTGATTTGACTAAAACCTGGCCCCAAGGAAAATATCCCCTCAGAAAGGTCGGTAAGTTAGTTCTTGACAAGAACCCGGAAAATTACTTTGCTGAAGTTGAACAATCTGCTTTCAGTCCTGCAAATACTGTTCCAGGTATTGAACCTTCTGCTGATCCTGTATTGCAAGCTCGTTTATTTTCGTACAGTGACACCCAGAGGTACAGGTTGGGACCTAACTTTACCCAGATTCCAGTCAATAGACCACTCCAAGCTTTCTGCCCTTTTCAAAGAGACGGTCCCGGTACAGTCAATGGAAATTATGGAAAGCTTCCAAACTATCCAAGCTCTTTTGAACCTTTGCAATATCGAGCCGATGCCACTAATAATGAGGCCCATGAAAAGTGGGTTGGTGAAGCTACATCCTTCCATTGGGGAGTAACTGACAAAGACTATCAACAACCAAAAGTCATGTGGAAGATGTTCGGTGAGACAGGCCAGCAAGAAGCCTTAATTCACAATTTGGCTGCAAACTTAAAGAATGCAAAACCAGTGACTCAACAGAGGGTGCTCGAGTTATTCTTCAGGGTTTCAGAAGACATCAAGGATAGACTTTCAGAGGCCCTTGCCGAGAAGTAGCCTTTGACTTTAAGTAGTTAGTATACGAATTATCGTAGTAAGCTAGTGCAGGAACATGCAGGACCTTGCATTAAAAAAAAAGAAAAAAAAAGAAAGCGTGTCTGTGCTTAGGCAGCTTGATATAAAACCTAACCGAACTCTCCCTTGTATAGGATTATCCGACCCTTTACGGTTGGGAAGGAGTATTTGAACCCCTAATCTGAAATCTTGCTTTATGTGACGGAGCCATTTCAACGTATATTTTCTAGTTACATTGCATTCTATCTATATTTATATTTCTACCAACAAATCTCCTGATAGTTCAGGAGTTCTTTAATTGGTCCTTCATGTTTATAAACAGTAGCTCTCTATATGTTCTATGAGAGTATACGTGCTCCTGTGAGGAACCTGTGGCATTATTAGAGTAAATAAATTGCATGCAGTCAAGGTGCCTTATTGGGATCATCCATAGGCCTAATTAGGATAAAGTGTTTCGTTAGATGAAAAGCCGTATTAATGGCAACAGAGACTGTGAAAGTCTGTGCAACAGTCTGACTGAGACGAGACACTCGGGAACACAAATAGTTAATTGAAATCTACAGCTAATATCAAACTTAAATAGCTGCAAATGGTACTGGCTAGCCTTCAGTTAAAGAGTTCAGTTCGATCATTTTAATACTACATTCATTTATTCATTATTCAATTATACAACCAACGCTTCTCTCCAATAATTATCAATCCTAAACTTTTCTAATACACTATCCAACTCTTCTTCACTCTTAATCTTTATCACAGACCATCTCTGGAACTGAATATCCTTCATCTGTCCCTCCCAAACCTTCACCACCTTATTACCTTTCAAATCAATCTCTGGTCTATTAGATTTAGTCCAATCTATTCTTTTCATGATTAACTTATCGTAAAACTTCAAAGACTTGGCTCCACCTTCAACCACAATCAACGTCATATCCTTATCAACTACACACAAGCCTTTCAACTCCAATTGCTGGGCATTCTTGTCCACTTTGAAAAAGTGCTGCGGATCTTGTAGTCTATCAACTTTATACACTTTTCTAAATATCCCTTTAGAAACATCTTTCTCCCGCTGTAAATGGTGTTTTTCATGTATTTGATCTTTTGTGAGTTTTCTAGCTTCATTCTGCTTTAAATGCTCCCGTTCTCTCGCTTCAACTTGTCTTTGAACCTGTTTTTCAACCGCCGTTGGATCTTTTATGGCCTCATTGGTCAATACGCTCATAAGGTTCAGAAGCTTGACTTTGGGTGGAGGTGGAGGTTCGAGTCCCTTTTGAATTCTCTCCTGTTGAGCTTTAAATCTAGCTTGTCTCTCGTTTTTTCTCTTCCTTTTGAGCTCTTTTTTAGTTAAAAACATGGGGATTTCACCCGGTAAATGCTTTTCATAAGCTGGTTTAACGAAAACTGGGTGCTGGATGTAAATTGATACCGGGGCATGCTCATTATCTAGCACGATATTTGTCGGATCGTCTATAGCATCGTAGGTGGTCCCGTTGACGTAGTAAGCATCCCACCACTCCACGGCGTCGCGGGGTGGGTCCTGGTGGTACAACGGTTCCCCCAATACTTTATCAGCCACTAGGCCCTTACTGTGAAGCGAATTAAACCGAGCGGCCTCTAGCTGGTCCTGTTGGTACTGCTGACGCTGTTTTTCGGCCAATTGTCTGTATTTCCCGCTGGAAAATTGAAGAGCCCCTTTGCGGACTTTCCTGCTGGGACCTGCGTCGGTCAAGTATGGATTTATGGCGGTAGAATCGAAATGTCTTTGTTTTAGCGGGTTGAAATTTTTGGGTAGTTTGGGTGTTGGGACGATGTTTTTGAGAAGAGGATGGATGTTGACTCTTAGGCCGTCCGATTTAGGCACGGGGGATGCACTGTTGGATCTGGACGGGGATGCACTGTTTGACTCCATGGTGGTGTGGTAGTTTTAGTCTTAGTGGTAGTAGTTGTAGTCTTAGTGGTAGTCTTAGTGGTAGCAGTAGTGCGATGCGGTCGTGGCAGGGATGGCGCGGTGTTGGCAAAGGAAACCCCAAGTGCATCGGAAAACCGCACTTTTGATTATCAAACTTGCTGTAACAACAGAAGCAAAAACATCAATTAATTAAATACTTGAAAAGTTGTCGATAAAACTAGATTCTCCGTTAAAATATATACATCCCGCTTTTTTCCCCGTTGAAAAATGATCATTATTCCCCAAGATCACCTGGCCAAGATGGAAATGGCAACCCCGTTGAAAAATCTCGTTAGCCAGTTATCTTCATGCCCCGAGTCTGAACTCCCATCTTTGTTACATGAAAATATGGAATGGAATAAGCCTAGAGGTGACTTGTATCATTGGATCGAAGTATTGAATCGATTTGACCAAATTTTCCACCAATTAATCGACAAATATGACCTTGAAAATCAGGTAAAATTATCATTATTTGAATCTGACGATGAAACGTTGGTGGTTGCATGCTTAAATTTTGTATTTGTGTTGTTGGAGCACTGTGAAAACCGTAATGTGTTCAATTCCAGTGAACGGATCTTTGCATTAATCAATACTTGTTCTATCAAGGTGAGATTATCGGCTTTGGAAGTATCGGTGTCGTTGGTTGAAAGACACAGTTCTAAAGTCCCCACCACCAAGGAATTGAAGAAAAAGGTATTACAAATCATACATAGTTATCCACCTTTGGTACCTCTGACATTTACATCAGATGACCAGACGGTTGTAGGTGATCACTTTTCCTACGTTGAAAGTTTGAAACATCGTCCAGTACCAGAAAAGTGGCAGCTGATCAATTTCTCATTTTATAAACTGTCACCTCAAAAACCTCCATTAAAACGCAAAATTGACGAAAATCTTTGCAGTTTCTCTATCAATGCTGAAAATGTTCGTAAATTATCAATTGAACAAATATTTGATAAAGCCACCGAACTGGTGCCTCAAGATAAATGGTTTGAGTTCTCTCTCGAGGCTCATGTTGCTAAAAGTTTCAATACTTCCACTCACGATGCTTTGGAATTGAGACAAGATTTATTGAGATGTAAACTCTATGGTCTTTGCTTTATCATTTGCAGCTCAAACGAAGAATATATCTCATCTAGGGTGTTTGAGCAGGAACCCTATATATTTAATTTCCTTGTAGATATGATTGTACCTTCCAATATGGATGATTTATCACCCGAAGTATATTTTCTGGCCGTGAAAGCCCTTGGTTGTATTTCATTAAAGAAAGTATGGGGTGGTGAATTGGTAAGATCCTTGGGAGGTAACGTTAACCACGGCATTTTGTACCAGTCTTTGAGACATATACACAAGCATCTCTTGACGAGTCAACATGGTGATAAGTTGAAGGGCTACATTTATTTCTTCAACATGCTTGGGAACTTGATAGACGCCAAAAGTTTGACCAGTAGATTATCTTCAGGTGGATTATTAAGGGAACTAATGAGCTTTATGGTCGATCCGCATAAGTACTGGTGGCATGCATCAGCAGCTGTCCATTTGATCAGTATCTTCTTATTCAATTCCCCCGAATCCATCACGGATTTTGTGAACAACAACGGGTTCGATACAATCATTAAAGTAGTGGGCCACGAAGTCGACCAAGCTGTAGCAGATCCACATGCCGATGGTGGTGCTCCCAAGGATGCAGTAGTCCATTATAGTATCTCGTTTCGGAAAGCCAATTTCATGAGAAACTTACTCAAGTTGGTGAATTACTTGATCCGTTGGGATAGTGGTGATCGGTTAAGAAACTTATTTGACTCACCCATCCTTCAGAGTTTCAATAAAATCTTGGAAAATCCCCAGATTTTCGGCCCCATGATTCTCTTGTCCACTATTGACTCCATAGTCAATATCATTCATAATGAACCAACAGCTTTTGCCATATTGAACGAAGCTAATGTCATCGATACAGTCATCAGTAGATTTGGAACTTTCTTTATGCCTGATGGTGATTTGTTGGTATCACTTCCTGAGGTTTTAGGGGCCATTGCATTAAATAAAGAGGGTTTAGAAAAAGTCGAAAAAAATGACTGTTTCACCACTTACTTTCAAATCTTCAGACTGGTTGAGTATTGTAAAGTATTATGTAAAAATTACAAGGCTAGTACCTTGGGTGAATCATTCGATGAATTGGGAAGACATTATAATTCCTTCAAACCCATCATTATTGAAAACGTTAAAAAAATGGTGAATGAGATTCCTGGATTTGTTAATGAAAGAATCCAAGGTATTCGCTTTTTCACTGATGACGACAACCTCATCGAAACTTGGGATGATTCAGAGTACGGATCTATATTCCAAGCTTCTGCTGCTTTCCTTAGAGGTTTGGTATCGGATGGAAATTGGAGCAATGAGATTCTCAATGAAGTCAAATTTGGTGAATGGTTGAATCTCTTGAAAGTGCCAAATTTCCCATATGATTTCGCTATTGAATGTTTCAGTATAGTTGAGTTGTTTGCTTATTTTGTTGATCAAGAAGATGATAAGCATAACTTACCGGAATTCTGTCAATTCCTCAAATCAACTGTTGAATCTCCTTTATTACAGGAGTTTTTACAATTCCCTGATGATAAAAGTTTCTTCGATGTCATCTCTGAAAATTCCGATAATTGTACGAAGTTTCTTCAGGATATGAATCTTGTATTTATTGCTATGAGTGGTAATGCGTTGAAATGGAGTATTGTCTCCCATGAAAATTACAAACTTGTCACCGAATGCCTCGGCGACGATGAAGGCATTAAATTCATCTCCACTCTAGGTTCGTTACTCAGAAAAGTCATCATTGAAGAGAACTTCATGAGGGCTAATCTCGATAAGGAGATTCTCATTGAAACTACATGTCAACCCGAAGAGGGCAGCGAAGATCCTAAAATAAGAATATTCGTTGAAAAGCCCGACTCTGAAAGAAAAAAGAATCACGAAATCAAAACTCTGGCTCTTTACAAGAACGTTTTACAAATGAGATCTTTATGCTTTCAGCTCACTCATCTGATCTCCGATACGTTTAAATTTCTCGGGAAATTGGTAATGCATAGACGTCAGGAATATGCCCAGGCCAATATGAGAAGAAATGCCGTAAAAATCAATAGTGAAATAGGTAAAGTGTTTGGTGCCATGATGTCAGCTTGGTCGCTTGACTTACCTAATCATGACTCTTATTTATTTGTGACATTGTCAATCATCTGGTATGTGCTTCATGTTAGAGACAGGGGTAAAGATATGATCCAGACCTCGGTAGCTTACGGCTTACTTCAGTCTTCAGTTGTAGATGCCATTGCTCGTTTGGCAACTGAATTATTCATAAGTGTCCCAGCCGTATCCAATAAAGCATACGACGACGAGTACTTGAAATATGCAATTCAAGATACCCAGTGTCTTCATATTCACAGTCTCTATTGGACCATGAATATACTCTCTTCATTAACTGACGGTGACCATTACACGAGCTTGTCAAATTTAGGGTACTTCTTCCACGATGGTCTTGATGAAGCTGACGCTTCTGGCACTGCTGCAGCTTTTGCTCGTTCTTTATGCTATGGGCTTGTCCAAAAAGGCATCAACAGTATATCGAAGTCTGTGGCCAACCTTCCCACGGTGGTCATGGAAAAATTCCTTGCGGTGGTCGAAGATGTGTATGAACATTACAACAAGGAAGATGTCACCAAGTTTGTGGCATTGGATTATAGGAATGTGTCTCCTCCACTTGAACCAACCAACTACTTGGTATCACTTGGGTTATCTGAAGCCAATGCCATTCATTATTTCAAGCACACAAGAACCTTGGGACCTTTGAGTTTAGGAGAGTGGCCATGCTCCACTTCTAATTTGGAAGCAGATGAGATATCGAGGTTAAGTGTTGCATTAAAAAACGACGAAAGGCAGTTTCCTAATGATTACGCCATTATTCCATTAGGTGAAACGGTGGAGATCTCAGTGGAAGAATCAGTTTGGTTTGATTTAGCTAGATTATATCCAACCTTATCGCTTTCTTTGGCAGAATTTTTGAACAAGGAAAGGAAGATGCCTGTAGATTACGTGCTGGGACGTCTTGGAAAGATTGTACACGAAGGAATTTCGGGTGATGACGAAGAATTCCTCAAATCTGGTATGGTATTGGTTCAGGCTATTCTTAATGCCACTTTTGCTGCATTCACCAGTTCATCTGACGAATTCAGATTAAAATTATACAAGGATATCGCTAAGATTTTTACCAAGTTACTCAAAGAGAATGGTGATATCGTCAATGAAGATTATTGTGCTATAGGACTTGAAATAATTGGCCAGGGATTGGTGTTTTCAGATGTCATCGAACCAGAGGAAATTTCGGCTTCAAAATTGGTTAATAATACAGCTGTTCGGAGAGTGATGATATTGGATGAAGAAGAACAAACAGGCTTATTCGACGTCTTATCCCAATTGGAATCTCTCTCCAACAAGAAGTCTATCTCAGCCGTGATTAATATTTTCACTATTCTCTGTAAGAAACAGGACAAGAGAGAACAACTTGCAGAATCAAGCGTCGTACATCAACTTGTTGCTTCTGGGACTCTTTTCACGGCAGAAAATACCCCAGAGAATCTGAAATCTCAACAATTACTTGCTGTTCTTTTAAGAAGATGTTTTGAGACTCCAGAAGTCATAAAGGTTAATATGGTTGCCGATTTCAAAGATCTCACAATACAAAAATCAAGAAAGCAGTTGTTTTTCTTTTTGAGGGAATGCTCTACTTTAGTATTCAGAGATCCAGAAATTTTCACCGAAGTTATCTCAAAAAAAATTAGGATTTCAGAGTATAATGGTGATACTATGTATACCACATCAGTTCCTATTTCTTTCATTCATGACGATGATAAGGAAGATGTGGAAATGAGCGATGTAGAGACCAAATCAAGACCTGCAGAAATGATGAGACCAAGTGCTGTGATTCACGCTATTATTGCAGAGCTCATTAAAGTATGCAAGAAAGATATCTATTCTACTCCAGAAAACTCAGAGCCAAAGGACAAGAAGAAAGACCGGAAGATATCAGAAATTTTCCAGAATAAAGACTTCTCTTATGCATGTTATCTTCTTCAATTGTTAACTGAATTATTGGGGTCTTATATGAGATGTAAACTTGAATTTGTAAGTTATTCAAAGAAGGAAAGTGGAGATTTAAAACCCAGATCCACCGCTTTAAATGTGTTAATCCATCAGTTGATACCTACCAAACTGTTAGATTCATCTACTGGAATTGAATTCGAGAGAAGAGCTTCTATTTCATCGCTTTCTAAGCTTGCAATTTTGGCCTTGGTATCGACCCCAGTTCTTGATGAAGCTAACAGTCCCCGTCCGAAGAAAGAAGATGCTGATATGGCATTTATTAGAAAATTCTGTACAGATCTTATCATCAAGGCTATGAAAGATACAGCTGCTGCTCCACAACCTATGGCCGTAAGTTATGGGAAATTGGTTGATATATTTGAATTAATAAGTGCTCTCTTATCGAATAAATTTCGCCAAGTTACAGGCCCATTATTGAACAAGGATGCCACTAAATATGATCCATTCTTCATTGCGAAAAGTTTGATCGATAATCAGGTCCCAGGCCATGTCACAAGCTTAATAGCCTCTCTTGATTTGAATTCTCCTCATATAGAGAAGGTTATCAAGGCCTCTATTCATCCTTTGACGCTTTTGGGTAAAGCCAAAGCCGAGTTCCAGGAAAGTTTCGAAGAGGAACGCCAAACTGGCGATAGAGAAGACGACCTTCCCGAATTAGAGGATGATGACAGAGACGAGCCGCAAGATTTGTTCAAGAATTCGACCTTGGGAATGTACGATATTGAGTATGAAACTGAAGACGAGGAAATGGATTATTATGGCGAAGAACCGGGTCTCGATGCTCTCTCTGGTGAGGATATCAGTGAAGGACCAGAGGGCGAAACAGACGACGATTCAGATATGGATGGATCAGATCTTGACTCAGATGATATGGATGAAGATGGTGATGATATTGAGCAAGTTGAAGCTGAATTGATGGATGATACTTCAATGATGGACTCGTTCCATTTCCAGCAAGGAGAAGACGAAGACAGTGGAAGTGAAGAGGAGTCGGAGTACGATGAGAGTG
Source organism: Yamadazyma diddensiae (assembly GCA_030563465.1). Classification (NCBI taxonomy): domain Eukaryota; kingdom Fungi; phylum Ascomycota; class Pichiomycetes; order Serinales; family Debaryomycetaceae; genus Yamadazyma; species Yamadazyma diddensiae. The sequence continues at coordinate 197,443 of JAJMIX010000004.1, forward strand.
ATGTGGAAATCATCGATACAACCGTTGGAATGAACGGAGAAGATGGTAATGAGTACTATATTGAAAGTTATGGTGAAGAAGAGGATTTTGAAGATCGTAGTTCAAGTGAATATGATGAAGCTGAATTGGATGGTTGGATTGAAGATTTAGATGATAGTGAATCTGAAGCCGAAGAAAATGAAAATGGTGAACCCAATGGCATTGAAGCTACCAGAGGGTTCAATTTTGGAGGCGAAAGAGCTGATACACATGATGTGTTCGACGGTGACGATTTCGATAGCGATGGTGATTCCACTGCGGACGAGGCCGTAGGTGGTATTGGAATTGGTAATGGAGGTAGAAGAAACAACGAATTTGCTACCAGTTTCTTTGATGCATTGCGTCCTTCAGGAAACAGAAGCTTAGCCGACGTTTTTGGAGGTATAATACGTCTGGCAGTTCCGGTTCCTCATGGAACCTTAATCAGATTTGATACGGGACGTGGTGGCCTTGATGTGGATGGAAATAGATACGAAAGAGCCATTGAAAATATCTTGGATTTCGCTTCAAAACCTTTAAGTTCATCTCAAGATCCATTACATAATTTGTATATCAAATCCACTGTTGAGAGATGGTCTGATAGTGTTTCAGAATTCCAAAAGAGAAACAAGGATAAGATTCTTCCTTTGGTTCTTCCAGGAATCATTAATCGAGTTGGAGAAAAGAGTCTTGAATTTGAGAAGAAAAGACAGGAGAAAATCCAACAAGCTAATAAAGAACGGGAAGAAAGACGTATCAAAAAAGAAGAGGAAGAAAAGGCCAAGAAGGAAGCAGAAGCTAAGGAAAGAGAGAATGAAATGGCTAATGAACCTCGTCCATCTTTGGAGCCAGTTATGGTGAGCATTGGTGACCGTCAAGTAGATATCAGCGGTACCGATATTGATCCCGAATTCTTTGAAGCATTACCTGATGATATGAGGGAGGAGGTTTTCACTCAGCATATCAGGGAGAGAAGAGCTAACGCTAGAAGAACAAGCACGGCAGATTCCACCAGAGAAATTGACCCCGATTTCTTGGACGCTTTACCGGACCAAATCAGAGATGAAATACTTCAACAAGAGAGTATGGCCCGGTACTCGTTTATGCGGGACGATGAAGACGAGGAAGAAGATGGCGACGATTTCGACAGTGAACACGAATTTTTAGATGAATTGGAAGGTGGCACTGGCGGTCAAGTTGAGACGGCAGAAGAAGAGAAATCTGATAAAAAGAAAAAGAAGAAAACATTCTTTACTCCTTTAGTGGACAAGGCAGGAATTGCTTCGCTTGTAAGATTGTTATTTGTTCCTCAAACGATCAATAAGAGGGACAATATTCATCAAGCATTGAAGTATTTGTGCTACAACAAACAAACTAGAATCGAGCTTGTTAATTTGCTTATGTCTATTTTGCATGATGGCTTGGTGAATCACAAACCTAACGACAAGATCTTTTATCAACTCTCTCTGAAATGTCAACGAGACAATAAAACTAAATCAATTGTCCCATTGAATTCATCTCCTGTTGTTGTTGCTGATCAAGTTCTCGATCTATTGCTCTTCTTGTTGGAGAATAATCATCAATTGAGATATTTCTTCTTGACTGAACATGATAATCCATATCTTCACAGGAAATCCAAGAAAAAGAGAGAATTGGTGAGTAAAACCGATAGGTATCAAATTAACCATTTGCTTAAACTTGTTGATACAAATGTTTTAAGAGAAGATCAACCATTCTTGGATATATTATCAAGAATACTTCAATTGACCACGAGGCCATTGAAATTATTGAATTCAAAGGAACAGAAATCAATCCCCTTCAGTCCCCCTTATGTTCCAAATCATTTATTGAGTAGAATGATTAAATTCTTAACCTCTAATGATTGTCCAAATACCACCTTTACCAGGGCTATAAGTGCCATGCAAAGTTTGACTTACTTGAAAGACAGTCAACAAGTGTTTTCTCGTGAATTGAGCGACCAAGCGTCAAATCTCGGTAAAAATATCATCAAGGATTTGAATGCTTTAACTGAAGAACTCAAAGATGGTAATTATGATAGTGAAAGCAAATCATTTGGTAAGTTTAACGCATCAAGTTCCGATCAAGCTAAGTTATTGAGAGTCTTAACAGCTTTAGATTACATGTTTGATAAGAAGAACGATGAAGCAAAGGTTGTGGATGATGTAGAAGAATTGGCAGGGTTATACAACAAATTGGCTTTGGGTTCATTATGGGATGCATTAAGTGACTGTTTGAAAGTCTTGGAAGAACACGCTCAATTGGTCAATATCGCCACTATTTTGTTACCTTTAATTGAAGCATTGATGGTGGTATGTAAACACAGTAAAGTCAGAGATCACGTTAAAGATGCGGTCAAATTTGAAGTTAAGAAAGTTGATTTCACCAAAGAACCGATTGAAAGTCTTTTCTTTTCATTTACTGAAGAACATAAAAAGATTTTGAATCAAATGGTTCGTAGTAATCCAAATTTGATGAGTGGTCCTTTTGCCATGTTGGTTAGTAATCCAAAAGTATTGGAATTTGATAATAAAAAGAACTATTTTGACAGAAGATTGCACGAAAACCTCAATGAAGAGAAAACTTTGACAATAAATGTTCGTCGTGATCAAGTTTTCTTGGATAGTTACAGGGCCATATTCTTCAAGTCCAAGGATGAATTCAGAAACAGCAAATTAGATGTAAATTTCAAAGGTGAATCTGGTATTGATGCTGGTGGTGTTACCAGAGAATGGTATCAAGTATTATCACGTCAAATGTTTAATCCAGATTATGCTCTTTTCACACCTGTTGCCACAGATTCAAATACTTATCACCCAAATAGAACTTCTTATATCAATCCTGAGCATTTATCGTTTTTCAAATTCATCGGGAAAGTTATTGGTAAAGCTATTTTTGATAATTGTTACTTGGATTGTCATTTTAGCAGAGCTGTCTACAAGAGGCTTTTGGGAAGAAATGTATCACTTAAAGATATGGAAACTCTCGATGTTGAATACTTTAAATCATTGATGTGGATATTAGAAAATGATATCACCGATGTGATCACTGAAGATTTCCTGGTTGAAACTGATGATTACGGAGAGAAGAAAATTATCGATTTGATCCCTGATGGTAGAAACATCCCAGTCACTGAAGATAATAAACAAGAATATGTTCGTAAGGTGGTTGAATATAGGCTTCAGACTTCAGTTACCGAACAAATGGATAATTTTTTGATGGGATTCCATGAAATTATACCAAAGGAAATCGTATCGATATTTGACGAACAAGAATTAGAATTGTTAATCAGTGGATTGCCAGATATCGATGTTCAAGACTGGCAAAATAACACCATCTACAATAATTATTCACCATCTTCAATTCAAATTCAATGGTTCTGGAGAGCTGTTAAATCTTTTGATAATGAAGAAAGAGCTAAATTGTTACAATTTGCAACTGGTACATCAAAAGTACCATTAAATGGATTTAAAGAATTGAGTGGTGCTAATAATGAATCGAAATTTAGTATTCATAGAGATTATGGTCCACTTGATAGATTGCCATCATCACATACATGCTTTAATCAAATTGATTTACCGGCTTATGAATCTTACGAAACACTTCGGGGTTCCTTGTTGTTGGCTATCACTGAAGGTCATGAAGGTTTTGGTCTAGCTTAGTTATAAATAATCATAATTATAAATATATGTCGTAATTTATGTTTTGTGGGGTTCTCTACTTTGTACTTTTTGGGCCTGTGATTGGAACTTTCAGGTGGATTTGTTCAATATAAACAAATACATGTATATACAAAAGCACTTCATAATCTCTGGAGTATCGAACTTTAACTATTTAGGTAGTTGGTACCTCATTTGTTTTTGCATGTAAAGAGCTACAAGTCCAAATCTAGTTCAACTTGGTTGCAAATTGAGAGACGCTTTTAGAACCCCAAAATGCATAAAATATAAAGAGATTTACTACTTAATTCTCAGTAATGGTCTTATCGCTGATTGCCGGAATTTCATGTACAGTTTCACTTTGCGTTTGCTTTAACACTAACTTGACCATTATTAACCGTTGCTAAAGGTTATATGCTGGTACATCCACGACTCATCGTGATGCTTCATGTGGTCCATATAAACTACGTGTCTACACCAGATAAATGCTAGTGACCCGATGAGGGCATCGCCGACCGCGAGCGGGCAATATATGGGGGCCCGCTGGCGTACGCGCCTGACAAGAAAGGAACGGCCGTGCAAACCTTAATTCAGCCGTCTCTATTTTGGGTAACCCCGGCACGGAGTGTTTAACATAACGAACGGTCTAACGCTGCAGGTATCGGTTTTAATTATTTACAGATTACATCGATAGTAGCGTAATCATTGATTATTAATTACTACAATTCAAGGGTTACGCCAATAAATGTCCAATTGCTAGAGGAGATATTACATCACTCTTGTTATAGTTAATAGTTTAACCCGCATGTCTAACAAAAAAATCCTAAGCCACGCCTAAGTAGCGGATGGGATCGGAAAAACATACTAGCACCGGGCATCGTACGAGAAGCTTGAAGCTTGATGCGTAATGCCGTACGTTAACGGCCTACAAAACCAAAATCTCTTATTTCCGCCGTGTATTTATTTACCCGATGGTAATTACCCCTAATTGTCAAAAATCCAACAATCAGCATGCCCCTCCGTATCAAAAAGATCTGACACGATACAGGTGCGATACCCCAACAATGAATTTTTTATGCGGTCAAAGCTTAAAAGTGGGTGCAAAATAGAGTTAAAATTCACGCTATGAAGGCTTACCAAAAAAAAGGTGTTGTGGGGAAAATGCAAAGAGATAATCAGTAAATATAGGTAATCAGTAAATATTATAAATGAACCCCTTGAAAAAATCGATAATCTGCATCACCGAAAAGTAATTGAGCGAAACTGTAAAACATCGGGATAAACTCAATCGCTCGGAGATACTTCACGGAGGAAGCGCAAACTTGACATGTAGTTAATCCGTTAGTAACATATAGAATAAATGAAATTACCGTAGATTATTTGTAAGCGTAAAATATTGATTTGGGTCACTCTGTAGTATAACCGATATGCATTAGCTGACTAATGTAGCCAATTGCTCTCACGTGAACCGAAATTTCTTTTCCGTTCCCAAGCGCAAGTGCTCCCAGGTGTTCAATATATAAATACCCCCAATTGTTCTTTAAAAACTCTAAAAAAAAACTCAATTATGAAAGCCGTTAAATCTAATTCATCTAAGCCTCCATTCACCGAAGTGATTGAAATTGAAAAGCCAACCTGTCCTCCAAACAGATTGTTAATCAAAACCGTCTCATTAGCTGCTAATCCAACCGATTGGAAACATATGGTTAGAGGAGTTTATGGTCTTGCCGGTTCTGATGCTTCTGGTATCGTTGAAGAAGTCGGTAGTGATGTCAAAGGGTTTGAAGTTGGTGATATCGTTTCCAGTAACGATCACGGTAACACCGATATGGTCAGAGGTAGATTCGCCGAATACATTTTAGGTAACCCAGATTCCACTTTCAAATACGATAAACTGACTTTTGAAACCGATAAAAAATTACCTTTAGGTCGTAACGACAGTTCTTACCTTACTAATTTTGATGCCATTGCTGGTGTAACTCTTGGTATTTGTACCGTTGGTAACTCTTTCACTTACCACTTAAACATTCCTGCTGATAAGGAAGCTAACAAGGACAAATACATTTTACTTTGGGGTGGTGCTACTGCCACTGGTATTTACGCTATTCAAATTGCTAAATTAATCTATGGTTTGAAAGTCATCACCACTTGTTCCGCTAAGAACTTTGATTTCGTTAAATCTTTTGGTGCCGATTACATCTTTGATTACAATAGTGAAACTGTCATTGAAGATATCAAGAAACAAGCTGATGGTAAACTTGCTTACGTCTTAGATTGTGTTTCAATGCCAGAAACTTACAAATCTTGTTACGATTGTACTGAAGGTTCTGAAACCATTGCAATTGATAACCTTTTAGGTATGGGACCAGATAAGATTGGTGCTGATAAATCTAGAAACATCCACTGGGGATCAACTTTGGTTTACCATATTTTAGGTGAAGATGTTGTCTTGATGGGTGTTGATCGCCCAAGTAACCCAGAACTTGTTAAGGCTTACCAACATTTCAGATACGAATTACTTCCTCCAGTTCTCTCTAAAATTAGATGTAACAATATTTTAATGCTTGAACCTGGTTTGGAAACCGCTAACAAAGCTTTGGAATTATCTTTTGAAAATAAGGTTAGTGCTGAAAAGCTTGTTTGGAGAGTTAATTAGTGTAGATTAAAATAAACGAAATTTGATTTGATTTATTGTAGTGTTAGATGTCAACGTAATTGCTTCAAATTACTACGATGGCCACAGTGCTGCCTCTATATGAAAACTTAATTGACGTGATAGTCTTAGCAATTTGTCTACTTCCGTCTAGAGCTATGTTTCACTTCTCAAGGGGTGAAGTAATTTTTGTATGATAAGGCTCGCTGATGCCAGAAGTCTTGTTCGGTATGGTGTCTTAGTTTTTCGCAGCCATTATGAAACCACCATAATCTAAAAACCAAGATTCAACTGATATATATACGATTAAGATTCCACTATGAACCACGTTTTGTAATTACTCTAATGAACTTGGCAATGTGACCAGTAGTCTTGTACCTTTAGTCTTGAAACCGTAAGCATACTTCATGTGGGTCGTGTGTGTTCAATTTAGATATACCCTCTATGAAGTAGATTCATCAATCAAATAGAAGCTGATCAGAGGTTTGTTTTACAAAACCATCACCTTTACCCTGTTTGAAGAGAGGGTGCTTTCTTAAAGTGAATAAATCAGTTTATCAAGTATTTTAATGTTCCAATTTGTTGATTTCGCCAATCTTGAAAATATTATTTCACTAATTATATAAATATTTAATCTAATAAATGAATGAAAAGTAGCGTATAACCTAAAGATCGGAGAAGAAACACCATCATGTCCCATCTTTATAGAAAGCATTGTACATAAGTATCTATATATAGATATCTCGAATTATCAGATCGAGACTCTGATAGCCGTTGTAGTATGAAATATTTAAATTTTGCTTGGGATCTTCATTTGCAAGGTTTCACTTCTGCAATAAAGAAACATCTCTCCCATTATTTGAGCATCCTGAGACTTTCAAAACACTCGGTTGAATGAATAGCAGCCTCTCTTGGTCAGCAACAAGTAAATTTTGTATACTTAGACTACTAGCTGTATCATATTCAACACTAAAGCAGACAAAGACTAGATCATTGAGGATTGAGATGGTTGTTGTTGAAAAACTCTGCTTATGATTCATGATCAGACAGTGAAAGAATCCTAGATTGGGACTCTTACCAGCTCCGTTCAATTTGTTGATCAGCACTTTAACCTGATGGCTCAACAATCAGATCAAACACTAGCGGGTTAACATGCCTGCTATACGAGCCTCTCAGCTACACAGAATACTATCAGACTCTCAAGAACCTCTCAAGCAAGGCTTATATGCATATTATTCTCGTTGGCAAACTTATGCCAGCATATGTAACCTTCAGTCTCAATTTGATTCCAGAAGAGCTGGAGGAAATCCAAAGCTGCCATTATATTTCCACTTCCAACTCTTTCATGTAGTCTACGTAACAGATATATGACCCAGTCCCTTGTTTCACCCACAGCTTCAATTCCAATGATAAAAATAGGGAACAAAAGGGAGGTCTCCAAGTCTGTTCCAAATATTCTATCGATATCACCAATAGTCTCTACAATGAGTTTTTCCACCTCCCCTTCCGCCCAAAGGTAAGCTCTTACAAATTGCCTAAGGCATATTCTAGTAGTATTTCTCAATACTTTAAAGAATAGAAGATGATACCCGGAGTCGGTGTCAAAGGATTTCATTAATGGAACAGTTTGAGTAATCTTTCGATCTAGAACTTCAACAGCTTGATAAACACTCCAGAATTCAGGAGTTGTTAACAGTGTCTTGGATAAGGAGAAGATTTGCCTATGAAGCAAGTACAAAGGTTTACTTAATCCCATATATGACTCGGGAAGCTCATCGAGTTCATAGTCCCGAGGTTCGGTGACCATCAGTAAAGTGGGAGCTGTGATTTCATGATAGACGAGATTGTTCTTTAACCAGTTGAACTGTTCAGAATCGGCACATAATGAAGCAGCAACTTTGGCATGGTCATAGTATTCAAGCCATTCTTTGCCTTGTTTATTACTTACGGAAATCATAATAAGCAGGATCCCCATGGTAACTTGGGGGTTGGTGGTTAGAGCAAGAGTCCGATTTATGTCGTTGATAAGTTTAGTTTTAGCACTAGAGAAATTGTACTTGTCCTTTGTTTCCATGTGTAATATAGACCAGAGTAGAATACCCTTCAAAACAATGTTATCATAAGCTGCAAGTGGAAGATAAGTTCTCACCAAAGAATTAGTATCCTGGAAAACACTAAATTTGGGAGCAATTGCATTACAAAAGTACGACAAAAGAGACTTTGCAAGTTCTGTTGATATAAATGTTGGAAGAACAAACTTTTGAGGGATTTGAAGCCCAAAACTTGGAGTATCTGTGGTTTTGTTTGTATTTGTCTTTGGCGATTCCCACAAAATACTTGATGGAGAAATCACCTCAACGGGAGACAGACTGGGGGTAGTTAAAGATGCACAAGAAGACAGACTTGTACAACTAGCAGATTCAGTACATGAATCTTTGACTGGAGAATGTAAATACTTGTCGACAAAAACACTTCTGGTTCCATCCTTATTGAAGGTGTGAATTTTCCAGGTGACTTTACCGGGATCATAGACACAATCAAGGTTTAACTTTGTACAACCGGAGCAAACAGGTCTAACAGTATCACATTTTTTTCTGATGTTAGTACGAATGTGATATTTATATATTATACATACTTTCTCCTTCTACAAGTCAAACACCCTGACTTTGATCTAGTGAAACGCTTCATGACGATAATTTGCAGCCACAGTGCCACATTTAAGACGGGGGCGTGCACGACACACACAAACCAGTGGGATCCGATGTCGCACGACCTGGGAATTGTTCCCCAATGCGGTGAATCAATCAGGCCGCGGACCCCAGAATTTCTCACATCTCCATCACTCATCATGGATTGTGGGCCTTCAAATGCAGTAAAAAATTTGACTCAGTATACCCAAAGAGATACTTCTATACAAAATGATATTGTTCGTGGTAATCCTTTACAGCAACAGAATTTCAGAAATACTGGAGTTGATGTGAATTTGAATAATCAGTTCAATGAATTTGGCAGCCATCCAGACTTTCAGTTTCAAGGCCAGTTTCAAGGCCAGAAGTTTGGGGGGCAAGGATTTGGTCAGGCCCAGTTCCAGGGCCCAGCACAGCAGCACCAACAGCAGCACCAGCAGCAGCAGCAGCAGCACCAGTGGATGAACGATTTCTCGCAGATGTCGTTGCAACAGGCTCACCAGATACCTCAAGCTCACCAGGCGCCCCAGGCGCCCCAGGCTCACCAGTCGCACCAGCACCAGCACCACACCCCCGCCCAGGACTGGCACCACCAGTTCCTCCACCAAAATCGAGTCGCAATGCCGTTCCATCTCAACACCAGAAGCTCACTAAATACCCACTACGAACCCCAAACAAATCAAATGTCAGAACATCAACAAATTCATAAATTAGAACAAGAACATGATCAATTTGAACAAGAATTTCAACTGTTGGAAAAAGAACTCACTCCATCGCACGATAAGGAACAATTTGCTAAAACGGCTGCGAAAATTCACCAGTCGCTAAATGATCATAGTAAGAACGATATGAAACAGAAATTGCAGGAATCCAATTTTATGAAATTGATGAATTCTATATCTAATAGAGAAGTGGAGTTATCTGAAGAAGGTGATAAATTAGTAGATAGTCAGGGTAATGATATTTCCCGAGAGGATTCGTATAGTCCTTACACCGAGAGCCACTCGCACCGCGATATCCACAGCGATGGTCTTGGCCTGTCTGACGCGAGCCGGACCCAGAGCCCAGCTCCCGTCCCAGCTGGGGCCAGCTTGGCCCACACGGCTTCCCAACATGGTCCTAGTTCTGTCCAAAATGGCAATAACTCTTCACATTTACCTGACCCACTTGCTCATATTCCTGATGGAGCCCTAAATAACATCAATGGCCCTCTCGAAGCTGCTAGAGTTATCAGTGGGAATCAGGTAAAGTCATCAAATTGGCTAGAAGATGATTTTTATAGTATGACCGACGATGGGATGAATCCTATATCAAATCTCCATCAGATGAGACAAGCGGAGTTTGATGCGTATAGGCACGATGATGATTATAATTAGTGTAGATATATTCAATGCCATAAACAATGTCATGTAGTCGAAGAGATATAGTCTGTTACAGCTAACTAATCTACCTGATAGTTTCTGGTTGAAATTACTAGTTGCGAAGTGAATGTTAAGTATCAAGGGTCTATTCACAAAAGACTAATTATTGACAAGCACACTAATATATTCATAAACAGACTGTATCACGAACAGACTAGTCTGTTCACCTTTGATCGTAGAGCATAAGAGCTAGATTTGATTAATATACACTTTGAACAAGCTATATAGATTAAATACCCTAGTACTGAAACTTCAACAGAAGCACCAGAGGCAAAAACAGAACAAAGCGTAAGCATTACATAATTTAAACTATAGAAAAGGAAATGTAGCACGTTTTAACAACAGAAAGAAGTTTCACTATTGGCTGTTTAAACTCCGATCCCGTGGCTAAGGTGAAACAGAAAATAAAAGTAACACTTTATTTTCTTTTTACGAATTTCACTACTTGACACGGTCGGGTATCGGCCAGTCTTGGCTCTGGCGTTAACGCTTGATGGATAAAAGAAACACCACGTAAGATTTTAACCGTAAAAGGATATGACGTAACATTTGGAAAGTCCGGATAATCTATACGATTATTATCTTGACATTACATCATTTATGACGAGATGGTCCCGGTTATATGCAGGAGGTGATCTATAATGGTGAATACCTTACCAATTCCGAGGGCTTATTACATTTCCGCAATATTACGCTTGGCACGTCAGCCGATGCGAGCAATTAACACGTATAACGGTTGACAAAGGTGGGGGATTAATTTGTTGGATTTTAATATGGATTGATTTTTCCCCGTTCAAAATTAACAAACTTAGCAAGCCAAATTGCCCAAACCCCGAGCCTAGACCACAGCGCCCCTTTTCTTTTTTTGGGCAGTTCCGACCGTCAATGTTCGGTTACCAGTGTCCGGTGACGAAATTCCGGACATTGACTCTCCAAACCTTAAGCCCAGGGAATCAATAAACTCCCACCCGGAATTCTATAATCCGGACATTGCCAAACCGGAAATTGGGCAATGCTACAAAACTATATAAAGCAACCAACACCCCCCGATTTTTTTTCCCATTCATCAAGTAAAAACAATGACTACTACTCCTTATAAAATTCCATCTCCTTTCAGAATTGCCATTATCGGTTCCGGTAATTGGGGTACAGCTGTCGCTAAATTAGTAGCAGAAAACGCTAGAGAAAAGCCAGAAATTTTCCAAAAAGATGTTAATATGTGGGTTTTCCAAGAAGAAATTGAAGGTAAAAAATTAACCGATATCATCAACACCGATCATGAAAACGTTAAATACTTACCAGGTGTCAAATTACCAGAAAACTTAATTGCTAACCCAGATGTGGTTGACACCGTTAAAGATGCTGATTTATTAGTGTTTAACATTCCTCATCAATTCTTACCAAGAGTCTGTAAACAATTGGTTGGTCAAGTCAAACCAAGTGTTAGAGCTGTTTCTTGTTTGAAAGGTTTAGAAGTTTCCACTGAAGGATGTAAATTATTATCACAATCTATCACTGATACTTTAGGTATCTACTGTGGTGTGCTTTCAGGGGCCAACATTGCCAATGAAGTTGCCAGAGAAAAGTGGTCTGAAACCTCCATTGCCTACGATGTCCCATCTGACTTTAAAGGTGAAGGTAAAGATATCGATGAATACGTTTTGAGAGAAGCTTTCCATCGTCCATACTTCCACGTTAACGTCATCAAAGATGTGGTGGGTGCATCAATTGCTGGTGCTTTAAAGAACGTGGTTGCCATCGCTGCTGGTTTGGTTGAAGGTGCCGGATGGGGTGACAATGCTAAGGCTGCTGTCATGAGAATTGGTATTAAGGAAACCATCAGATTTGCTTCTTACTACGAAAAATTCGGTATCAAAGATGTGTTACCTCCACAACCATCAACTTTCACTGAAGAATCGGCTGGTGTTGCTGATTTAATTACCACTTGTTCTGGTGGTAGAAATGTGAGAGTTGCCAAATACATGGTTGAAAAGAATGTCAGTGCTTGGGAAGCTGAAAAGGAATTATTGAATGGTCAATCATCTCAAGGTATTTTAACTGCTAAAGAAGTGCATGAATTATTGGAAAACTATAAATTACAAGAAGAATTCCCATTACTTGAAGCCACTTATAAGGTTATTTATGAGAATTTAGATGTTAATGAATTACCAACTTTATTGGAAGCTTAATAGATATAGATATACGGTACAATAATTTATTCATAACGTAGAGCGAAGTACATATAGCGAAAGTGCGTTGGAGTTTAGTGAAAGTACTAGAGAAGGAAACAGTGTAGAAAGACAGAAGCTTTTACATGCCCTCGCACCATTTGCACCACTTATCAGTTATCTTATATCCCCTTCGCACCAACTCTCTTACTCCTCCCCCTCCATTTCCTCACACCAACTCTCCCACTCCTCTCGCGCCATTTCCTCACACTCCCGCACCATTCTCCACCATTTCACTTCCCCATTCGCACTCAACCATGTCAGAAGCTAACCTCATAAACCCCATAGCTTCCCACAGATTCCCCCTATTCCAAAATCAAAATTACTCCATATGGAATCATTTACCCATATCTAGAAGATCTGCCGTTTTTATCCTCCTTTTTTTGGGAAAATTAGGTGAACTACGAGTGGTTCTCACAAAGAGATCATCAAAGCTCAGAAGCTTCCCAGGTCACGTCGCTTTACCAGGTGGAAAAGCTGATAATGGATTAGAAACTGAATATGCCGTGGCCAGAAGAGAAATGGAAGAGGAAATAGGTTTGAGCTCAAATAACGAAATTTTAAAGTCAAAATTCGGGTTTGAAATCCTCCATTTAAATATCATGCCTAGTTATTTACTGAGGACTTTCCTGGCAGTAAGACCATGTATCGGATTCATGAAATTTGACGACATTTCCGAACAAACGTTGATCCATAACCTTGAAGTCAGTTTAAACCCCGGTGAAAGCTCTTCGGTATTTTCTTGTCCTTTAAGAGATTTCTTATATCCTATATCAGAACAACCGTCTCTCGAGTGTATAGATAGACTGAGTTTCCGATTATCTTGGGGGAACATCCCTGGGAATCTTAGGTCGTATTCTTTCCCGCAAAATGTACCAGGAGAAGCTGAATGGTTAAATACTGTAATGAGTCTTCTGGACAGTGAAGACGAGGTTGAGATTCATGAAAAGAGTGAAAAATTGGCTCTGTGGGGCAGATTGGGTAGTAGAAGGGATTCTGATACAAATGAGAAAATATATGATGTTTGGGGGTTAACGGCTAATATCCTTCATGATTTAGCTAATTTAGTTTATACCAAGAACGCAGTAAATTCGGAATTTGGTGAGGAAGAGTTGATTTATAGTTTGTGGAAATACGGTAATCAAATGAAGGAGAAGCGCAGATCAGAGGAGGAGAGTAAATTGATTAATAACAGAGGAAGATCTAGTGAGTTTGGGTTCAATGATGTTTTACCACGTACTGAGTTTAACAGACTTAAAAAATTGTATAGTTCTAAAATTTAGAGACATGATGGGGTTGTCATGAATGAAAAGGCACGATTTATTTCTTTTCAGGAGAATCAAGGGTTTCAAAGGTTTATATGTCTCTGGTTCGTAAATATAGACTGGTGACAGTACTATATGATAGCGGGTAGTGATTTCTAAGCTCCAATTGACTGCCACTGCAGCCATATTAATTGCCCACTGGGGCTCGAACCGGGGCCCTGATAAGCGATAATGGCGTCTGTTACAAAGACTCTGTTCCTACACTTCTATACATAGAGGTATACATACAGAGATACATAGAGATATACATACAGATATACACACAGATACATACCACTACCCATACAGGGATATAGACGAACAGATATCCACACTATCATTACTCAAGCCAACCTTTTTTGCAGCCTTATCTTTCAATCGCACTGAAAAATTTCAATGAACCAAGACTCACTAACTATACGATTACTTGAACTCATCGATGAATATGAATCTACTGCCAATGGCCATTTTCGATTGAATTTCATAGACGGATACTTAAACTTAAGTCGAGCCAATTTCAACACGGGAGGTGTGAGGACTTATGGAGTTGGAGATTTCGATTTGAGACATAATAGAGCTTGCAAGACAATAACTGGCAAAGATAAATTTGAGTTAGTTGATTTGTTGAAGAATAAACTGTTAAAGGAGAAGAGTGGAAAGGAGAAGAACCAACAGGGTGAAAAGAGTGACAACAGAGAACAACAGATAAAGCATCGTAGTGGCCGTACAGTTGAGCCAGAGAAGTCAGACAAAGAAACAGGCAAGTCAGAGAATGAACGGGAGACACCAGACAAAGATAAAGAAGTAAAACTAAAATCACAGGTAACTAACAAAGATATAGATGGTACTGAGATGATGGAATTTGACAACATCAAAGACCCTATAAACCAGTTTGGTGGACTCGTACCGTACCAGCTTCGACAAGCACAAAATTCCTTCGATAAATGTATTTATGACTGTATAAAACTTGTTAATCTTCAACGGGAAATCAACCATATCATTTCCCAGCTTCAATAAACATCACTTTTCTATATCACTATATAAATCACTGTCATTTTCGTAATCTTCTGGGTCAATTTCTTCGCTACTTTCACTTCCACTTCCACTTCCACTTTCTTGCTCTTCACCCTCAATTCTAACCTTCTTCTTAGCCTTCTTTTCAGCCTTTTTAGCCCTCTTGGCTTCTACATTGGCCAGTTGAACGGCTCTTCTTTCTTCCTTCAATTTCCTCTTCTTTTGAGCTTTTTGCTCCAATTGTTTCTCCTCCTCCTTGGTCTTGGTAATCTTGGAATGGTAGATAGTCTTACTACTTCCGATCAATCCTTCTTCAATCTTTACCAATGTCATGTTGATTCTAGGTCCTAATTCAGTGAGTTTAATCGCCTTTTTCCGGGTCTCTGGTTTATCTTCTTCTTTCTTCTTAACGGCTTGTTCTTCTTTGACTTCAACAATAGCATCATCTTCAACTTCACTATCAGATGTAAGTCCTCCAACTGAGTATGGATCCAACAACAAATCACTCACATCTTCGTTGGTCTTCATATTTGGTAAGTTCTTCTTCAAACTATGATGAGAATTGATGAGCTTCTTGATGTTTCGGGCAGTATCGACTAATTTGGTATCGATGGCATAGTGTCTTATGGAGATCTCATTGGTGACCGGGTCCTTATTTATCATCAAAACTCTCTTGATTCCAGTGACTTTAGTCAGTTGTGGTTGAATTGGTGGGAACATATTTTGGAACACCGTCACCAATAATTTTTCATGGGGTTCAGCTTCGTTCATTTTACTGGTGAATCCATTCAATACAAGTAATGGAGGGTTCAAGAACTCGACAGAATCTCTTCCAACCGTCTTGGGATGTCTTAATATCTTACTCACATCTTTGATCAATGAGTACTGGTTAATCTTGAATTGTAACATTGGACCTCTGGGTAATTTCCCGATTCTGAGAGTTACAGATCCTGTCAGTTCAGACTGGTTAAAGATGAACATATCACTTACTCCCAAAGGACCGGACATCACGATGAAATCTCTCAACTTATTACTCTTCCTCTCTCTCAAATTTATGGCCGTGTGAGGTTGCATTACGTATCTGAAATCTTTGACTAATTGACTTAACGAATGATTTTTCAAGGATTGCCCGAGATGGAGCACCATGGATTTGGGAATCTTGGCCACTTCTTCTTCACTAAGTTTCTTGTGAGTTCTGGTCTTGGTTCTTCTTCTGGCCATAGTGTGGTTCGCGATGAGGTTGGATTTTTTTTTGCTCATCTCATTTTATCTCATCTCATCGCAATGGCTAAACACACAAAAGTACCTAAATCAGCTAGACTGGAAAATAGACTGGAAATTGATACTAAAGCTTTGGCTGAAAAGATAAAGAAAAATGCCTTGAAGAAGAAACCTCAAGAACCACCGGCTCCTGAACCTGAATTAGTTGAAAAACTGATCGATGCCTCTGAATCCACCGTGGAAAGTTTCACTGAATTCAAATTAATCCCAGAACTCTTGGAGTCTATCCAAGCAATGAAATTCACAAAACCTACTCCTATTCAAGCAGAATCCATCCCCCATGCTCTCGAGGGAAAAGATATCATTGGTTTGGCCCAAACTGGGTCTGGTAAAACTGCTGCTTTCGCTATACCCATACTTCAGGCCCTTTGGCATGCTCAAACTTCTTATTTTGGACTTATATTAGCCCCCACTAGAGAATTGGCTTTCCAGATCAAAGAGACGTTCGACGCCTTGGGATCGTCAATGGGCCTTAGATCTGTGTGTATCGTTGGTGGTATGGACATGATGGACCAGGCCAGAGACTTGATGAGAAAACCTCATATCATTGTCGCCACTCCCGGTAGAATAACCGATCACTTGGAACATACTAAAGGGTTTTCCTTGAAAAACTTGAAATACTTGGTTATGGATGAAGCTGATAGATTACTTGATATGGATTTTGGTCCTGCTTTAGATAAGATCTTGAAGGTGATTCCTATAAATAGAACCTCTTACTTATTCTCGGCCACCATGACCAACAAAATCGCTAAATTACAAAGAGCTTCGTTGAAGAACCCTGTCAGAGTGGCTGTTTCCAATAAGTATCAAACAGCCGACAATTTGGTTCAGAGTATGATGCTTGTGAGTGACGGATACAAAAACACATTTTTGGTGCATCTCTTAAATGAACATATCGGTAAGAGTATCATTGTATTCACAAGAACTGTTGCCAACTCCCAGAGAACCTCTATTTTAACCAGACTTTTGGGATTCTCTTCGGTGCCATTGCACGGTCAGTTATCACAAACCCAAAGACTTGGAGCATTGAACAAATTTAAAAGTGGTAAAGCTAATATTTTAATTGCAACTGATGTGGCGGCCAGAGGGTTGGATATCCCATCGGTGGATATTGTTATCAACTATGATATTCCAACTGATTCTAAAGCTTATATTCATAGAGTTGGTAGAACTGCCAGAGCTGGGAAATCAGGTAAATCCATATCTCTAGTAACACAGTATGATTTAGAGTTATACTTAAGGATTGAAAGTGTTTTGGGTAAGAAACTTCCAAAAGACCCAAGTCCATCAAAGGATGAGTTAGACACAATGCATGTTCATGTAGATAGAGCCATGGCAGAAGCCATTAGACAAATGAAAGAGATTCACGATAAGAGAGGAAAGAGACGAGATGATAAAGACAGGGAAGAGCAATAAGTACATATCTATTATCTATAATCACCAACCATAACCATAACCTATACCCATAACCCATAAACTACTTACTCAAATAATGCACCGGACATTCACCATACCCTTTCTTGTTGAACCAGTCTTTAATACATTTATAATGAAATACACATAAACATTCCAATCTTCCAACTTTATCCCCCGGTTTCAACTCTTCAAGGCATATAACGCACTCAAACTCATCATCCACCTTCTCTTCCTGTTGCACCGTGCTATTACTAGTGACAGAACCGACGTGCGATTGGATCTGTTTGATGGTGTCTACAGAGGAGCCCTCAACTGCCGGGATCAGTTCAAACTGAGGACGTGGGATTGGTGGCATGTTGTAAACCAACATCTTATTACGAGGATGCTGTCTCAGAGATCCCGTCTCATTGTACCGGGAATGTTTGTAATCAAAATCGTAGCTTGTGAGACACTGTTTTATATGATCTTCTTTAAATTGTTCGAAATCATCGCCAGAAATATCACTAATCGACAGTTTATGTTGTCCTACGTACGCTTGTACCAAATTCTCGGCGCAAACGGGACAGAGATTGTGGTCACTGGCCTCGTCCCGTAAATTGGTTGTGGAAGAGTTTGTGGATGAGTCTACCAATCTGGTAGTAGTGGTAGTACGAGAGTATTTAGTCATACTATTATTATCATCCAGTTCATCAAATAAAGCTTTACGAATCATGGAGATTTCTTCAAAACAATCATCACATGTTTTGTACATTTCCAGTGGGTGCAGTGATTGGGGTCCGGTAGGGGATGCGATAACAGTCTGGGGGAAGTATTTGATATGATGATTTGAGCAGTTGCCACAAACCAAGTTACCGCATTTACGACAATGATGTCTTCTATTGAATACTCCAAAAGACGAGTGACAAAGGTAGCAGGAAGAGCTGGACAAGTCGTCCTGCCATATGGGTGAGTCCATAGTGACTGATTTGTGAGGACTGTGAGAAAAGTGTGAGAAAAAGTGAGATTTGTGAGGACTGTGAGTGAGAAAACTGTGAGAAAAAGTCAGAAAGTGAGAACTGTGAAAATCAGAAAAACTGAGAACTGTGAAAATCAGAAAAACTGAGAGTGACAAAAACGAGAATCTCTTTCCATGTCAGATAGACTTACTCAATTACAGATTTGTGTGGACCAACTCGTAGAACAGTTCAACGCTGCTGTTAATTATGTCAATACCCACAGTGAACAGGCCCTCTTAGACCAAGACCCCACCAGTGTCACCAACATAGCTGCATCGGCACCATTACCTGGAACCCAAGCTCAAACTGGCCAAACCAGTAACATGTCAGACCATCCTACATCAAATGCTGTTGGTGATACTGATCAATTTGAAAACACAATCAATGAATTATCCACAGATATCATTTTGAAATCCCGTCAAATTCTGATGCTTATAGACTCATTACCTGGAGTTGGAATATCAGAGGAATCTCAAATGGATTTAATACGACAATTATCGCACGAGTTACAAAAGGTTGAACAGGACCGTATCGCCAAAATTCGAGAGAAAGATGACCTTTTACATCATTGTGAATCGTTGATAATGCAAGTTGCATCAGGTATTTCAAATACTAAATAATGTTATTTATATGCTTTACAATCGATATCCCACAGCTGAATCCATCTCACGGCTTCGCACTGGCTGCCAGTCCATGGTAGCCCGTATATAATGGGACGGAACTGCATGAAACTGCTAATGGTAAGTCCTACTATCACGGTGCAAAGAATGTACCCCATTAGTTTCCGCTTGGATACTTGATATTCAAGGAAATAGCTGATGGTTAAAATCATAAAGTAAACCGCCGGTATATAGTGATGTAAGAATAATTCTCGCTTCATGTAGAAGTAAGGCTGATAGTGAAGGAAGAACCCCAACACCGATTCAAAGGTGGTTCTGTAGAACATGGTGATATTGATAGTTTCGTTGGGGATTTTGAACGGGTTGCTAATGTTGATCACTCTTATAACTTGTTTCAAACCAATGAACATGATCGATAAAAGTCCCAAGTAGTATACGGCTAAATTACCCAATAAATATACGTTCTTCCCCGGCTCAGAAGCCAACTTTACTCTGGCATTGGTAGAATAGTACCCCACACCACGAAGCAAGAAGGGCCATGTTTCAGGCCGTGAACTGTACTCATGATCATTGCCTATTGCCCCATTGAATTGTAACATCACTTTATGGTATTCTACAAATTTGTGGAAGAAATTGTAGTTTCCGTAGTCGACTCTAGCGTATTTATCGTCGTTATCAAGTACGGGATGATTGTTGTACTCAATATACCACATAGTGTTGGGGATCGTAGGGTCATTGATGCAGAGCACTTCATTTTGTCCAAAGGCCCATTTGGGGAGCTTACCTCCATGTCCTACCATGGTGCAACGAGTTCCCTGGTGGAATAACTGGAACACCGACTCGGTAGCCCTTAACTTTATCATAGGTAAATTTGTGGTACCATGGGGTTTCTTCTGTAAAATCCGGACCTTAAACTCGTAATTGACGTCTCCCAACTGGGTCTTGTTCCCATCACATGCCACCTCATTGGCATAGTCCTTTTCAGTGATGGGAGGACGCACGTCGTTAACACGAAGGTACTTCCCGGTGGCTTTGTGGAAAAGTCTTACTACATCTCCATCCTTTACGGGCCTAACTCTATCGTATAATTGAGCATCAGTTTGCTTGTTTTTGGGGTGAATCTCCCATTCATTGTTAAAGTCAGTATGGTAAGGGTATAAAGTCACTTGTTGTTGCCCTGACCCAGACTTGTACTTGAAATCATGCGAGTGTAAATATCCACCAACTTCATTGTGCCTAATGGTGATGGTGCTTCCATAAACTACATCGACCGGTTGAGTTCTCATTCTATCGAAGTCTTTGAATGTAGATTTAAAGCTAGGAGATAGTGGTCCAGCAGATCTACCTATATATGGAAGAAGATGGAAATTTACAGCGAAAATTGCCATATATACCGTCAAGGGGATCAGGAAAAGGTAGATGAACCTCCAAAAAACATGCTTCCACCATTGCCAGTCAGTGACGTTACCATCACCCAAGATGTTCCAGAGCTGGAGTGCTAGAAGAACCACTATATATAGGTACGTGAAAAGACCCGAGGCCTTGATGGAGCACACACAGGCCAACGACAACCCGGTTAAAAAGAGGTACGTATGCCATTTCCCCGTGAAGGCGGTAGTCAATCTGAACTTATTGAACATCCAGATCGAACACGCAGTCGCCAAAAGCAATGGGGCATCTAAAAAGATGAATCTAGATTGAGTAACTATGGAATTCTCAAAAAGAACCAATACTGAACCTACAAAACTGGGGATTGTCCCGCAAAAACTGGTCCTGAGCACCATATACGTCACAGGAACCGTTAAAAGTCCACAAATACCCGAAAAAAGTCTCATCATAATATATGGCACCGAGTCGTCGTATTTTTCACCAATTTGACCGAATTCAAAATCCCCTTTGTACCCACATAAAATAGCAATTGCATAGTAAACCAACTTGGCCAACGGTGGGTGAACATCGACAAAAAATTTTCCCTGAATAAACTGGTTCACAAACCGTCCAAAATGAACTTCATCAAATACCACCTCATTGGGTTCGGGGAGCTTGTAAAGTCTCACCATCACACCTAGAGCAGCTAGGAAAAAAACACAAAATCTGTCAACATTGGAAAGAATTGATCTCTCAATCACAGAAGGAAGAGGATTTGAAGTATAGAAAGGTCTAGCTCTTCCTTGACTATAACCTTTTGGCAACTCCATCGATACCATAGTTTCGCGATTTGATTTTTATTATACACTCTATTAATACCCAAGATAAAACCCTCCATCTCGATCCTCGAGTTCTTCGATAATTGTAGATACTAAATCCGATTTGGGGTCCCAACCAAGTTTGGCAGTACATCGAATATTTTGAAGATGTGGTAATCTTCTATCTACTAATGCCATAGTTAGATCTAGTGGGTTAAGTTTAGTAGATGTACCCAACATCCCACTACTATCTATATACAAAGTTTTCAATGGCCTCTCGTACTCTAAATACCGAAGATTATACTCATCGAAAAATGCCCCTGATACATAATCCACGTAGACTAATAACACGATTAAATTTGGACAATAATCAAATACTATATCCAATGTGTTTTCCTTTAATTTTGGCATAGGATATTCTACTTTTAGCACCTTCAAATTCTTACCAAACTTATAGAGAAGCGATTTGATCCCTTCATCGTGGATTTGAGGGCAATGAGCAAACTCAAGGTGTGTTATAGTGTTTGGAAGGGTGGATCTTACAAGGAACTCGTCACTTATACCTCCCGATATTCTTAATGATGAAAGCTTTGGAGGCCAATGAATTTGATCCACCAATTGGGGATCCATCTCGATTGATGATCGAGGGAATGATAATTTCGTTAATTTATCGAGATTCCTTATCGAATTGAATAACTCTGCCAAGTTCAACGTTTCACTTACAAGTCTTAAGTCTAAAATCCTCAAGTTTTCACAATTCTTCAATGAAACTAGAGGTGCTAAACCAAAACTGGTTTGTGGCGCTACAAATGCTTCCAAACCCTTTTTCGACCACTTTAGAAGTTTTGCCACAAACGAGTTCTTTCCCGATTGAATCACCATCGAAAGGTCCAATCTTTTAATGTACTGACCAACTTTCTTGTTGCTGGAAACTGTATCTACAAACGCAAAAAAATTGGTTGCCTTTAACTCTGGATACCCGTAAATCATCGGTAGCACTATATTGTAAAACATCTTGTTGAGTCTCAAGAACTTGGGCTTGAGCTGTCCTCTATAGTATAATACCTTCAATATATTTACTATGATTTCAACGGGGAATGTCATCCAATTCTGTTGCTCTATAGCCTGTTGATTTATTACTTGTATGGCTTCATTATAGGCTTCGTTTCCCTTGTTCAAGCAACATTTAAGAACATCAACCTTCTCAAATTGTGACATAGGCCAAACCTTACCCTTGTATTTATGTTGTGTGGTTAGAATGTAAACTGAACTGATATTCAAGTTGGTCTTCTTCTGAAAATCTTTGTAATTTTGATCTTTTACCTGCTCCAAAAGTTGCTCTTCACTATCGCTTTCCTCATCACTACTATTGGCGGCCCCCGTGAAGTCTGACTTATAGACGTATCTCCTATAAGGGGGACGATATTGTTTTGGTCGTCTTTTATTAGCTATCTTGGAAACAGTTAGATTTAAATTTCGCACCTTAGTAATGATGACTTAGTACCGATGCTTCTTTGAGCTGTGTAAGTGGAATGATTTCAAAGAGCTTGAGGTTCTCAGTTTAAACACGGGTTTTATGGGGATTGAAGGTTGCCTGATGTAAGGTTTTAGAAAATACATCAAGAGTTTACGTGGTAACCATATCATTAATCTTACTGGACTTGTAGCGATTCGTAGACATAGTTTTAACATCAGTTTAACCCTATTTGTGACCTTTGACATTAGCATATCAGCATATAGCAATAATGCTGAACAACTGGAATAGACATGTTTCAACCATGAACTCAACCAGAGGTCTTTTCCATGAGTATTGGTACTCTCCTTAATAAACGGCTTTATCTCCTTCTCAAGTATAGTATGAAGTAAGTATGGGTCGTTTACAATACCTGAAATGGGATAGAATTTCCTGAGTTTTTCCACTAATACTACAAGGTCTTGTAAGAATAGGAGAATCAACCTGACTCGAGAAATATCTTGTTCACGTTCAACTTTGACATCAGATACCAGCGAGTTCGTCTGGTCCTTGTAGTTTTGATCGCCATGTACCGATTTCATCAGAGATTTTGGAGGTACACCATGAAGAGACATTATAAATGAGTTTTCTAAAACATCTTCGGGATGTTCTTCTATATGTGATAGAGTTTTCAGTGCGTTGAACTCAAATGTACTCTCTGCTACGGGAAGATCGTTTTTAAGACGAGTATGTCTACCCAAATTCAGGGGAAACGGTGTAAAATCATTCAGCGGCGCTGTATTCTTCTTGTTCAACACCAGTAGATTATGTTGTAAATGTGCCATCAGCCGAGTCAACTTCTCTATCTGACCATGCTGACTATCATACATCTGATGAAACCTCTGTTCTGTCTGTTCAAGTTTCAAGTCTATATCTTGCCCTTCGGACATCTTAAAATACGACAAGACAGTCAGCCAAAAACTAGACTGTTGTGGGAGGTATTTAGATATGTTAGACTCATTGATCAAATTATACTCGTCTGAATGGTACAAAGACCGACCCTTTTGCGCTTCGAACAAAACGGCCCCAACTCTAAATAATCCCCACATTACATATATACTGATATTTAAATTACTGAATACAATAGCTCTACGAGATTCCACTACAATGATATGATTTCTTGCTAAAATCATCAATAAAGCACCTACTACAACGCCACAAAAACAGTAGAAAAGCGCAAGTTTCTCGTACCACATCAATTGACGTAAAAGCTTCAAATCATGATCTAAACTAGAGCTTTGTGGGCTCATTAACATGGTAGAATTGGCGTGATTCATCACAGCAAACTTGGTATCTTTGATGTCTTTTCGCCAGTTCCAAGGCCATTCTGTAAGCCCCCGAATCACCCAGGTAATAAGTAACACAATGAGCCCGTCTGTGACTAAAAGTGCTACATCGTTTGCAGCCGAAGCATCAGGACTGGCAGGAATAAATACGGCTAAAATCGACGGGAGAATTACAATTACAAGGGTAAAGTATCTGGCGGTATTGCCAAAGCTCTGGTCAGAATCGAACCCAGGACCCAGGGCTTTAGACATTCTAGAACTTGCTTCCTTTTGAAATTTCAGGGACTTTGTCATGAGGCAGATAAGTATCTTTTTGCAACTTTCGCGCGGGTGCAAACGGTGTGCGGGGCCCAAAAAACCCATCCCCGGACTTGGAGCGGCAGAAGAGAGGAGAGGTCGTGTCCCTGGTTGGCCCATCCTTGAAAAAAAAAAATTTTCATCAAAAAATTTTCACCGATTATACAATATGGTTTTAGTTCAAGATTTATTAAACCCAAACCCAGCTTCTGAAGCTCAAAAACATAAGAAAAAAACCTTGGTTCAAAGCCCAAGATCATACTTCATGGATGTCAAATGTCAAGGTTGTTTAAACATTACCACCGTTTTCTCCCATGCTCAAACTGCCGTTACCTGTGATAACTGTTCAACTGTTTTATGTACTCCAACCGGTGGTAAAGCTAAATTATCTGAAGGTTGTTCTTTCAGAAGAAAGTAAATGAGTTACGAATTCCTTGATTACTTTTACTTTGTAATATAGAGCATTTATGCAGTTATATAGTTAATATCAAAAGTTATACGAAGTCAAATATGTAGTGTGATGAATGTGGTGAAAGCAACCATCATTACCATAAAAATCTGATTCGAACTAAACTAGTTTTGCTATTTTCTTAATGTAAAACTATTTTCTTAATGCTGCAATTGTCAGTGTGAATACTAGCCACAGTTAATACACTCTGAAATCTTTATAATGATCTATTTACACTATTTACCTTCGTACTTTTCACTATTTACATCAAACTTCTTACTCTGTTGTCTGTATTTCTTAGATACCTCCATATTACTAGCAATGGAGTCAGACAACTTGACAATATCATTGTCGAAATCTTCCTCTGATTGACTAACAAGTTTCTTCCACTTCTTCTTTCTTTGTTCTTTAACAAATGTTTTCTTTTGAGTCTTGGCTAACACATCAAGTTTATCCTTGACTTTATCTGAAAGTTGATTTTTTACAATTACAGATTTCTTTTCCAATCCCCAAAGGTCCCCTCTTTCAACTTTTCTGGCATCATGGTACTCTTGCTTACCCAAACTCTTTGGAATTTGCCATACTTCAATGTTCCCAGAAGGTGCACAAGTAGTCAATCTGACATTATTCTTAACTCTGGCAGGAACATCAAGAATACGAGGCCAGTTATTGATATCGTCCTTTCTGACGTCAGTAGAGGCATTGTATTCTCTTTCATATTCGATCTTCTTTATGGTATCTACATCGTTGGCTGATCTCTTAGCGATCAAATAAGAGAATGATCCACTTTCAGTGTTATTTCCTCCAGGTCTACCGGAACCTGCGAGTCTTTTAAGTTGTCCTTTATTCAACTTGTCAAGACCAAATCCATCCTCTGCCGTCTTGTCCCAAGGAGCTGCAAGTTGTTTACCCCTTTTTAATTCAATGGTGTACCTTGGTCTTTCGACCACCTTGTCAAACGAACAGAAACTCAATCTATGCTTATGAGATGGGATCTTGTAGTACTTGGGATCTCCGAGCTGAAGAGGACATTTAGCATGATGAGAACAAGGGGCAACAATTTCAAGATGATAGTTAACACTCTCAGATCCAAGTTCTGGTACAGGAGAAACATCGAAATCCTTCGAGTCTTCAAAGTCAAATTTGAGATCGTCTTCGCTGACTTGTCCATGCTTTGCAGTCACGGATTTTTCAAACTCTACACCTTCCCTTTCGAGCTCTTTTTCAAGGTCTTCGAGCATTTGTTCTTCATGTTTGATATGATCTTCAGTGATCATTTGATCTACCTGTCTAAGTTTTTGAGGTTTGATGGAGGATCCTTTGATATAAGGTCTTGGGATCTTTCCCCGTTCAGAAGGATGAGATTCAGGTCTGATCATCAACTGACGAGCTCTGGCGATGGTCTCAAAACCTACAGAGTTTCCTCTTTCTACGAGTACTATGTGACCTTCTGGAGATAATAACTTCAAGAGCATGTTGATATTGACATCTACGTCTCTTGGGAAATGATGCTCTTTGGTAAGAAGGGCGTGGTTTACGATGATGAGATCGTACTGCTTTGAGGTGGGGAGAGAGTCCCGAAGTTTGGTATTGATTTTTATACGATTCGTGTCCACTGGGCCCACGTATGCTGTCTCAGGCTCAGGTTCGGAAGCTTCAGCTCCAGGACCAGTATCAGCACCAGCAGGAGCATTTTCAGATGTTGAGACTTCAACCTGTTCACTTGCTTGCCGTGACAAAATAATCTTTGCTCGTTTCTTCATCTCTACATTACTTCTCCCTACGATATAAGCATCTTTCACCAGAGGCTTGAAATCATCTCCCATAACTTCGTTCAATGCTACCATCCCGGTGGCAGGCCCATAGCCCACCGACAAGACAGACTGTGGATTGAAATCATGGGTCCTTTTCTTGAGCTCTGAAAGTACCTGGTAACAATGAGCATAGTCTTGGAGGAATAAAGCAGCTATATGAGCATTAGCTTCAAGACCAGTGGAAGGAGCTGATTGAAGTTGTTCTTTTTGAAGCGATTGAAACATCTGAGCCACCTTAGCTCTTAATCTACCTGGAGTTGATAATCTCAAGATGTTATTATTAATGGTTTTGGAAATTATATCTGGTAGCTTAATGATACTGTGGTTGGTTCTTCCTTGTAAAGTTTTATCGTGAAGTCTGGCTTCTTCAGCATTGGTCCCTTTAATGAACGAGCCATCTTTGTTCCTGAACGGTGACTCATCGACGACCTGGCCAAAAGTTTGGCCAAATGTCTGGGAGGGTATGGAGGAGGTCTGCGATGAGCTTGTCTGCGATGAGCTTGTCTGCGATGAGCTTGTCTGCGATGAGCTGGATGAGCTGGATGAGACGTGGGACGGGGTGGTAAATTTGGGGGTCGAGGTGTGAAAACGAGTGCAGGGGGACCTGAGGTGTAATCTGGGTATATATGAGGCGGGACGAGATCTTAATGACATTTTAATGAAGTTCGTTGTGCAAATCAAGACGTACGGTTCGCACAGATGCTGCAGCGTTTGGTACAACTCAGTCCCGCACGCAGTTCCGCAGTTTCAGTGGCCAGCGAGATTCGAACCGGCGTTCTCGAACTTCAGTAAAATCTCACTTTTCAGTCGCACTTTTTGGCACTGGCTTTTTCACTCGCCAATAACATGATCTCCATTAAATCTAAAATTGGTGCTTCTTCTATAGCCGTTTTATCCTCCATAATCATTTCTTCTCCTATACACAATGACAGAAAGTTTTACGAGGACGAACCTGAATCTGTGGAGTCTGCCACTCCAGTCCCAGTTCAACTGGCCCCATCGTTGGAAAATGGGTTCAAGCTGATTAGACAAAGTTTATACAATTCTTATACTTCGACCGTGGGAGTTGTAGATAAAGGATACAATAGATATTATGACATTGAAAGAAGAGTCGCCGATACTGCAAGTCAATTGCATGATAAATCTGAAGATTTATTCCCAAATTCCATTTATATATTCATTACTGCATTATCTGGTACAATTATGGCTCGTCAAAGAAATGTATTGGCTAAATTAACTTTCCCAGTGATTTTGGGTATTGGAAGTTTCAAATACTTTTTACCTCAAACTTTTGCTAGTACGACGAATTTCGTTTGGAAATTAGAGCAACAAAAAGTACCAGAAATTGCCAAACAACAGGAAAATTTGGTTTTGAAGTCGGAAGAATTGATGGGTAAGATTGAAAAGACTCGCGAGAGCAGTCTGGAGACAGTAAACTCTGGTTTGGAGTGGTTAAGAAGAAATATTCAAAAGTATACTGGATTAAATTTAGATGATGATGTTACTAAAAAGTAGTATAATATATATTAGAGTTTGAGGTGATGTAGAGTTATGGAGTGTAAGGATATGGAGGTGTAGAGTTACGAAATGAAAGGAGATAGAAAGGGATTAGAGATATGACTGAAGTTGATCTGTTGTCAGTTTCACAGAATCTCAAATCCGCCTAAACTGTATGTATACCGAAAATCTAGGCACATTCAATATCATGACTGAGTGAGCTTCCATACAAAGTCAAGCCAACACTTACACCCTTTACATATCTATAATGGTAAAACATCTCTGGTATGTCATCCAATGGCAAGAGTCCTACTTTCTGTACAATAGCAGTGAACCTCTCAATCCCATACTTTATCTGAGTCTCACTCACCGCAGTCCTATTTAGGAAATCATTTTTCGCAGCCACAAATGTACAAAGGTTTACCAGACCGTCCATTCCCTTTACCAACTCCAACTAGAAAACACAGTTTATTCAGTACTTTAGACTCCAGATCTGAAACATACAGTCTTTTTGGTCACAAGATGTTAGACCTGACAAATACCACTTTCAACAGAGTTATGAGTAAATTCTCATCTCTTGGATTGAATAAAAATGCTTGGAATAATGATGATTTAGATGAAGTTAAAGGTACACCTCCAAAAGTTTATGGAAAAGATCTTGGTTATAACCTTAAGAAGTTAAACAAGCAGCAAACTGATTTGAGTAAATTTCAAACTAATCTTGAAAAACAATTTGAAGATTTCCTGTCCAATACCACAAATCACGAATGTCAAAATATTTTAAAAGGAGCATCTAATTTATTCACTATTCAAAACAATGGAATGAAAACCATTTCTGAACTTGATCAGAAAGTAAGACAAAGTCTTGAAGTTGTCACTGAAAAGGAACAAACATTGAATAAGCTTTATGTCACAAGAACTAAATTAAAACAGGAATATAATAATGCCATTTCAAAATTTGGTGCTAATTCCAATAATGCCCAGAAGAAAGAGGAAGAATTAGAAACAAACATGGCCAATATTCAAATGGCAGAAAAGCATTTGAATAAAGCCATTTCTGGTACTTTAAAACAACTGTTAAATAATTATGCCCTCGGATTGAGAACTTACGGTATTAGCCTTGATCACCAAGTTGTTAATTATGAACATGCCACACAGGGTAAGCTGTTGAACTCAGAAGAATTACCTTTCCCATTAGTTGCCAAAAAGAAATCTGTTAGAAAGATGAAACACGAGCCAGAATTTCAAGGGTTTAATTGTGTAAATTGTTCCATCGAATTAGGTAAACCTACTGGTTGTAGAAATCCCAATGTTTGCCTCAAAGAAAATACAGAATTCCCGGCTGCCACAAGGCTTAAACCAAGTTTAGATGATATTAACGTACCAGTTAATATCCATAGTGAATGGGCTTAATCGTAAATATATATTTTTATCGTTTCTATATACATGAGTATTTCTACACCGATTTGAAAAACACCTTAGATATCTCATAAGACGAAATCATAATAGCACAAGCTGGTGCTACTTTAAGTACTCTTGGTCCTAATCCACCAAATAATGCATTCAATCCCTCATTTTTATAAATTTGGTTCATGTATTTAAACATGTTCACCCGTTGAGGCGCACCGGTAGCTTCACTAATTTGAAGTCTTGTTTTACCTACATCAAATGGATGAGTACATACAGCAGCAGCAGTACCCGCTAAAGACCCCGACACAAAACTAGTGGCAAATACTTTACCATCGTTTTCAGCATGTTTGCCCTTTGTGAAATCAGCACCTAAAAGTTCACCAAATTCTCGTTTACTGATCTCATATAACAGCCAGTAAATTCCCGAAAACGGAACATCTCTCCATAATGTGATCTGCAATCCTTTGAATAATGTACCCAAACCTCTAGTTTGCACTTCACTCCAAGCCCCCCTAACGACTTTTTTCAAAGCTCCAGGGTTAGATCTCGATGAGGGAATCGATTGTAATCTCGTCTTGAGTAATTCTAATGGGGCTATAGAGGTGGCAGCCATAAGTCTGGCCACAGCTCCGCACAACAATGAGTTTATACTGCCATTTAAAGGAGATTTATCTCTTATGTATTCGTAGCCCGTAAAGTAGATGACATTAGCAGGAACTGCCATTAACAAGGTCAATGAAATACCCCTCCAAAGAGTGGGTAAACCTTCATTTCTGGCGATGGTAGAAAACCCTTGAAATGTCGAGTCGATTCTACTGCAATTTTCTACCGTTTTACAGTAGTTTTTATCTAGCCAAAAGAGGTGTTCAGATTTAAGACTCATTGGATTTTTGGTGATATTTGCAGTAGAATTGGTCAAATTTGATGGGGATTTCGGGAGCTGGGTCTGTGACACTGGCACAGGGCCCGTATGAGCATTAGGGAAATGGACAGAGCAGCATGGTTTATCGGGGAGTAATTCTTGTTGTTGCATTCTGATTCGTATAACATCAAAAGGCGTTAGCACAAAGGCCGTTAAAACTGAGCCGACACCGGCACTTAGCATTCTCTGGGAGATAGTTAAGTCGTATGGCTTGGGAGTGGTGATGGTGGCGGGGAAATCACCTGGATCGTCTGGATCGCCATCTTGAAGTTTCCAGCTTCTTAGCAGCAACGACATGGTGAGGTGCGAAGCCGATGACGGATTGCGATGAGGGAGGTGTGAGAGATGTGTGGTGCGGGAGTGGTGCGCGAGTGGTGCGAGATTGCGGGAGGCGGGGCTGGGAGTGGTGCGGGATGGGACGAGGCCGGGCGAGGGAAGGTTGGGGCGAGATCTGGTGAGATCTGGTGAGATCTGAGTTAGGCGAGAGACATGGTATTCCTACAATGTCAATTATGTATATAAATATATATAAATATGTATAAATATGTATTAATACTCTTGAATCACATCTACACAATTGTGAATATGGATGGCTCCATCTTGGTTATGGTTTACTGCGAGCATCATCCGATGAGGGTGGAATGCCATGTTGGCGAGATAATTCAGGGTTCTGTTCAAATAGGTCTCGGGAGTCTTCAAAGTATGGATCACATCTCCTGATGTAGTCCAAAAATTGATAGCTTTAGACCCGGTAGCAATAATTGGAGCATGTTCGTGAACTTCAATGCATCGAAGATTAGCTTCTGCGTTAGTGTAAGAAACCACTGGATCGTTGTTTCTGATGTCCCAAAGACAAACCATACCGTCTGAAGAGCCAGACACCAATTCTCTATATCCTCCTCTTTGCATATGGACATTTCTGACCGACAGAGCACTAGAGAATCTAGGGTATGTGGTAGCTCTTGTTTTGGTATTCTGCCATGTCTTGACCATGGATTCTCGAGGATCAAGTCTACGATCATAAACTCGTAAACTGCCGTCGTCAAACCCAGCGACAATGATATCACCGGCCACTTGATCGGAGGTAATAGACGTGATCAGCGAAGTGGATCTAGCTGGGATATCGGCAAGACATAACTCTCTGGGGGCATCCCAAACTCGAATTATCTTAACGTCTCCACTAACTAAGAGAGATCCTCTACTTTGCTGCCATTCGCTTATAAGACCCGAACTTTTTGGGGTTAAAAGTAGATCCGTCAAGGCCCTCCAAGAGGCCACAAGTTCAATTGGGTGTTCTTCGTCTTCTTGAATCGTGTGAGGATTCTTGTAGATCTTCAATACCCCATCACTTGATCCAGCAAGGAGCAAAGGGTTGTCGTCTTCATTGAGGAATTTGATATCGGTGACCTTAGTCCCCATTGGATTCATGTTACTGAATTTCTTGATAGGTTTACGAGTTTCCCAGTTCCAAATAGTGAAATTGTCCTTCTCATCACTAGCCACCAATATCTTTTCAAATTGAGTGAACTTGATAAGTTTGGGTTGTGTCTTATTGTCAAGAACAAACGAGTTTTTAGACCAATCCCCACGAACAGCCATTTGCTTTTGAGGTTGGGTCTCTTGAATGATGGCCTCATTTCTATTCCGTCTCCAAAGTCTTTCTATGTATTCCTTAGAACCTGGTTCGTCAACTTCACTCTTTGACATTTGTGGTTCTTGGAAGTATTCGCAAGAATAGTCGAAAAATCCTGATTCTTCGGGAAGTGTTTCAAAGTTACTGGATTCCAAGTTTCTTGGTATGAACCTTGGAGTTTTAGGTCTATATTCAGCGTGATAAGTTGAAGTTATAGGTCCTGAATTAAGAATTCTGGTAAAGTTATTGAGCTCGTTTTGTTCATTGATATGAAGAGAATTCATGAGTTTTGAAAACGAGAAATTCTTGAGCTTCAGGGCCACTGAATCAGTCGCAGAATGCACACTATTGTTATCGTTTGACCCTGAACCATTCAAATCTGAAGTTGAAACGGATCTGGTCTTGAGAGATGTACCGTTGATGGTCAACGTGTTTTGATTTCTTTGAAGTGATTGTGGAGTTGATACTTGACGTTTAACCGTACCATTAGCAGAGCCTAAATGTCTGTTAACAATTGGTTGAGAAGCTTTGAAACTTTGACTGATATTAAGACTTGATTTACTCAAAAGATACTCTTGCATGTCTCTGACCAAAGGACCTAATTCACTTTCATTTAATTTCAACATGACGTTGTCGATTAACATTTCAGCGAACTTTTTAACTTCCAAGTGAGGGTCTTCAGCCAAAATTAAAAGACCTTTCCAAACCGAGCTGAAAATTGACCCGTACGCTGGAGATTTCTTTCGGAAATCATTAAGATGGTTAGGATTATCAATCAAGACTATTTCTTCTTCAAGTTGATTGAAAGCCACAACGGTGAAGAACATCGGATAATTATTTACAAACTTGTTGATAAAGAATACAATCTCTTTTCTCACCATCGAAGATCCGTCTCCAAGTAAACTCAAGATCATGTTCGCTAATCTCAAATCTTGTTGTCTCAATTCATCTTTCCTCATATCATTAGTAGCACTATGTTGTTGTTGTTGTAATTGCTGACCTTGCAGTTGAGGTTTGTTCTGTTGTTTGTTGTTTTCCGAAAGGAAAAACGTCAATGCAAGAATAATCGAAGTTCTAACTTCAGGAATTGGATCATTGACCAAAGAGAGTAGCCTGTTTAAGTACCCATCTTTATAAATGATCCATTTCCCATCGGGATATTGGTGCCAAAGTTGAGATAACAAAAGACAACACCATTGTCTCAAAAGTGGGTTTTCACTGTGAGACATGTACCTCAAGCAGTTATTTATAAGTTCCACTGAGAAACATAATCTTTGACCGTTTTTGAAGTCCTTAATGAACAACGTGAGAATAAATGCACTCATAGCTTTATGATCATCATTGATGAAAGTCCCATTAACAGGACCAGTAGCTTGACTATTAACAATAGAATAAAAGTAATTATATCCTTTGTCTTTGCATAATTCTTGTTGAGTGCTTTTATAATCAATAGCCATGATTCTGGCCCAAATAAAGATGAGAACTGGTTTCAATTCCTGAGCTGGACTTTGAAGTAATTTGAGCACGTAAGGAAAAATCCCAATAGACAATGAAAGATAAACGGCCCAAGGTCCTAAATCGAGGAATTTTGATAATAAAATCAATGCTCTTAATCTATGAACTTGAGAAAGGAGAACTTGGAGGACAATTGGAAGTTGTTCTGGCGGTTCTTTAGTGGAAGGAGCTGAAAATTTGAGCCAAATCTCAAAGGCTGTGAGTTGTTGTTCAAAGAAGGTTGAATGCTGATACGAAGTGTTTGCGGGAGAAGACACCGATGCAGGACCTGAAATAGACCCATGACCTGAAATGGACCCGTTAGCACCATTGGCTCCACCATTGGCAGTACCGTTAGCACCAGATGGGTTGGTACTGGAACCATTAGCCGGTAAAGGAGACAAAGCCAGGGGAATACTACCGTGATTCAAATCCCTTATAAGCTGAGATAAGACCTGATCAATGGCCAAATCCCACGATTGCCACATTGGATGAAACCTCACCAGTTCAGGAAGTGGGGGATCACTTATAGGATTACAATTTAAAAGGGGCATTATCCGTTTTGCAAGCAAGAAATTTCTGAATAAAGCAGCCACCATTAAATCTTGACGGAAAAGACGTTTGAAAATAGGTCTCAGAAGAGAAGTCCAAGCAAT
Organism: Yamadazyma diddensiae; assembly: GCA_030563465.1. Taxonomy (NCBI): domain Eukaryota; kingdom Fungi; phylum Ascomycota; class Pichiomycetes; order Serinales; family Debaryomycetaceae; genus Yamadazyma; species Yamadazyma diddensiae. The sequence goes on from JAJMIX010000004.1 coordinate 231,913, forward strand.
TGTATCGGTTATGGCGGTGAAAATCCAGTTCAATTCTCCCAAAGGAGTTCTTCTCTCGGTCAACTTCCCCGGAATGATAACATTACCTATTGAACTCTTTGGTAATTGATCATAATAACTTTTTTTCAAAGGACTTTGCATTATGAACCATTTGATACTAATATCAATTGGACAAGTTAAGCAACAAGTGAATAAATCAGCTGGTAAATCAGGAGTCATAGGTAATAACTCATTGGATCTACAAGCAGCCAATTGAATACAATCTAAATAAGCAGAAGCAGGAGATGGAGAAGAGATATCATGATTACCTTCATTATCATCATCGATTCTCTTTTGTACGAATTTCTTGAAATTATGAACGATATGACCAGCACTATTACAATCATAAACAAAGATAACCGGAGCCCCAAGCCATGTTTGAAGATCATAGAGTGAGATGGGGATATATTGAGTGTAACCTCTATTAAACACCCAAATTTCTCCCGAAGATGTAGGTTGAGGTACTCCATGACCATTGTAATGGAATAATATCCGTTCATCTTTAGCGTTTCGTCTCAAAGTATTACAAAATCGTTTAACATCCTCTACACTTGGATCTAGCAGCTGTTTATACCGCGTCCTTAACGTCAAAGTCTCGTACTGAGTCTGGAGATTTTTCCCTATAGTCTCAATGGCCTTTTTTGTATCGGTGAATGCCATTGGATCGCACCACAGTTCAAGTTTAGCACATGGATAAGTTTTCATTATATCAGGAGGATCAACCCCAAGATTTAAACAAAGCATTAACATTGCACTAACAGTTTTTTGACGTTCTTTCATGATTTTCCAATCGGGGATTGGTTGATAATGTTTAATGTAATTTGTGGAATTTTTCATATCTGGAGTGACGGGATTACCATTTGTATTATGACGTTTATCATCAAAGTAGATAAAGAAAGTATTGGCAAGAGAAGAAAGGAAATTCTCTGAGTTATATTCCAGTTCGAAACCATGACGCATTTTATGATTTAGGGGTTGTAGATTACGGGGGCCGTAATATATGGGCAGGTCTGGCATTGGTGCGATGGAGGAATGAGGAAGTGAGTGAGGAAGTGAGGAAGTGAGATGGAGAGGTAGTGAGTGAGGAAGAGGGAAGAGGGAAGAGACGTGCGGTGCGGTTGTGCGGTTGTGCGGTGCGGTGCGGTTGTGCTGTAAGGTTGTGCGGTGCAGTGGTACGGTGTGGTGGTACGGTGCAGTGAGACAACGATGCGGTGGTGCGGTGGGACAACGATGGTAGACAGAGCTGTGCTAGAAGGGCCCTTCATCATCTTAGTGTTTAAATGACATTAGAAGGCACTAGGCTGTTAAAGAAGCTGTTTTTTGTATTTGACTTGTAAATGCTAATTAAAGTGGCTCCTCTTTTCCCTCTCCTCTCTTATCCTGTAATTAATCCAGTCCATTGAAATATCTCTTAATACTTCCATATTCTTCTTATGCATTCTGTTGGATAAGCCTATTGTCTACAACTGTCCTTTCTCTTCACTAGATATTTTATAATGTCTATGAGCGTATAGTTATGACGTCCTATGAGCATATACTCATGTGCATATACTTACTGGCATATACTTACTGGTATATACTTCCTATACACTAATTACTATATTTCCTATGAGCATATACTCATGGGCACATACTCATGACTGTGTACTTATGACCATATACTTATGACCATATACTTATGACCATATACTTATGACCATATACTTAAGATTACCAGCTCACACTTATGATTATGTGCTTATGAGCTACTTATGACTGTGTAGTTATGATGCCCCATGACAATACACTAATTACCATATACTTACTATGACCATATACTTATGACTATGTAGTTATTACCATGTAATTCCTATGATACTTATGGGCAAATACTTATGAGCTTATACTTATGAGCTTATACTTATGACTGTACTTATCACCATATACTTATGCCCATATACTTATGACTATATACTATAACTCCCATAACCAAATTACCACACACCTAAACTATGACACTTAAATTCATTCATATATTCATCAACAACTACTTCCCCCTAAACTATCTACAATCTTTCCCTGCCAACTATAATATTTACTCATATCTACATGATGCTTCTTCCCATTAGTCTCATACATACTACAACCATACATTGAAGCATATGGTGGAGTATATAAATGTAAAGAAACCAGCACTTCACTACAAGGATTAGATATCTTATGTAACCCAATCGTATCAGAGATATATCCAACCTCTTGACACTCAAGGTTCAGCTCCTGTTTAAGTTTTAATGGACTCTCATCGCTTGGCATCTCATACAATGATTCCATAAGCTGTCCCTTTATAACTTTCATACAACAATGTGCATTAGCATGATCATGAACTGCACTTCCCTTGCCGGGTGACCAACATAATATCAAAAGATTGGCATTCCCGTTGATGTCCACCACCCCATTTCTGGTGTAGGGTCTTGAACTATCGTGGAGTGCAAATTTCCCCCAATCTTCTTCATTTGATTCGTACAGCTCCATAAGTTGTTTGATGTGATTTATATCTATTTCGTCTGACGAGAGACCTTTTGTACCGAGAATCGACTTTAATTGTTCGATAAGTTGGTTGAGGTTTTTTGGAGCATCGCAGGCGGGTATAGCAGCGGGACCAGTACCCGGGACTGGTGGGGCAGTTCTAGGGGTATTTTGGTCCAAATTTTTAGACGATGTACAGCCTGAAGCGGCGGAGGGGATGGCTGAACCAGATAATGTATGGTTTGAGTTTGAATAAGGAGATTCAAATAATGATCTTGCTTGTGTAGTTAACATTGTAAAAAAATCACAAATAAAAATCAATGCGGAGGGGGGGATTTATATACAAATGCCACCGCCCACCGCTCACAATCCCCGCCCAGCAAGTGCCGCTCGAATGTAAAACACAGGAACAATGCCGCTCGCGGGCGGGGCGGTGCTTTTGACCACGTCATGAGCAATTAACCCGCCCCGATCGGGTCCTTAACCATGGGTGTCGGGGCCCCGTCCTCAGCCATCCTCAGTCAATCTCCGGGTAAACTGTAAAATTGGCCCAAAACGGAAAGTTACCCGGCACACCCCTGCCGCCGCCAGGCGTTGGGTTTCCGTCCGCCTCTCTTGAGTCATCCGTTATATTTATATGCCACAGTTTGCTTTAGGTAAAACGGCTGCAAATATTGATCTACATAATATGTCAAACTCCGATACCGAAACTGATGATACTAAACAAGAAGTTTTAAACGGCGAACCTTGCCCAAAACAAGATTTTCAAAACGGCCATAAAATTTCATCAAATGGGTTATTTTCAGCTCTATGGCACACAGTCGATGAAAAATTAATACGAAATTTTTTACCAGCATACTTTGTCAATGTAATGGCCACGGGAATTTGTCTGGCGATTTTATACAATTTCCCTTACCCCAGTGAATGGCTTAAACGATGTCTGTATGCCATGTACTCAGTATGTGTTTTATTCTTTTTTTTCGGAGTAATTTGCTTTATTGCTTCATGTTTTAGAGGTAATTTAATGAAATTTCATACTGATCCGGCAACGGCACCGTTTATGGGTTGTATCGCAATGGGATATAATCTGATGGTTAATATGATTTATTTCATGACCAAAGACTCTTGGATAATTGGTATTTATGTCCTTTGGTGGATCCTGGTGGTGTTTTGCATTTACACTGCATTCTTCATTTTCTACTTTACATTTCTAGCAAAAACCAAACAAAAACAGTATACAGATCCACTGACGTTCCATGCGACGTTATTACTTCCAATTGTTGCTCTAACCGTTACCTCGTCCGCCGGACAGCTTTTCGTTTTAGATTTACCTCGTTTTTTGCAGCCACTGGTGATTTTTGTTAGTTATATACTTTGGGCCAATGCCATGGCTATGTCATTTATAATCTTGACGTTGGTGTTTTATAAGTATATGACACACAAAATCCCCGCCACAAACTTGGTTTTCACCACCTTCATCCCCATTGGTTTTTTGGGTCAGGGTGCGTTTTCCATCTTACTTTGCGGGGACAACTTGTACGAGATAATCCTTGCCAATAGACAAGCAGTGATGAGCTGGCCTTTCTTGAACATGTCTAGTGAACATACAGTGGAAAGTCTTGCCAATGTATGTTTTATGTTATGCACTTTAACGGGGCTCTTTCTCATCTCATTTGGTTATTTTAACACGTTTATAGCCGTGACTTCTGTATTGACCAAAGTCATCACCAGTAATCCCAACCCAGTGCATGTATGTAATGAATCATATGGTTGGAGAAGATGGTTCAACGGATGTATTAAATTTCATAAAGGTTACTGGGCTATAACATTTCCTCTCGGTACTATGGCCATAGGTAATGCAGAGTTGGGTAAATTACTTAATTTGGAGGCATTCAAAGTCATTGGCGCCATCTATGGTGTTTCTGCAATCTTAGTAACTGTACTATGTTGTTTAGGGTTTATCTATCATGTCTTTAAAGACATTAAGTCAAGTTTATAAATATTAATAACACTTCCTAATTGAGCGTACTTCACTAGATTTAATTGGGTTTTCTGTACTATTTATTAATTATGAAGAGCATTCTCTTTATTTCATTTTAGCTTTGAATACATATCAGGTATTTGAAACTACAAGCTTGAGGTTATCTTTGGAGTTCTTCATTCGGTAGTGGAGAGAGCCTGTATGGATAGAGTAGTAGAATGACCGGATGGCACTGATCTAAGTAGCTTTCCGGTGGTAAGCATAAACTCAAGGCAGTATGAATGCATATGTGCTGCTTCATTGTTTCTATTTATGTATGAGGGATTGCAATAACAACCCATATTCTCGAGGATCGATGGGGTAAAGCTTTTGCTAACAGGAGCCAGTGACAACGTCTTGATCCACGGTTGATACGGTGCCACATAACATTTGCAAATACTGTATTGAAATGTCAAGAGAAAGGGGGAGTAATTAAACTTTATCTTCTATCATGTATTCTAATATTTTGGATACTTCTCTTCGGATTTATCTAGCTTATATGGAAGCTTTGGTTTCAATTAGATGAAATTAGTTAAGTTGATGAGGCTGATCAAGATTTAAAAGTCCAACTTGATATTGAATATATAACTGGAAAGTTCACCACTTTGAACATAATGAATTTGAAGAAATCAGAGCTCAACCAAGTTAAGATAGAAAAGGTAGGTATTGATGCATGTATATATACTAGTGAAATGGCCAATATTGAACCTGAGCGACCAAATAGTATTGGAAATCTGAAGCCTATAATTAAATGTATATTGTGGAGTGATTAATGATCTAACTATTAATTTGCAAATTACTATTTTACAACTATAAAAGCGACGTGTGCTCACCAGTCTGTAGCCGCACCTGGCTTTTGCAGCCAAACCGATTTCTCAATTTTACACAAACACCATGGTTTATTCAACAAAAAGAATTCCCAACGTTTTACTACTTGTAGTAACTCTCTGTTTTATTATTCCAGCTACTGGAATCCCAGAAACTTCCCCAATTATCACTGATATCATTCCATCAACTACTATTTCAGAATTTGAATCAGGATTGACTTTCCCAGAAATTGAGAATAGTATTTATTGTTCCACTGTTGGTTCCTCTTCTCATGTTACTTCTGTTCCCAATGTTATTCCATACGAAAATTCGTTTCAGAAGTGTCCAAGAACTGATCTTAACCCTGTTTCCCATGAAAATGGTCATGACGGCGAACATGAAAATGAGATTGAGGGTAAACGCATTAGTGATGTTAAATTTGAACCATATGTGCCACTCCAAATGTCAAAAAATACCTCTGCTTCGAAACTTGATGATAACCCGGATAGTGATGGTGAAAAAACTACAATACAAAAATTCTATGGATCTCACGGGGGAGGTGTTTTTTCGATCATTATGACGATTGTAGGTGTATCAGGAGTTGGTTTCATCTACTTCATATACAAGGTAATTCGGATATATATATATAGACGGAGAATGAATTACCTCATAAGGTTCGCGAGGGAAGACCATGGTTTGGATGGGTTTTTGGAAAGAGAAGGCATTCGAATCGGCCTTGAAATACAAAATAGGTTTTTACGAGAAATTGACGAAATGGGAGATGATGAAGTGATTGATATCTTGGCAGTGGAAGGAGATGGACAGCATCCCTTTCTTAGAGCCCTTGATGACGATGAGGAAAATATCAGAGTCTTACGTGAATTCTTGCTCAGAGGTGGAGCCAACTAAATAAATTTCAATGTAGATAATTGAATTTTCATTATTTCTATATCAATAAACTCAAATCCGTATCTCTTTTTTATAATCAGAATATATTATACAAATACCTTAACCATGGCTTTGAGCATGACAAGGAGCATATAGTAGCTAATTGAAGAGCCCTTGTAACAAATTGGAGAGAGACAGCTGGAGTATCTACCGCAATTAATACTTTCCTGCATATTGGACAGAAATTATCCGTAAACGAACAGCATCAATGGTTGCGAAAACAGGCATACCGTGCTAATGTTCCATTACAAAATTTGGAGATTAGAACCAATATATGGTTATATCTTATTGCCTGAAAGCCTTGAAAGCTCATTGAATTGTGCTAATGATAGTGTGATGACTGAAGTGATGACTGAGGTGATGACTGAAGTGATGGTTGAGGTGTCCATACAAAACTTATATGCTCAACCAGTCTTGACACGCAGGAAAGTAATACTTGGAAAAATCCCTCTTCACATCATACCATGCCAAGGTCGAATAAACCATATTCTCCTATTAGGTTTTCCTTTGAAGTTGATAAATTCGAAAAGAAATTTACATCGGAGAAATTCACTCGGGATTTTTACGTGAACCAGTCCATAAATAGAGGACGTTATCAAGTAGATTCTTTGCTGCCACCTAAATCTATAGAGTGGTACAAGATAACATTATCTTTTAGTGACTCTGATCATTCAACAAACAAACTTTGGAACAATCTCATACGAAAGATTGACACCCACAAGGTGAGATGGGATGATTTTTATGTCAATTCCGTGCCCCACAGGTATCAATCAGCAGGTATATTACCATTATACCGAGAGCATGTTATTGCCGAGGACTGGAGTTTCTCGAGGGAGGCTTTATTCATGGCCGACACGAAGGAGTTGTATGCATTATATCATTCCATTGACGATCTCCAAATGATTGCGGCTGATAGATGTATTCCTCTTGCTCATAAAGTATATAATAAGAAGGATAAGATAACTAGAGAATCCCGTGAGCACATCGGAGTTGGTACTCGTTTTTCAAGGGGGTATCCTTATGGAAAGAGGATGGAAATAATTGTCATCCAATTTCGCCTGTTTGTTGACTTACTTTTTGCTCCTGATTGGAACAAGGTTAACCACTTAGAAGACCTCAGATTTATCTATAATTGGCTTATGAGACAATCAGAATCACTTTACAATGTAATTCATCCGTCTCGAAAGTATAAATGGCGTTTTCCGCTGCTGTCTTTACCAACAGAATTAACATGGGGAGAATTTGGAGGGGTGCTTCTAGTCAAGCGTTTTCTAAGATACTACTATATATTAAAGATGCTTCATGGTCCATCCATACCTATTCATGCCTTATGGGACTCTTTGATTAAGTCATTCACTTTTCAGTTCTACTCCCAAAAAGATTGTTTCGTCAGATACCTCAAGATTCTTGTTGACACAGTACTCGACAATAAAGAGAGGAAAGATAGTGATACTAAATATGAACAAGAGCTAGGATTTCTTATTTCAGTGCCTGACAGCTTCCCTAGCTACATTCGGTTGGATTATTATGGTATTAGAAAAGTGGAATCTTATTATGAAAAACAACTTCTATTTGATTTTAAGAATGGTCGAATCCAAGGTGAATTCAGAAACATCCACAATGTCGGAAGAGTACCAAAATCTCCCCAGACATTGAAGAATATATGTACTTTGGAAATGGGTTGGATGAGCTCGTTGTCTCCAAGCTCAGAAACCGAGAAGAAACTGCAGGATCCGGACCAGGTTTCCTCTGATAATCTATTTATTCCGGGATCTGACTTCAATTTCCTATTTAATCCTACTAAAGTTGAATACACTACTTGTCTAATTCGGCAATTATATAGGCCCAGTTTACAGACTTTCGAGAGAGAGAATATATTGTTACCCATTGAAGCATATTATCGAAGAACTAAGAAAGTAATGGAAAGAATCACAGCTTTTGATTACAACTATAGGAAGACAAATAATTGATGATAAGTAATTGAATTCCAAAACTGGTACGGGCTATTCATGTGGAAGTATATATTTTAAATATGCTGAATCATTCGTAGATATTGGAAAGAATATATTTACTATTATATATCAGACATTCAACCAATCAGGGGTATTTGAATCGATTCTTCCCAATCTTAATACTTCGGCAATTGTGGTCAATAATCTTCTGGCCTCGGTCAAGGTATGATGAGTGTTTTGATATCTTATATAATTATTCCAGAAATTGTCACGATTTTCACTTACGTCATCACCAGCATTTGCAGGTAAATCGGAACATCGGTTGATAGCATCTGTCAAATCCCCCTTATTATTATTTAACTTTATCTCTGTCCGATCGATTAATCTAATAACTTTCCATGCATATCTGGAAGCCTCATTAAAAAATTTGTGATATTTAATGAGTTTCTGGTTATAAGAGGCATAATCACACATGGCATACAGTAGGAACTTGGATGTGTATCCTGATCTATCAAACATAAATGTTGGAACATCTCTATCGTACTCTTCGTATTTGTTAATTTCTGTTTCCAACGTTAATAACTCTTGGTCACCTTGAGGGTTGTGTACTTTATGTGAATATTCATCTGGAATTGGAAAAACCCACCTGTTGATGGGTTCTAAATCAGGAAGAGTAATTCTTCTTCCATTATGGACAACTTGTTGTGTTCTCATCAGATGTTCCTCGTGTTTCAACGTAAATAATGTATTTCTTTGAATTGCACGAATGTTTCCGAGGACCAATGGTTGTAATGCTGGAAATTCCCAGGTGACCCAATCATACCCTGATGATGAAAACGCTTGTCGAAATGCAAACAGAAAGCCCTTAACTCCTTCAAATGAATTGGCTAATATATAATCTTGGGGGGTTTCCCGAATATTTCTAGTATTTTTAATGTAGCGAAGCCATTCATCAAAACTGAAACCACCAACTTCACCAGCTCCACCAACTTCACCAACTTCACCAGCTCCACCAACTTCACCAGCTCCACCAACTTCACCAGCTCCACCAGCTCCTCCAGCTCCACCAGCTCCACCAACTTCACCAACTTCACCAGCTCCACCAGCTCCACCAACTTCACCAACTTCACCAGCTTCACCAGCTCCTCCAACTTCACCAGCTCCTCCAGCTCCATCTTCAGTAACATCAATACGATTATGAGTGCTAAACATTATGTGTTTGTGAATGAGATCTTTTTGCGGCCACAATCCTTTATATACTCGTAGTCGTGTGGTTACCGATAATTCCTTACATATAGTATGGTTATAAAGTATGCTCCATACATCGACAAAATGGGAAATTAGTAGTAATAATTCATGTGAAGACGAACCCATTATGGTAACAACAGCAACTGTCGAGGGTTGTTAGCTGAATAATATTCATAGATGGATAGCTAGATAATGATACAGTAGATAAGGTAGTAGACAATAAATCTTATTGAATCTCTTTTCTGAATACCGAGATAGTTTATTTGAACACTTGTTTCAAGAGATTAAGCTTGAAACGGTGTATATAGTAGTAGGTAAATCAATACCCCTTCCTCAAATTTGAGAGAGGGATATGTGTAAAACCATTGGTTGCAAGTAATATTACTCTGGTAAAACTCAGGTTCAATGGAAACAGCCGTGATAAGTAATTCGTAACATCAACTAGATGCCGGTGATAAGACCAGATTCCCATAGTGGCCGGTGAGAAGACCAGATTCCCATAGTGAGAGGATCTTATTAGATGAAGCCTTCTTGTTACTTCTTCAAAATACTTCTGCCCTCTTTTCTGAAATTCACTAGACATGTCGAAGGCTTCCCGTACACGCCTTCCAATAGCTTGCCCTTGTGAGTTCAATAGCTAATAGGCAATATGGAAGAGATATTTGCTCCATAAAACACATGAAGGTGCACCGAGATCTCTTGCATCAAGTCACATAATCCAGCCAACAGGCTATATACTCAAGAGGCTATAACATGGATATAGTGGGAGCACTCACGGAGGCAACTGTAATTGTGCAAAGTTGTACATATATATAGAGGTGTAGATTTGTGTTGTAAAAACTATATAAGTAACCGATTTTGCCAGTGGTTTTAACAATTTCTGACAATTTTCTGGTGTACATTTCCGAAAACCATAAGCCTGGGTCTGTGAGACCCCGAAACTAAAGTTCTGGAGCGAGCTTATTATACAATGTAAGATTATAATTATTGCCGTTTTACCTAATTAAGGTTAGTAGCCAAAATTCGTATTTCCAAACAAAGGCCCAGACACCAGTACTCACCTACTTGGGCATATGGTAGTGCGCCATGGCTGCGAGATTTTTCACTACCCAGCACCTATGCAAATCTCTATTCATATCCCAGCTCATGGTGTGCCTCTAAATGACGTGGATTTAGCCCTACATAATCTTTATACCCCCAGAAATATTGTGTTTTTCGATGAGCTCCTTTCAGGCTTTATTTCCGTAAAACTGGACACAGAATTGGCTTCTCAGTGCCAGTTATTCCTCGATGTCAGCGTGGTACCAGGCGATATCATTGACAACGATCCTAACTACAATCCCCAGTCTTTCATAACCCTGTCGTTCCCCGTGACAGAAGTGGTCTCCAAAGATACAATTGACGGCAACGTCTGTCAATTATTCAAATTCTCCTTCCTGGTGAGATACCCAAAGAGGAAACTCAATTCCCCCAGAATCGTTTTAAATGCCAGTATAAAGAGCCATTTTGAAACAGAGACCCCTCAATCTATAGATGTTCTCCCTGACATGGAATCTGTTGGTCAAAGAAATCTTTTTGACCAATTGTCCGTCAACAACAGTGCCTTCTACTTGCCTAGTCTGGTCGTGGACGGCCCGTCTTCCACCCCAAAATACCTCCCGTCCCATAATGCCACGGTGGAGGCCTCCTGCTCGTTGGAGCTCCCGTTAGTATCTGCACTAGTCATAAGGTTGAAATCCACCAAGCCAGCCGGGAAAAATAATGAGCTTTTAGTGTCTTTTGGTATGGAGGCATCTGATCAACTTGTAAAACGTCAAACCCAATTGCAAATTCTGCTACATGAATTTCAGTTAAATTTCTCGGGTCATATAGTCAATCTAAATGAATCGATTCATAGCTTCCCGTTGAATTTCATGTCTGACGAATCCATTGTGTTGAATTTCAAACTCATCAATAACGACGTTGATGAAGTGGTTAAACAGGTAAATGTAGATTTGAAATTGGCAGTATCTGATTCTAATGGGAAAGAGATAAGCAACTATATCGATACTACGTGGGCTCCATACATTGACTTCAGTCTCATGGCTCCACCAATCAATAATTCTCTTAAATCAATACTTAGTCAACCCCAACCACCACCGGCTCTTTCCAAGAAGAAATATCTTTTGAATAACGGGTCTTCAAATACCATTTCATTCAAAAAAGCTGGTTCTGCTACTGCGGTTTACAGGAAAATTCTGTCGTCTTCATCTGTTACTGTCAATTTGGGTAATACCCTGACGTTCTCTAGTTTGTACGGTCTTAAATTGACTTTCACGGGTAAATTATCAATCAAACTAGGTGAAACGGTGGTATGGAAGTTACAGGCCATAAACACTTCTTCAAATAAGCTCAATCTTTCTCTCGTAATGCAAGGACAGGCTCATGGAAAATCACAAGAGAAACCACAGGCTCTGCTGCAATTGATCCCAGCTTACACGAAATCTACGTTATTCTCTATTTACCAGAGCTTGAAATTGGATAATAACGGTATTATTGTTCTTGATAACGATATTAGGATAGGCTCTCTTGCTCCCAATAGCGTATTCGATACGAGTATAAAAATAACTGGTATATCTAGAGGTGTGTTCAACCTTGATGGTATGAACATATTTGATATGAATACAGGAGAGGGGCTCGATTTCGGGAAGTTAGTAGAGGTTTTTGTTACGTAGAATGAGTTTATTTACAAAGTAGGCTATGATCGTCATATTTTGACTTTGGTGGTAGGCCAGCTGCTCGTGAGGCACTAAGTTACGAGACCTAGACCTCACTACAATTAATCATTTTTATTGGCATTTTTATACAATATATAGTATCATGGTATATGAAATAGCATTATATATAATCCCCCTTTTTCTCTGGCACAAAAACCCCGGTTATAGTGCACAATAATTTATTTTCAAGTTTTTTGCAACTGCGATGCACGGCTAATAAAGCCGTTCGTAATCGACATCAAATCTTTCAACCACGAGTTCAAACCTTTAAATTGCCATTTTGGCTACAATTTTTTATTTTGCTACTGATAATTCACTCTAAGTTTCAAATGTCAGACCCCTTTAAACCCCTTGTTGACAAAATAAAGGCACCTTCATGGAACCACACCATCGATGAAATTTCAAGTCTCGCTGACCAGATCATCGAATCGGAAAAACACCTTTATGATACCTTAGTTCAGGTAGAAAATCCTACAATTGAAAACTTCTTGAACCCTTACATTGAATTGTTTCAACACAATCACTTCCTCGAGAATCAAATCACCTTTTACCTGAGAGTTTCTCCAGATAAGCTGGTGAGAGATGCTTCAAATGAAGCAGAAAAAAAATTGGACAAACATGCCATTGACCTCAAAGTCAGGGTTGACATGTATGAAAAGTTCTGCCAGTTAGTAGAAAACGTTAAAGGGTTAGATTTGCACCCAGAAACCTCGAGATATCTAGATAGAGTAATGCTGGATTATAAAAGAAGAGGTTTACTGTTACCTGATGAACAAAGACAATTATTTAAAACTTACTCTATTGAACTCTCCGAACTCTCTGTAGAGTTCGACCTGACATTAAGAGAGCTGACCGAGTATTTACTATTCTCCGAGCAAGAATTGGATGGAGTCCCCCAGGATGTCATTGACCAATTCGAAGTAACTGATTCAGGCGACTTCAAAATGACTTACAAGTACCCTGATTTGTTCCCGGTTTTGAAATATGCAAAGAATCAAGATACCAGGAGAAAGGCGTTCTTGGGGAATCAATCTAAATCGAAGTCAAATGGAGATGTGTTACTAAAAATGATTAGAGTCAGATATAAAATGGCCAAGTTATTGGGGTTCAACAATTTTTCCGATTACAAATTGGAAGATAGATTAGCTCAGAACCTGAGTAATGTAATGCAATTTTTGAACGATTTAAGATCAAAACTTGGTCCTTTAGGAAAGGAAGAATTGAAGTACTTGAAGGCCTTCAAGAACAAGGATTTACAATTAAGAGGTTTGGAACCACAAGATGAATTTTATCAATGGGATATGGCCTTCTATAATAATCTCTTATTGGAGAAGGAGTACCAAGTTGACCACCAGAAAGTTCAAGAGTATTTCCCATTGGATTCAACCATTGAAAAAATGTTCTCCTTCTACGAGAAGATTTTTGATATAAAGTTTTACAAAGTGCCCACTTTACCTGAAGATGTGTGGCACGAAGATGTCAAGAGATTCGCCGTATTCCAAGATATTAGACTGGGTAAACCCCAGTTTCAAGGATTCCTCTATTTAGATTTACACCCAAGACAGGGAAAATATGGTCACGCCGCCAATTTCGGTTTGGGGCCTGGTTTTGAAAGACCAGATGGAACGAGACAGTTTGCATTAGCAGCCTTGGTATGTAATTTCACTAAACCTCTTAAGGATAAGCCATCTCTACTCAAGCACAATGAAGTTACTACCTTTTTCCACGAGTTGGGCCATGGAGTACATAGTCTTCTAGCAAGAACTAAGTATGCTAAGTTTCATGGAACTAGAGTTCCCAAAGATTTTGTAGAAGCTCCATCACAAATGCTTGAATTCTGGACTTGGAGTGCCAATGAACTTAAAACTTTATCATCACATTACAAGACTGGTGAACCAATTGATGATGATTTGATCAAACAGCTTGTGAACTCAAAGAATGTGAACAATGGATTACAAAATCTTCGACAATTACACTTTGGGTTCTTTGATATGAAATGCCATACTATCGACAACGAAGCCGATCTTGAGTCCTTGAATTTGCTTGAATCTTGGAACGCAATGAGAAGTGAACTTACATTGATGTCGACTGACGGAATAAAAACTCCAGGGTACGCTTCGTTTGGTCATATAGCCCACGGCTACGAGTCAGGATATTATGGCTATTTATACTCCAAGGTTTTTGCTGTAGACATCTATTATACCTTATTTAAACATGACCCGATGAATGTAGAGAACGGTTTAAAGTACAGAGACATAATTTTAGCAAGAGGTAATTCGAGAGATATGATGGATAATTTACAAGAACTACTCGGAAGACAACCTAACAGTGAAGCTTTTTTACAGGAAATATTAAAATAAAATATATTATACTACTTAATCATCAGATTGGGAAGTTTCAAAAGGTGTGAGTTTTGAAGTACCTTCAGCCCATGAAACACCATCATAAGTGATACTCTTAACTGCTTTGATAACATCTTCGAAAGAACCTCTGACCTGTTTGGTGGAATCTCTTTCTCTTAAAGTGACTGAATCATCTTTAACAGAATCAAAATCAACGGTAATACCGAATGGAGTACCCAATTCATCATTTCTAGCGTATCTTTTACCAATTGAAGCAGAAGAATCGTCAACTTTGAATGGAATTTGTTCTTTTCTCAAAACACTGGAAATTTTTTTCACAATTGGTTGCAAATCAGCATTTGATGATAAAGGAACCACTAAAACTTTTGTTGGTGCAACCAATGGAGGTAAAGATAAGACAGATCTATCAGTATCTTCAGGTCTTGACCAGAATTGATGTTCAAAAACTGAGTAAATGATTCTACCAATACCGAATGATGGTTCAATAACATTTGGAGTGAATTCTCTAATGTGTTCAGTTCTGGTGACTTTACCAATCTTAACAAAAGTTTCATCTAATTCAATTTCAGATTCAACTCCATCAACTTTAAACACGATTTTACCGTTATCCTTTAATTCTTTAGCTAAATCTTCTAATTCACATTGAGTTCTAGCTACTAACCAGTCTTGAACTTTTCCAGCATCTTTTCTAAATTTTGGACCAAATTTCTTCTTTTCGATGTCAACTTCGAATTTTTCAACTGTAACTGGTTCAGGTAATGGTTGTCTAACCACCAATTTTTCATTGGTTCTAGCAGAGTGAACTGATAAATCATAAGCAGATCTATCAGCACATCCAACACATTCTATCCAACCATAAGAAGTTTGTAATTCAGCATCCCAACAATCAGCAGCATAATGAGCCATTTCATTTGATAAATGTTGTCTAAATCTCAATCTGTTAGAATCAACACCAATTTTGGTTAAAAACAAGTAAATTCTAGCAAGGAAGTAACCCAAAGTCAGATTATCGACCATACCCGATTCGACGGCTTCACCAACTGTGAGCTCAGATAATTCATTTAATCCAGCTTCTTGAGTTTTCTTTGGTAAAAATTTCAATTTGATATCTTTGACTTCATCAAATCTAGTGTGGTTTTTATCATTTGGATCAACGTAATGTTCAATTTCTGCCATTAAGAATTCACGAACTCTCAATAAACCAGCTCTTGGAGAAATTTCATTTCTGAATGATTTACCAATAGAAGCTGATGCAAATGGCATCTTTTCGTTATTGAAATCTAATAATTTTGAAAAATTCAAAAATTGACCTTGAGCAGTTTCAGGTCTCAAGTAACCCTTCAATTGACCAGATGGACCAATGGCAGTTTCAAACATTAAATTGAATTCGACTGGAGGTTCTAATTCACCATTGGTAGCAGGGTTAGTGATGTTGTATTTCTTAATCAAATCACCTAATTCAGGACCAGAAAATCCATCAATCTGGTTCAATACAGTCTCGTACTCTGCTACTACTTCATCATCTAATTTAATGTTCTTGATCTCCTTCACCTTCTTCTTTCTCTTCTTTTTATCTTCATCTTCTTCTGGTTTAATTTCTTCACCTCTAGCAGCTTTATCACCTTTTAATCTGGCTTCTAAAACTTCTTCAACCAAATGATCAGCTCTGAAAATTTCACCCGTCTTCAAATCTCTGCACATCCAATCGGCAAATTTATCAACATGACCTGAAGTTTTCAATACTTCATGAGGAGTTAACATAGTTGGATCAACTTCCAACATGTCTTCTTCTAAAATGAAATGTTTTCTCCAAGTGTCAATGACATTAGCTTGGAACGCACATCCTGGTGGACCATAATCGTACAATCCAGAAACTCCACCATAAATTTCGAAAGCAGGAGCGAAGAAGAATCTTCTTTTTAAAACTTGTTCCAAATTTTCTCTTGAAAATGGTACTGAAGATTTTGACATATTACGCTTTAATAATCTTAGTGTTTTAAGGTAATTTAACTTAATCTTGGTATAAGTGAATAATTTTTTTCAGCGCTGTTGAGACCGCACGACCTGCTGCAAACGCTAGTGAGAGTAAGACTGAGACATGGGATGTATAGCATGGCCTGGTAGATGAGCAAGGGAGAGGTTTTTAAGAGATGGGTCTAGGTTTGGGAAGCATAGAGAGATGGTGTGGCTGTTAGGAGTAGGTTGTGGGTGACTTGGTTAACCGCTGCTGTCTCACAAGTTACGTGGGGTGGTTCAGCATACAGTGAAACGGGTCTCACCACTGGGAACCAGTGGGACTGTTGTCCTAGTTTGGGCAATGAATTGTTAAAGTCTTAGGACAGAATATAGGGTTTTGGATTTTGGATATACAGTTTATGGAGTTGTATTCTGATGGATCTAGTTGGGACTGTTGGTTGGAGCACGCTTTTATTTGCGGCTGCAAAATATCCATCACGGCTATTCACCGTTCGACTCTACTTGCTGGGAGAGCTCTGAACACTCTGAACTAGTCATGATAATCGTATATATTGAAACTACAGACTTTTTCCCTTGACCAATTCTAAATCATTCCATTTAACATTTCTCATTCTCCTATAATAGCTGATTTGACTATAAGGATAAGCGGTGGAATTGGTTTTTGCATTAGAATACCAAGATACACAACCACCAAATGCAGTACCAAACACAGACTTTTTTAGTTTGTCTTGGGTCGTTTCAAACCATTCTTCATACTTACTGTTTTTCACACAGATAGATGAGTAAGTACCGTCCAATATTTTAGCAGCCACTTTGGAATAATAAGCACACCCATTTTCAATGGCCAACAAAACTGATGAATGGCCGGTAGCAGAGTTGGGTCCGCCTATAGCAAAATAATTAGGGCAGTCTTTCACTAAGATTGTCTCGTAAGCCGAGACCCCGTTTTGTTTCCAGTATTGACTCACGTTATTCCCATTTCTGCCAGTTATTTGGTATGGGGTAAAGCTCCTCTCGAGATTATACCCGGTACATGCTACTATAACATCAGCTGGGATTTCCTTGCCGTTAGCGAATACCACTGATTTTGACTTAACTTGGACAATTTCCTGGTCAATTACATCAACTCTAGAATCATTAAGGGATGGAGCATAAACATAATCAAAAATCAATCTTTTGCAACCAATTTTGAAATCAGGTATCAATGCTTTATGATACTTTTCAGGAATGGTACTCTTCATATACCTCAAGGCTATCCGAGTGTTCACCCATCTTACAAGTCTACTGATTAAACCATTACCAGTATACATCGGGTATCTCAATTCAGCCACAGCTGCCACCAACAATCTTACAAGCACAAGACCAAATCTCCATCTGGATAAAATTCTGTACACAGTTTGAAGCCAAGGTGGATGAGGAGGGAATATCCAGTGCTTGGATCTTACCGATTGTGTTATACTAGATGGCTCGTATTCTAGTAACGCAGGTAACACCTGAGCAGCAGAACATCCATTCCCTATAACCACTACGTTCTTATCCTTGAAGTCAACTGACCAGTCCCAAATACCTGAATGCATGAATCTCCCGTCAAATTTCTCCAATCCTGGTACCTGGTACTTATTTGGTACCACCAATCCCCCGGTACAGTTAACGAGGATTTTCGTGGTATGCTTGAGTCGTTGACCAGTCTCTATATTGAACCCTTCAAGTTCCCAATGCTCTGTGGAATCATTGAATGTAGCCCGAACTATAATAGTTTGAGCAATTGTCTTCTTCTCTAAACCAAATTTCTCTACTACATACTGAACATATTCCTGCATTTCATATTGTGGTGGTCTCAATTCCGACCAATTGGTAACTAGTTCATCATAGTAAGAGTACCATAATGCAGGAATATCACTCGCACATCCGGGGTAAGTATTTGCAAACCAAGTACCTCCCAATTGAGTATGTTTCTCAAAAATGACAAAATCATCACATTTCAATTTTTTGATCGTACTCAATGCAGCTCCTATACCACCAAATCCACCACCAATTATGGTGATTTCACTACCAGATTCTTGAATCGGTGAATCATTGGGTTTGAGTTTTGGTTGTTCCCTTTCATCTAAAACAAGCTTTGCTTTCTGATAATTGGCCCTGAATTTCTGAGGGTCAGTGTGTGACTTCTTTGAAAGAGTAACGGTAGACATGTTGTCTTCGAGCGATGTTTGAGGTTTTATATAACAATAGGGTTACATGTGAATGGCTGCGAAGTCGTGGAGGGGAGAGTAGAGCAAAAGGTTGCAGGTGAGGCTTAATTTTGGAGATTTATGGTTAAACTTGATCATGTGATAACTCCGATTTTTGCATAAGTGGAGATTGGTTTGCAGCTTTCAACTGATGCAGTTTTTGAAAAATGATTTTTGCAGCTATTGAAAATTTGGGATTTTGCAAGTTTTGCGAATTGCATAATGCAACAAATTTACAAACTTTTTCCTATGAAGTTAACAAGAAATAAGATTCTATAAACTTACAAGTTTCTGTCTTCACTACTACACAGAAACAGTCGTTAAATTCAGGAGGTAGTTGTATAACTTGCATTCAGTGAACCCAATGGCAGCTGTACATTACCCTCTCCAGCTAGTATATTAGCAGGAATTCCCGTTCCGTTCACTGTCAAAAAACCATCGTTACCTCATTATCAAGGGACGATCGTTCCTTCACTGTGATTGACCGATTGTTCACCTTCATAAGTTAGTCACTCTCTTCTGTCATCCATAGTAGTAGAGGCTGTTTCTAACTTTTCGCTTCTAGTCACGCAGCACAGATGATTTGCAGCCGGTTTAAATGCAGGAACACGGTTTTTTGTGGGGAAAAATGTGATGACTTGAACAACCGTATAACCACTGCAATTGTACCCTTTTTCTACCACTATCCCATCGTAGAAACACAAATACACAGACACGTATACTCAATCTCCCTACCAGTCACCAGGGTATTCACAAGTGATAAACTAAGATGAAGCCGGTTCACGTGACCATCGGCGCACATGCCAGCATCCTCGGTCTTTCTTATAATGCCGATCCACCACCAACCGTGGATTCTAGGCCACAAAACGGCACCCTTCCACCAGTAATCTAGATAATTACCCCGGCCAATTGTAGGACTATTCCACCACCAGTTTGGACCCATTGCCAATTGCCAGGACGGCCAGTTCATCGCTCGGCTATATTCGCATACCCATACATACACCAATACTACAAACTACAATACAAAAATACCTAAAAATATGCTAAAAACTAATAATACCCAAACCCCCTAAGTAACTAACCCAGTCACTACCTCTATCCATGTAAGTTCGGAATTTCTCATCTTCAAAATCACACCCCGCAAAATATTCACAGTCAATTTCAGACGCATATAAATACCATCGATTCCCTCGGTTGCTGGAGTACAACAAGTTTTTTTTTTCATCCATGTCTCAATTGTCATTTAAAGATAAAGTTGTGGTTGTAACTGGTGCTGGAGGTGCATTAGGATCTCATTATTGTTATGAATATGCTAAAAGAGGTGCTAAAGTTGTTGTTAATGATTTAGGATTGAAAAATGGAATTTCTGAGGCTGCCGACAGAGTGGTTGCCGACATTAAATCTAAAGGTGGTGTTGCCGTGGCTGATTACAATAATGTTTTAGATGGTGATAAAATCATTGAAACTGCTGTTAAGAATTTCGGTACTGTTCATATTTTAATCAATAATGCTGGTATCCTTAGAGATGTCCAATTCAAGAAAATGACTGCAGATCAATATAAGCTTATTATTGATATTCACGTCAATGGTGCTTATAAATGTACTAAGGCTGCTTGGCCATACTTTAGAAAGCAAGAATTCGGTAGAATTATCAATACTGCTTCTCCTGCTGGTTTGTATGGTAATTTTGGTCAAGCCAATTATTCGGCTGCTAAGAGTGGATTAATTGGTTTCGCTGAAACTTTGGCTAAAGAAGGTGGAAAGTACAATATTCTCGCTAATGTTATTGCTCCTTTAGCTAGATCTCCAATGACTGAAAATATCTTACCGGAACCAGTTTTGCAACAATTGGGACCGGAAAAGATTGCTCCTTTGGTATTATACTTGACTCATGATGAAAATGAAGCTAATGGTCAAATTTTCGAATTGGCTGCTGGTTTCTACTCTCAAATTAGATGGCAAAGAAGTGGAGGTGCTCTTTTCAAACCAGATAAATCATTTGGTGCTGAATTGGTGGCTAAGAAATTCGAAGAGATCATGGATTTTGATGATTCTTCAAGACCCGAATTGTTGAAGAACCAAAATCCTCAAATGTTGAACGATTACTTATCGTTAAATGAAGCTGCAAGAGAAATTCAAGCAAATGACTTGTCGGATGCTCCTGCAATTTCTTTAAAGGATAAAGTTGTTTTAATTACCGGTGCTGGTGCTGGTTTAGGAAGAGACTATGCTTTATTCTTCGCAAGATATGGAGCTAAGGTTGTTGTTAATGATTTTGTTGACCCATCTAAAGTGGTTGAAGAAATCAAGGCTGCCGGTGGTGAAGCCCATGGTGATAAACACGATGTGGGTACTCAATATAAAGAAATCATCGATAATGTTATTAACAAATATGGTACTATTGATGTTTTGGTCAACAATGCCGGTATTTTGAGAGATAAGTCTTTTGCTAAGATGTCTGATAAAGAATGGTACCAAGTTCAACAAGTTCATTTGGATGGTACTTTCCATTTGACAAGATTAGCATGGCCTTACTTTTTAGAAAAGAAATTCGGTAGAGTTATCAACATTTCTTCAACTTCTGGTATTTACGGTAACTTTGGTCAAGCCAATTATGCTACTGCTAAATGTGCCATCATCGGTTTCTCTAGAACTGCTGCAATTGAAGGTGCTAAATACAATATTAAGGTCAATACCGTTGCTCCTCATGCTGAAACTGCCATGACTTTAACTGTGTTTAGCGAATCTGACAGAAACTTGTATCCACCTGAGTTAGTTGCTCCATTATTGGTATTCTTAGCGTCTGATGAAGTCCCAGTCACTGGAGAATTATTTGAAGGTGGTGGTGGTTGGATCGGTAACACCAGATGGCAAAGATCTTCTGGTGTGGTCTGTAAAGATGATGTTGTTACCCCAGAATTCATCAGAGATAACTTTACCAAGATCACCGACTTTACTGAATCCTCTAATCCAAAATCTACTACCGAATCTTCAATGGAAATTTTATCAGCTGTTGACCCTGGTGACGATGACGAAGATGATGAAGAAGAAGAGGAAGATGACGACGAAGATGAAGAAGATCCAATCTTTTCTTACGGTGATAAAGAAGTTATCTTGTATAATTTTGCTGTTGGTGCCAAAGCTAATGAATTGAAATATGTCTATGAAAACGACAGCGATTTCCAAGTCATTCCAACTTTTGGTCACTTGGCAACTTTCAATTCTACTGCATCTCAATTGTCTTTTAGTAAACTTTTGAAGAATTTCAACCCAATGCTTTTATTACACGGAGAACATTACATCAAATTGGAACAATGGCCAATTCCAACTGAGGCCAAGATTAAGACCACTTTTAATCCTTTGGCTGTCACTCAAAAGGGTACAAACACTATTGTGGTTCATGGTTCCAAATCAGTTGATGCTGACACTGGAGAAGCAGTGTTCTCAAATGAAGCTACCTATTTCATCAGAAACTGTGAAGGTGAAACTAAAGTTTACGGAGACAGAAAATCATTTGCAACTTCTCAATTCCAAGCTCCAGAATCTGGTCCAGATTTTGAAACTACCATTCCTATTTCTGAAGACTTAGCTGCCTTGTATAGATTAACTGGTGATAGAAATCCTTTACATATTGATCCAGCATTTGCAGCCGGTGCTAAGTTTGATAAGCCAATTTTACATGGAATGTGTACATATGGATTAAGTGCCAAAGTCTTGTTGGATAAATTTGGTCCATTTGATGAAATAAAGGGTAGATTTACCGGTATTGTGTTCCCAGGTGAAACATTGAAAGTCGTTGCCTGGAAGAAGGGAGACGTTGTAACCTTCCAAACTCATGTAGTTGAAAGAGGTACAATTGCCATCAATAATGCCGCCATCAAATTATTAAGTAACAAAGCCAATTTGTAAGAATTGAATTTATAGTATCTAGTTAAATGAACGAAATAAAAAGAGATTGTAGATGAATGATGTTGTAGATAATGAATGTTTATTACTTTTTATAAGAAGAAGGAACTTGAAAATCCACTGGGGTATCATTAATTGGATCAATAATTGATTGAGTTCTATGATGACGACTAATTGAAGTATCAATTGTCGACATCGGAGTTGGTAATGGTGTCATACTTGATAATGGAGAACTCATTATTGGTGAAGTAATTGAATTATTTTTGAAATGTCCTGGTACAGTTATGGTATTATTGCTACTTGTAGAAAGAGCTCCCGAACTTGATGATGTTGAAATGGTCAATCCTTTCTTATTGAAAGGAGACATGCTAATGGTGTTATTATTAATGCTAGGAAATTTAAATGGATCTTTATCTCTTTTATCAACAATAGTCTTTGACATTGTTGAATTGTTAGAACCAGTGGATTTTTTCTTTTTGTATTTTGATAAATTTGAATTCAATGATGAATTAACGGTGGTTTGAGAACTTGATTCGAAAAATTCGTTCATCTCAACTATTGGACTATTTGAAATTGATATTGAATCTTGAGAATCATTTGATGAAAATGTTGATAATTCAGATAGTGAACTATTCAATGAATTAAGAGAATTAGATGATTGATTGAATTTCAGAAAATTAGCCATTGGTGGTAAGAAATCTTCTTGTGGTAAACTTGTACTTGGGAATGAAAATGTTGAAGATCTTGTAAGTTTTGGCTCTTGAGGTTGTGGTTTGAAATTTGAACTTGACCTTTGTCTTTTCAAAATTTTTAGGTTTTCTGCATGCAAAGTAATTGTTGTAAAACTTGTTGATCTATTGTGATCATTTAATTTTGAAATTGATCTAAATTTATCCAAATCACTATTACATTTTTTAATATGATTTGAATCTTTCATTTCAACATAATTTTGTGGTTCACAAGATGATTTATAAGTCTCAAAAAATCTCTTATAACCACCATCAAGAATTAAAATATCAGGATAACTTAAATGAGGATAATTACTTAAATTTAATATTCTATCACTTCTTCTTAAATGAGATGCCATAGTTGGTCCTCTAAAAATGCTAAATTCACAATGAAAAATGATCAATTTTTTCTTATCGTTTCTATATTTTAAATCATTAATGAAAATATCCTCTAATTCCTGCTTATCGGAAATATTTATAGCATTTTTTATATGACCTCCATTAAATTCATAATCAAATCTACAATCAATGATTATTAAATCATCAAATTTATGATTGAATTGATGATTAATCAATTTATGAAATGATTTCACGTCAATTCTAGGTATGGAATCATCATCAGTTTTGAAATATTGAATATTTGACAGTTTAAGCAATGAATTATCGTCACTCAATGCTACATCTTTTTCTTTGTTCGTTTGGTACATGGAGTGGAACCTTCTGAGGACTCTCTCGGGACCAGAAGGTTTAGGGGCTCTTGTGAGAGCTCCAGAGACCGCAGAGGTTCCAGGAACGCCGGAAACTTCAGAAGTTCTAACAGTTGCAGAAACTCCAGAAACTCCACCAGAACGAGAATCAGTAGCCTCGAGATCAGGCTCTGCATCAGCATTTTCACCCCTGTCCCCCTCACTGTCGCTATCGTTAATGTCCAAATCCTCAATTGTAGACACCGTAGTATCAGCCTCCTCCTCTTCGATCTTCCCCCGTTTAATAAAGCTACTACTACTAAACTTCTTCTTCATAGACCCCAAATTCATCAAATTACTCAAATTCTTGAACGGCTTTCGTGACACCAATGGCGATAGCATCACCTTATTCTTGCGACTCTTGATGGGGGTATCAAAATTTTCATCGTCATCAGATTCTTGAAGTTGATTATGTTGTTGTTGTAAATATAAATCTATATCATCTGAAGGACTTTCAAGGAAACTACTTATAGGACGATCTCTTTTAGTCTTTTGAAATACGTTTGGCGATAATAATGTCTTATCCATGATGCTAAAGGGAGTGAAATTGAATGAAATAACAAGTGAATGAATTATCTAATTAATGAATGAATTATATGCCTCCTATTTAACTAACCTTTTTTTTTCCTACCCAAACCCTGTAATATTAGAAATAAAATGCAGCAGCAATGAAACCGGCTCCCCTTGTTGTTTTAAATGGGTTTGGTGGTACGCACACGCCGGCCGCTTCAGATTTGGTATTTTATTTTTTACTGCAAGCATCAGCGATGGGTTGCGGTGGGGATCTACAGGAGGGAGCTGGGAGTGGCAGTGAGAGTGGTGGAAGGATTAGGGGGGTAGAGTGGTGATGGAAGGTCATGGGGGAGAGGTATTGGGTGGATAAAAAGGATTTGGATGGATGAGAGATGGTGTAGAGTGGTAGATGACTTATAGCTGATTCACAACAAACAAGTACAAAGGGCTAAATGAATACTTAAAACAGCACCAAATACAGAAGATCCGGGCCCATAGTAAAAACTGAGTCAGGGCTCGCAATATTTTTTTGACTGCTAAAAAAATTCGCGCATCAGCTTGATTATTTGTTTCCTGATGCGGTAGTTTTACGTTCGATGCATGAGACAATAATTCACCGCGTCCATAGTTAATTCATGTTGAAATTGCCTGGTTGAGTGGGAAATTTCAGGTGGGTTATGATTAGATAAGCCATGTTTAATATTTAATACTTAATACATAGATATTAGATATTAGTAAAAATAATCAATATTACTATATCTCCAAATGCCTACACCTTATGATGTAATGTACTCGCTTAAATGATTAGACGACAGTCGGGCGCCGAGAACAATGATACAGAAAATTTGATATATTGTTCTCATTTCCATTTTGGTGAATAACCACCTTCTCATTTTGATTTCATGTCACACAATAGGATTTCTTTATGGACGTGATGCCGACAAAATATATTTTCTTTGTTTCTTTTTTTTTTGCATCCATTGATTTATTTTCCGGATCGATTGTTTGACGAGATGCGGCATTGATTACCCAATATTAATTCTTTGTGTATATTTCGTTAATATCTATGTATTGTATTAATCTAAATTGTCAAGATATTGACTCATATCTTGAAATTTGAATTTATGCATCGGTTCATTGTCAATGACAAATGTTGAATCAGCTTCATTGTCTTCACTGTCGCTACTGTGCGATTCCTGTGATGGCCGCGGCTGCAAATTCTTGTATTTCCTTTGGAATTTCGAGTATTCGTCATCGCTAGTTTCGGCCTCACTTTGGGTATGAATTGAAAGATTATCATCTGTAAGGTATGCGTTTAAATTCAATGAAGAACTTGAACTGGTGATCCTCATTAGCGGACTGCCAAAACTGTTTTTACGGCCCTGACTTGAATTTGATGACATCAGTGATTGCCGAGTTCTGAAGATTGATGGAGGCTCCAAGTCAAGCTTATCATTTTGAGTTTTCCTATTATCTGTTGGTGATGATAATGAGCTTATAGTGGGGTTCATGGTATTAATTTTCTCGAAAAACGTCCGAGTAGGGCTGTAGAATGCACTGGGAGAATTTGGCCCAATAGTGACTATATGAGGGCTCATGAAACTGGAGCCACTGGATACCGAAGAACTGGCTGAAAGTGGAGTAGCTACAGGAGCCAATGGAGCCGGAGGTTTAACTGGAGAGTTGAAAAATGATAATGCAGGTGGTGGTTTCACTCGATCACTAAGCTTACTTTCATTTGGCTGAAGTACCTTATCTTCTATATCACTAGAAGCATCCACATCTTCGTCAAAAGACCCCATGGATGAACTGTCATCGAAATAACTATCCAATAATTCATCCACCGGTTCTAGATCGTGATAAGCTTCCTTTTCACTCACCTTAATAGGATTGATGGTACCAGTGGGTTTCCCACCAAAAAACTTTTTGATCTTGTTAGTTAGGCCTAATTGCTCATTTATTATATCGTCATTAAATCGTTTAAATTGATCAGATTCACTATAAGTCATATCAAATGTCGTAAAGTCATGATTCTTTATATCTCTAATGGTATATCTTTTAACTGGATCCTTCACAAGGATCTTACATATCAAATCTTTCAATAGCTCGAACTCCTTTCTGTCTTCCTCGTTAAATCTTGAACTGAATTTTATAACCGGGAACTTTAGCTCCTTATTTACAATACTTTTGAATAATCCAAACTCATTTCTGCCATTGAATGGTAGCTCGTTGAATATCAAACAGTATAAGATGACCCCCAAAGACCAAATGTCTATGCGTTTGTCGATGTTCTTCTTATTGTCATTTATCAACGATAATCGATTATTAACAAACTGACACAATTCTGGAGCGTAGAATGCCGGGGTCCCCATAGTTTTCCCTAATTCTCTAGCGTCATTAGCGTTATTCTCCAAGATCAAACTGACACCGAAATCACTTATTTTAATGCGGTTCTCCTTGACTAAAAGATTAGATGGTTTAAGATCTCTATGAATAATTCCCTTAAATTCATGCAAATATTCAAGCCCATTAGTAACGTCTCGAAGAATTCGGTTGATGGTCAATCCAAAAGATTTTTGTTTCTCTTGATAATGATTGTAATTCTTCCAGTCTATCTCTCCCGAATCACAGTACTCTAGCACCAATAAAATCTTATCGTATTTCAAATCGTCAATTACCTGATATAACCTTACGACATTCGGATGGTTGCATTCCTTCATGATCTGGATTTCTCGCTTGATTTTCACCGTGTGACTTAGATACGTTTTGGTGATGAGTTTGGTCTTGTCAATTCGATTAATGGTCTTTATGGCCACGAATTTCTGGGGATTGGTCGATGAGATGGGGCCCAAAGATTCTGATAGTAGGACTTTTCCCGAGGTTCCTTCACCGATTTTCCGAAGGATCTTGTATTGGTTATTTATAATACGTTTGTGACCTTTATCGGAAGTTATTTGGAGTTTTGAAACGTCCATTTGGAGGTAGTTTGGGGTCTGGGGTGTTCTTGTCGCGATCTCCAGGCCCTGCGGGCGTAACGTGTGGCCGCGATGGGTGCCTGTACCAGGACGTCTAGACAGTAGTATTTATTTCTATTTACTTCTCCTGGAGTTAACCCAGTTAATAAAGTCGAAGAACAAGGATGATTGAGTCTTGACTTTATCGTCCGTGGCCCATTTCTTCATGCTATCGCTATATATATCTATCACCTGTGTCATAGATTGCGCATCGAGGTTCACCATGGTTTTTGCAACCAAAATTGCCGCTCCACTACACGCAGCACTATAAGACTTATTAGTGGATTTGGTGGTGGTAGCTTGTTCATGAATCCATTCAAGTAGAGATTTGAGCTCCGGCATTACTTTGGTTACTTCTACAGATTCCTTTGACACCTTGACTTTAGATAATTTGCTCTTTAAGAGTTTGTGGCCTTTGAGTCCTACGTTTTTGTCTAATGTCAAACCGACGACGGTGATAATTGGTTTTAACATCGTGAGATTAAGATAAGAGTCAGGCTGGCATTTAACGAGAATTTCAAGTAAATCTAATACTCTGTGTTTGAAGAAAATCATTTGTTCTCTGGCCTCTGCTACATCGTTCTTTCTCTTGTTCCCAGTCTCGGTAGACGAAAGTATGTTTCTTCTCTCTTTGAAGATCTTTGAGAGTTGATCGTCCATGGCCAACATCTCATCGTCGTCAGCAGACTCAGACTCAAAAGAGGAGTCGTCGTCATCTGAACTCAATTCGTCGAATTTAACTTCCCCGGTGTGGTTAGTAGGAATTCCAAGTGCTTGAGCAAGTTCGAGATTAGTCTTCCTATCGACTTCTGCAACTTCATCATCTGAGCTAGAACCTTCTCCGTCATCGTCTTCTTCATCTTCGTCATCTTCATCATCATCTTCATCTTCTTCGTCATCTTCATTCTCATCATCTTTCTCCTTTTCCTCCTCGTCCTTTTCCTCTTCACCTTCTTCACCAAACTCCCCTTCATCTTCAAATACACTCCTTTGTCCTTCCTTATTCTCCCTGGCGGTTAAAATATTGTATAGCAAATCAAGACAGCTCTCATTGACTCTGAGTTCACCATTATCATCCTTTTGACAGAGAAGAGCTTCCCATATAATGTAACAGAATTTTCTGAGTAATGCAGATTTCTTAGATATGAATGATAACATGATTTCTGTCAAGATAACTGAAGAATCGGTATCATCTTCAGAGTCAACAAATGTGTTTTCAAAACAAATCTTCAATTCGTCAACTACAGAAAACGAGTCTTCATCTCCCATGTAAATTTGAAGTAAAACCATGGAGAACAAAAGTTCAAAACTATAAATCTTGTCCTTATCCGA
The DNA here is from genome assembly GCA_030563465.1 of Yamadazyma diddensiae. Classification (NCBI taxonomy): domain Eukaryota; kingdom Fungi; phylum Ascomycota; class Pichiomycetes; order Serinales; family Debaryomycetaceae; genus Yamadazyma; species Yamadazyma diddensiae. The sequence goes on from JAJMIX010000004.1 coordinate 260,998, forward strand.
AGTTTTGTTACCAAGCTCTTCTACAGTTTGCAAAAGTTGCACACATTCAGTTTTAACCTGTTCTAAATCTTCGTCAAATTGTTGGACAAGTTGGAATTTCAGCTCCAAGTTTTGAATTTGTTTTACACAGTATAAAGTCCAGGAAGTGCTCTTGTTCCTGACATTTATTATGTCGCTAAGAATAGAATTAAGTCTATTCTGGCACAAGTTTTTGATATTGATCGATACATCTTTGTCACCGGTGGTGAAAAAACCGTGTAAAATAATTAAGTCCAAAATTGGTTCAATCCATGAATCGATGTGGTTTTTGTTCAGTCGTATGAGTTGAAGTAACAGATCCAAACACCATTTTTGAATACTGTCATTTGCCTTTTTCAATTCGTTGTCTCCAGCAGTCAACAGAGACTTGAATTGGTCAATCAATACATCACGTAAATTCTCCAACACCAAAATACTCTTTGCGTCGGTTTCTTTTTGGTTTAAGCAATTGATAAGCGAGTCGGTGGTTTTAGATTTAGTAACAAGATCGAAATTCCAACAACCACCGTGTTTTGGGTCAATCAAACACGAAAGAATGACAGGTCCCTTCAATGGTTGCTTACTAGTTTCCTGTTTGATTATATTGAGAGCCTTCAATGAGATCTTATTCAACATTCTATTGGACTGTGCAGATTGATTTATAAGACATCTCAAAAAATTTGGTGTGATTATGTACTCTACCTGATCGTAATTCAATAATGGGAGAGTCTTTATGAATAGTTCAAACCCCCAGAATTTACGTTCGTGAGATGCTTTCTCAGCAAATAGCATTTCATCCACAACCACCTTCCAAAATTCTTTCAAACCAACATGACCATCATCTTTCAGTTTCCTGTTGTTCAATTTACGTTTCTTGGTAGGCGACGAGTCTTGTGGTTGTAAGAGATGCGAGAGAATCAAATCCCATACAAAATGAATTCTTGGGGACCACGAACCCTTTTGGGTCTCAGCGTCAGGGGATCCTACATCTTTCAAAGCTTTAGCCAATGCTGGTAAATTACCCTTTGATAATGGGTCTAAATTCTTCCAGGTTTGGTCTAGGGTACATTTTTCTCTGATATCACCAGGGATCGTCAAATAAACGGCCACACCCTCAGACGTGAAAGTCATATCCAAATCGCTCAATTTACTGATAATGTGCTGGGCCACTTCTGGTGATAATGACACCTGATTCATTAATGAACAAAGAGTGAACATGGCAGTTTCTTGAAGCCAGGATTTTGCAGCTGCCAAAGTAAACAATCCGTCTATCAATTTAAGTAAATCGTTTGTAGAGGTATATTTTGCATCTAAAATGACCTGAGAATTGATGAGACTTTGAAACCCAAATAATTGACCAAAAACAACGGCTCTTTCGTCTTTCCCTTTCATTCCCAGTTTAAGTTGAATTGTGTTCAATACCAAATCAATAAACAGTGATACGGTTAAATCATATGTATCTTTAGCGATAAGTTCCCGTGCTAGCTCAGTCAAGGCTAACGAGAAGCCATAACGAGCGCTTTGTCTAGTAGTATTTAAACCTTTAATTAACCGATTTAAAGCGTAATCCCATTGTTGAGTTTCATCTTGTGTAGTTAAATCTTTAATGAGACCAACGGCAGCATCGAGACGTTCTTGTGGGAGTTCAGACCCGAGTTTATAGTAGTGGTCTTTCAGCATGGTGAAAAATGCGATGAGATGCCGATCGATAGATGTAGAGGGACTGCGAGACGCTGCGAGGGCTTCTACCGCGAGAGCTTGACCGAGAGAACCAATTACCACAAATGTTGAATATGCTAAATACTATACATGTTGAAATGAAAAAGAAATCTAAAAGATAGATTGTTTAGGGAATGGGAAAGATGGACCAACTTCCTTCAATGAAAGTTTAGCGGCCGAGTGACCCATTAAAATACCTTGTTCAAGAGATTGACCTTGGACCACACCAGCGATAAATCCAGCAGCAAAAGCATCACCAGCACCATTACTATCTTGAAGTTCAGATTCTTGTAATAAACTGACTGGGAATTTTTGAACCTTGTCTTGAGAAACAGACACAGTTTCTTCGGTACCTTGAGTGAAAACAACAACTCTTTCTCTTTTACCGTTAATCTTTGGAGATTTAGCAATGAATTTAGCTACAGTTTCAACGTCATTAGATTCTAATCCATTAGCTTCAGCGAAAGCTGCAGCTTCAGATTCATTAGCAATGACATAATCAGCGTATGGAAGAACCAGAGCTAAAGCATCTTTGAAAAATTGAGCGATGAAAGGAGCAGAGATATTGATAGCAAAAGGTTTGTTATTTTCAGCTGCATGTTTACCTAATTTGATAATAGCTTCAGGAGAAACAGTTAAATGGAATCCACCAATGTAGTAAACTTTAGCTTCTTCGACGATTTTCCAGTTTTCTGCAACGTCAAAATGTTCAGGTTTGAAATGATTAGCAGCAGCTAAATCAGTTACTAAAGATCTGTGATGACCGTAAATTAAAGCAGCACATTTACCGGTTTCATGATCTTTGTCTACCATGTATTTGGTAGTTAAACCGTATTGGGCGTTAGCAGCTTCTAATTTTTGCTTGTAAACATCATCACCAACACAACCAAAGTAACAAACAGAGTTTTCTGGTAAAATGTATTGAGCACCTCTAGCGGTATTTTGAGCAGCACCACCAGCGACGGTAATCAATTTTGGATCATTGATAATTTCTTCGAAAATTGGGAGATGTTTTTCTTCGGCTAAAATAGCATCGTTATCTTTAAGATCATATTTTTTAAGGTATTGTTGGTCAACGTCAATTTGAAGATCTAAGAGGGGGTTACCCAAACAAACAAGGTCGAAAGGCATGTTGAATAATTTTTCAGTGAGAAGAGAAAAGAAGTGAGGGAAGAGGAAAGGAACGAGAAACGAGCGGGCCCTGAGAGCGAGAAGGCCTGAGAGCGAGAAGGTGTTGGCTCCATGTTCGCCCGACTTTCGTGCTAAAATGGTTATCAAGGGTACACCAGACAGTTCCTCTACTACTTATCCGGACTCAGTACTAAAAGTACTGTGCACGTATTGTATCACTCAATATATACTATAATATCCCCCTCTCCCATGCGGGAGAAGAGATATATTCGAAATATGTATCACCTCTAACTATATATGTCGTGTCCAACTCAACTTTGTAGTCTTCGCGTTTCGAATCGCACTAACCAACAGAAGGCCTGAGAGCGAGACGGCCTGAGAGCGAGACGTTAGAAATTACGTTGAGCATTTGAGCCTAGACGAGATTTGAGCCTGAGAAGATTTGTGCCGGACAGATTTGAGCCTGTGAGAAAATAAGACCGAGCCGACATTTCACATATACTTTATTTCTGTCAATTAATACATGCCCTTCTCCCACTCTTTACCCCTTAGCATCTATATACTCTCTTCTGTACTCCTCTGTACTCTCTCCCCCCCCCCCCCCCTAATCGCTCTGTCCTGATTCCCCAGCTCTCTACCACCTTCTCGGGCATTCTCCCTCTCGTGTCTCTCACATGTTGGGCGCACCCAAAATACGTCAAGATCAATTCTCCTATAATGTCCCCTTTACTGATATTACCAACTTTATACGAAGATCCTTTCCTATCTTTACGTCCTTTCCCAGCAAATGATACTGGAAATCATTTCATCGATCATTGGCATGAAATTGCCGTAATGGTTGTATTTTACACCATTATTCAGGGTATTTCTCCTTGGATTAACTCAAAACTTTTCGGAGTCCATTACACGTCGCTTAACAAAAAGAACAAAATTAACTTTGATATTCATACCGTATCAATGGTACAATGTGTTATTTCTCTTGTAACTTTAGCTTTAATGTGGAATAACAAATACTACCTTAATAGAGTTGAAGATCCATACGGTTCGGTTACCGGCTACTTCCCTTATGCGGGATTGGTTGCAAGTTGTGCTACCGGTTATTTCATTTGGGATGTATATGTTTGTTTGAAGTATTACCTGATGTTTGGTTTTGGGTTCTTGTTTCATGGGGTGGCAGCTCTTTATGTGTTTGGTGGTACCTTGATCCCATTTTGTATGCCCTGGATTTCAAGTTTTTTGGCTTTTGAAGCTCTGACTCCATTTGTCAATATCAACTGGTACGCTTCCAGATTACCTGCTGGAGTTATCAGTGAAAAAGTGGTGGTTGTCAATGGATTGTTGTTGATCTTTAGTTTCTTTTCAGTTAGAATTCTTTGGGGGTTCTATGCGGTTTCTCTTGTAGCTACTGATTTGTATAGAACTTGGGGTGCTACCAATCCAATTTTGCCGGTGATGTTATTATCAATTAATGTGTGTTTGGACTGTTTGAATGTGTTTTGGTTTTACAAGATGATTATGATTGCTAAGAAGAAGATTACTGGAGCTAAACCAAAGACTTTAGCTAAGGAAGCTGCTGATAAAATTGATTAACTGTTGGACTAGGGTGTATAGTTAATACAGAATAGACTTTGACAGACTGAGAGACTGAAGAGAGTGAAGAGACTTTGAGAGACTTTGAGAGACAGTGGAGATGTTGGGGTGTACGGTGGGACTTGGAGTGGTTGTAGATTTATGTCTGATGCCTTCTACACTGATGGTTTATGGTTGTATTTGTGGTTCAGGTTCACTGGTTTACTGGGTTGTATGGTTCACTCTTATGGCACTCTTCCCTTATGGCACTCTTCCCTTATGGCACTCTTCCCTTATGGCACTCTTCCCTTATGGCACTCTTCCCTTATGGCACTCTTCCCTTATGGCACTCTTCCCTTATGGCACTCTTCACTCTTCACTCATGGGTGTGGAAGTATCATCACTGATTTAGCAGCACCCCTACTTACCAAAGCCTACAGCACTATTAATCACCTGAAAGAGTACATACCCATATTATATACAGAGATACACAACTACCAGCAGAAAAGTATACCCCCACTATACTTGCATTAGATGACTGGTGTTAGGGCCTGCCTCAGCATATTGCTGCAAACACTGCACTGCAACAAAACACCACCACCAGGAAATCCCACAGAAATCCCGTTCATCTCCTCCAAATCCTCCATTCACTTACACCCAACCACCTGTACACTCAAACTAAGGTACCACCACATTTTCACCACCTTTTCACCACCACCACGGCGCAGACGCCAGATGCCCACCGGTTAGTGCACGACGGTATACATGAAAATCTCACGCTCGCCAAAAAAACAAGGAGGCCATGAATAACGAATACGATTACTTATTTAAATTATTATTAATTGGAGATTCAGGTGTAGGTAAATCATGTCTTTTATTAAGATTTGCCGATGATACTTATACCCCTGATTATATTTCAACTATTGGAGTTGATTTTAAAATTAGAACCATTGAATTAGATGGTAAAACCATCAAGTTACAAATTTGGGATACCGCCGGTCAAGAAAGATTCAGAACTATTACTTCATCTTATTATAGAGGAGCTCATGGTATTATCATTGTATATGATGTTACTGATCAAGAATCTTTTAATAATGTTAAACAATGGTTACAAGAAATTGATAGATATGCCACTGGAGGAGTTATGAAATTATTAGTTGGTAATAAAGCTGATTTACTGGATAAAAAAGTGGTTGAATATACAGCAGCTAAAGAATTTGCTGATGCTTTAGATATTCCATTTTTAGAGACTTCAGCTTTATCATCAACAAATGTTGAACAAGCTTTCTTTACCATGGCTAGACAAATTAAGGCACAAATGACAAATAATTCTAGTGGTAATACTGGCAATAAATCCAATGTTAATTTGAGGGGTCAATCATTGAATGCCAATCAATCTAATTCTTGTTGTTAATATATGTGAATTACTGGAGTTGTACTGGGCTACGGGTATACACTGTGTCTACACTGTGTCTACACTGTATGTCTATAATCTGTCACTATATCCCTGATCTACTTTCTCCCTGTGACTACTCTGTCTACTGTCTCTCTGCCCTCTGTCTACTGTCTACTGTCTCGTAGCTTTCTGTCTACCGTCCTCTATCTCTCTGCTCCCTATCTACTGTCTCCCTGCTCTCCCTCTCCATTCCTCGCTCCATTTTCTCACAACGCATTTCTCACTTTTCCAATCTCTCAGTGGCAATGGAAATTGAATCATCATTCTCCTTATTACATAAAGTATCAAGTACTTTCGATAACAGATACATCACCAAACTCTTTAGAGGATTAGGTTCCTTAAGAAGGAAACTTTCTGAAGATGTAACTCCATTATCTGAAGTTCTCAACAAGTATTATCAAAATCACTACATTTTAGATTACGTTCCAAAATCTGAATCAATGGAATTAGATTCAACTATTTTACCAGAAATTGATGTTTATTTACATTTATTAGTTCAAATTTATCTTTTAGATTCAAAACAACTCGAAAAATTGGATCAATTTAATGAAAAAGTCATCAAGTTAATCTCCAGTTATAATTTGAGATCTTTAGATTTCCTTACCGCTAAAATTTGGTTTTATATTTGTAGAACTAAGGAACTTTTGAATGATTATTATTCAATTCGTCCAGATTTATTGTATGGTTTAAGAACTGCAACTTTAAGACATGATGATGAAACGGTTGCTTCTTTAATTACTTTATTATTAAGAAATTATTTGTTGACTAAAGATATTGAACAGGCCCTTAATTTGGTTGAAAAGCTGGAATTTCCTGCTAATGCCAGTACTTCTTTAGGGGCAAGATATTATTATTATATGGCTAAAATTCATGCTATTCAATTAAATTATTCGGCTGCAAACGAATGTTGTATAACTGCCGTTAGAAAAGCTCCACAAACTAAATTTTCAACTGGGTTTATCCAAAGTGCCACTAAATTGAATATTATCATTGAACTTTTGATGGGGGACATTCCTGAATTGAAGACTTTCAAAACTAATAACTGGAATTTTGAACCTTATTTTAATGTTACCAGAGCCGTTAAATTAGGTGATTTGAAATTATTCGATAAAGTCTTAAAACAATACAAAGATGAATTCATCAAGGATGATACTTATAATTTGGTGTCTAGATTAAATCAAAATGTTATCAAAACTGGTATTAGAATTATATCATTATCATACTCAAAGATCTCATTAAAGGATATTTGTATCAAATTACATTTAGATTCTGAACAACTGACGGAATATATCGTTGCAAAAGCTATTAGAGATGGAGTTATAGAAGCCACAATCAATCATGAAAAAGGTTACATGCAATCCAAGGAATTATTAGATATCTACTCTACTAAATTACCGCAAGAAGAATTTGATCAAAGAATTAAGTTCTGTTTAAGTTTACATAATGATTCGGTTAAATCTATGAGATATCCTTCGGAGAATTTGAAAGATGTCAAACAAGAATCTTTTGATGATGAATTTGAGTTGTTGAGAGCGATTGAAGATGGGGATTTAGATGATTTCATGGAGTAAGTAGTTAATGTAGTCTCTAGAATTTGAGCCGTCTCTTAAAAGTTCTAATAGGGTGCCATATAATAGCCCTCCAAGGCCTCTAGTCTCCCTCACCTCACCAAGGCTCCTACCTTGCACCTCACTAAGTGCTATATTGGCCCTCACTCTAAACGCTTGTCTCACCGCGTGAAAATTCTACTATGTCTCAAGACAACCAAATAACGCTTAAATTAGAGGATGAACTCTTCAATGGGTCTCGTGATGTATTCCTCCATAAAGAGTATGTATCAATTATTAACCCACCCTTTTCCCCCGTTTCTAACTCGTTTCTAGAGATGATTTTTCAGTCGAAGAAATAATCCCAAAGATTCTCTTGCAACGAAAGAATTTTCTTTCCGTCACCGAACAAGGGTTACTTCGAGAAATTAACCAAGATGATATCGAAATAGATGAAGAAGAAGAAGAAGAGATCCCAGATTCTACCGAAACTGATAAAATTCACAACTTAAAACTCGAATTGAATAAGAACATCAATGTGGCATTGAATGAGACTTCATTGGCATTAGATCTCGTTTCACTTTTAATAAGTTCCACCAAACCAAATCTAGCCAAAACAACAATATCCCCTCATTTATCCAAGACAGTACCCTTGGGGTCATTTCACACTGATAGACTATCGTCGCAAGACAATCCACCAACTGACAAAGACGTCAACGTCATAGGCCAAGGATGGAAATTTGAATCTTTGGATAAGATCAAGAATCTTTTCAAGACCAAACAAGAAGAATTACTGGGTCAAATACGTAAAGAGAAAGTGTTTTGGGATGACATCAATAGGGTTTTAAATAATGATGAAGTACTACTTAAAATGAGAGATCCAATAGACAATTCCAAGGCTATTGGTGTTAAATATGGTTATGGAGATTCTGGGTCTAGTTATCATGATAAGGGTATAGCTGTATTGAGAAGAAACGGGAAATCTGGTGAAGTATCATTTGCCCCAATGTCTGAGTCTAATAATAAGCTCACCAATAAAGTGTTCAAGTATGTTCGAGTTAAAATCTTGAGTAAAGTAGACGACGAGTTTATGCTCACGGGCCAATCCAAATTTAAATTGGACCTAGATATAAGTGACCGACTTATCAAAGATATTGAAAAAGCTCGGTTTTTCATTTTCGAAGAAGATTTATTTTATCAATTGATTAGGGAAGCTAGAACTCTTATTAATTACAATGTATCGATAATTTCCGATAAAATCATCATTGAAATTAATCAACAAATAATTGAAATTGAAGCTATACAATACGATGAAAATGAAGAGGAAATAGATAGAGATGAAGAGTCTAAACGGGATAATCATAAATGTCAATTGATATTGACTTATCTCAAAATCATGTTGTGTGGATATTTCAAATACAATTTGAATTTGAAGCAGAAGATTCCAACTAATTTCACCAAATTCAAACAGAATAATTCACATCCTTTGATTCTAAGACCTTTTATTGGCCATATCAAGCATGAAAGTAATGTTAACCTTCTTGAATCTATGATGAATAAGATAATCTACAAATACAATGATAAAATCGACTTTGATTTGACGGTGACTAAATATGAGAATATCAAGCAATTAACAGCAGTTGAATCACCATTTATAAAGTCAATTGAAAAGCCCTTGTCGACTTTTAAATTAGTATTGAAAAACAGCCATAACAAATGCTTAAAAATTGATACTCAATTGACCACTAGTGAAATTTTTGTCAATTCGATATTGAACCTTCGAGTCATTAGATATGAGACAATGGATGACTTGAAAGGTAACGAAAATGGTATAAATGTATTGAAATTATCATTCAATGATTTCACTGAAATTGAACAGTCTATAGATTGGTCAGTACAGAAATTCGTTGCCGATAACTAATATGAAATGTTCAAATACTGTCATATTTTAGATTTACTATATACCTAATTATCATCAACAACCCGAACCTGCTCCCCAGCTTCTCTCATCAAATCTTCTCCATGCTCCTTCAAATAATCCTTTAATCTATTATACTTCTCATCTCTTAAATTATTGAAAATCAAAAAGTTGATCCACACCTCTAAAAACGCATACACGAATGTCACATTATTACTGATGATTCTATCTTCAACGAGATACACATAAGCAGTTAACATGAAAAATCCAAATAATCTGGTAGGTATCAAAGTATCAAAAAACTCAACATTGTCGGCCATACATGGCACCAAATCGGTGAGAGCATTGAGTCCTAACACCAAAGCGATCATCCCATTGGCAGGACTCTTGGGATCCACGGGGATAATTGGTAATCTCATGGCTTCACCGAGGAGTAAAACGAAATTTGAATGGAAGAGGGTTTTGGCATCGGTAGCTACCCAGAAAGCTGCTGTTAAGAGGAGAATAACTCTTATATAAATCACTGCTCTTGAGGTCAAAAACTGCATCGCGAGAATATTTTGTTGGTGAAATTGAGATAAAATGGCTGCAAATTGCGAGGTGCCTGATTTTGTACAGTGCATATTTGTAAATGTATGTTGGTATGTATGTTGGCACCTGGGTGGTGTGTGTAATTTATAGTATATGGTCTATAGGGTATTGTAAATTTATATGCTTTTTCTCTTTGTTTGGTGTATGTTGGTGCATGGTGCTGGTGTAGGTGCATGGGGTGTACATAATAATCTGTGTCTGTGCTGCAAAAATCATAAAAATGTTGTTTGACTTATCGGCAATTTTTTACTTTTTGTGGGTTTCTACATTTCTTTCGATTCGTATGTTTTCTGAAATTATACCGACTTTACTAACAATAGAAATTTTTATTACCTTATTCTTATTACCCATTATTGTTCCGGTGGTCTTAATAGTAATGTTCGTTGCATGCTGTTTGCACCTTCCTATGAGAACCTTGTTTGAATTGTTCCATACCACCAGAAAATTTGCAAACAAGTTCAGAATCATAATTAAAAGAGATCAATCGAACTTCACTCCTCCGCTGGGAGGATTTCAAGTAATTGAAGATTCTTCAAATTCGAGTCATGACTGGAGTATTAGACAAGTGGAGCATTTAGATTTGGGAAAAAATGTTTTTACAGATGAGTAATATACGTCTATTGTGGTCTCTGCCTGTAGTTCTTTATTGGGTTCAATCGGACGTCTGGTAGTTCGTTGTGGTTCTGGTGTGGTTCTGTGTAAATGCCTAGGGCCAGTAGATGTCTACTGTTGATGAACATTATGGATATTGTCTATAATGGAGTTGCTGTCAGTAATCCAATATCCAATTAACCCTAATTACTGTCAAATTGTACAGTCTTCCCTAAATTCACCTCTACCAACATTAGGCTGCAAATGCGTTCGTTAGACTCGAGACTAGATTCGAGACTCTATGCCTATATAACATACACGGTACTCTACACACTAAATCCTTACTCTACATCCTTACTCTACATCCTAACTCTACATCTTAACTTTAAATCCTAACTCTGTACTATATAAACTATACTCCCTATACTACACTCCATACTTACACGTACTCTATTTAAGTCCACCTGCGCATGTCGAAAAATAAAATATTTCACCATGAACCTTTTGTTCCTCTTTTACATATCAATTGTAACAGCCATCTCCCTCTCCCTGGCTTCAGTTAAAGTAAATGATAAATCAGTTCATTTCGGTGAAATCTCCACTCAAGAAATTAAACAATTACCAATCGAATCAACTAAAGATAAACTCGATATCGAAGTATACTTGAACGATGTCAATGCTCAACCTCACCAAGCTATTATAACTTTAGGTAACGGTAAAGGATTAGACCAAGCTTTCTTCCCAAAATTCAATATCAACAAGAAAGCTCTCAAATTGTCAACCCAGGTGTCAAAAATCCCCGTCAGTATCAGAAATTTAGACAAGATATTCATTCAGTTAGTGGTGGGTGATTCTGGGGCCCAAAATTTGAAGGTGTCGTTGGGGGAACTCATTGCCACTGAAGAACTCAAACAATTGGTACCATATAAGAAAGCTGAAAGAGTTGGAATTAAACCTGAGATACATCACATTTTCAAACAAGAAGAAAAGACTGTTAATCCATTCTGGCCAATTTTATTCATTGGATTTGACATTGTAGTGTTTTTAGGATTATTAGGATTGTGGACTTTTGGCGTAGGAGGTGAAGGATTATCCAAGAGCACTCCACCAGAACAAAAGATTAACAACTTTCTCTTTTTCCTCACGTTGATTGGATTTGAAGTGATATTTATCAGATACTACTTGGGGACCTCAATTTTCACCACATTATTACACGGATTCATCGTATCAATTCCATGTATATTATTAGGTTCAACATGTTTGAAACATTTGGCTTACTTACGTAGTATCGACAGAATCTAAATATATATTTCATTACTCATTTACATAATTATTGGTAATCCACCTAAAATTCCAGGGATTGAAATGGCCTGAATCGTCAATAAGCCCTTTATCCAAAGAATTGGCCGCTACAATCTTACCTCTTATCAATGCCATAGGTAATGCTGAATACAGTCGAGAATCTAATGAATGGCAAAGATTATCTCCCGTTACCCAAACATGGCCCTCTGGCACTTTAATGTACTTGTTGAACCCATCATGACGGAATTTTTCAATGGGGGTATTGGTGAGATCAGAAGAAGAAGACGGATCTATTAATATGATATCTCCAGGCATCCCTGTTATTCTCTTACAAACTCTATGATCAGGATCTGAAGGTTTTATCGCCACTATGCAATCACCAATATCAAGGTTTCTTCCATATCGGTACCACTTCAACGCATGCACATAGTCATGTTGGGCCTGTAATGTAGGGAGCATAGACTCACCTCTTGTCTCTGAAAATTCATATACCCATTCATTCACAAGATGACCTACACAACCAGCTCTTATAGTCCATGATAAAGTGGTACCCACAAACTTTAGCTTTGAGAGCATTTTTACAATTTTTCACATTTCCACTTTTCACATTTTTCACACCTTGATTTTTTCCGTCTTCACAGTTGCAAAATTCTACATTTTTACTAAGAGACTCAATACAGTATATATTAATTAATAAACGAACCCTAAAATCTTACCGGCAACATGCTTTCTTCTAGCTTCTTCGTGATCCATAATACCTGCAGAAGTGGTCAAAATAACGTAACCAAATTGTCTAGCAGGTAATAAATTGTCAGTCCATCTTTCAATGTCACCAAACTTGACATTAAATCTTGGATTAATAACACCACATTTATTCAATCTACCGTTCAATTGTACCACGATTTTTCCTGATCTGTGATCATCAATATATTCAAATTCTCCAATATATCCTAATCAAATGTTAGTAAGGTTCAAGTTAAATGTCGAAGAAAAGTAAACGGCCTATATGTAAAGTAATACACACCGTGTAAGAAGCATTTCTTCTTCAATCTCCCGAATACTTAAAAGACAGAAAGGGACTGAACACCGATCAATCCATCCAGTTATCAATCCGGGTTTGTATACATACCGTGTCTTTGCATCACCGTAAGGAATCTGATGATGACTTTGGAGGATGGTCTGATTAAAACTTGTCTTTTACCGGTTTTTTCGGCGTTGTTAATGGCATTTAATGCATCGGCTAAAACTGAGGTTCTGGTCACTATATATGTTAGTAAGCTTCTTCAATTTAACGCCATATGAGTGTCCACTTTGTGGAGTCATAAGCTGCTTTGGTACCAGGTATCTGAATTCTCGGGGCCCTAAAAGGTGATAAAGTGTCATACGCTGACCCATTATTCCAAGAAACAAGATTCTCATACCGCTATTGAAGAATCCAGAGCAAAGAGACGTATCTCAATAATCTGTACGCTTAAAATCTCATGGCTTTATGTTCACGTACTTGTTGTGAAAGTATAGAAAGTGAAAAATTTGAGGTGAAAAATTTTTTTTCAGAGAATATTTTCAGATCTGTGGGGGCACGACCATCGCATACTATTCAGTTACCTTTCCACACACAACTTGATATACACCAACAAGGACAAGATCCATATAGCATGGCAATTGAATCTGAACTTCAAAGGCGACTAACCAGCTCATTATTTGGGTCTATAAAGCCTACTTGTGTGGAAATTTCACGACTTGCAACCGTTCCTTCGCACCAGTTCAATGGTAGTGATAAGGCCTTGATATCATCGTTAAATCAACTCGATAATGCCCTTTATGATCATAAACTTCAAAATACTCAATCTGGTGATGTATATTTTCTTTCAGCAAATTTGGGAGATTACGTGTTTTTCCCCATTTCCTGTTTGCTCAAACAGTCTGAATTGTCTCCAGAGACTACTGTCCCCATTCTAGATGTGATATCATTTCTTATCGATAACTGCTGGGTGCCCAGTGGTCAGTTTACTGATGTAATGGTGGACCAATTGTACCCTGTGATATGTTATTTGATACGAGGAGATGGTGGTGATGTTGAGACGACGCTAATGGGGAAGCAGCATGGCTTTGTGATGGGTGCAGTACGAGTTCTCGCTAGCGTGACGCGGCACTTGGCCGGAGATTACTACGAGACTGGCGGTAAAAATGGTGTTAGCAGTGAACGCGACGTCAATAAGAGATTATCTATGCTTGGAGACACGGCTTCTGTCTTTCTTTATAGTTTGAAATCCTCTTGTAACCCTAGAGATCTGCAGCAACTTGAAGATGTGACTAGAATTCTTGAAGCTTGTAAATACCTTTTCATAAACCAAATATCTCCTGATCATTTGGCTCACATATTTCCTGGTATTATCAGCACTTTAATCAACTTTGTTTCTCAGTCGAAAAACTTACATTTTGACGTCATAATAGCAGTTATAGATTTGATGAGAAGGCTTATAGTTAAAGTATTCAATGATGAGTCTTTGGATATTCAAGTTCCTAACGATACTCCTTCTCTCACCGAACAGTGGGAACTGTCAAGTCCTCTTAACTCCAGCACAAATGTGGAGATAAAAGTTGGTGTTGAAAACTTTCGTAGTGCATCCTGGCTTAAGGCTACATCTAAGAAACTCAAGCTCTCGCTTGTTACGTTCTTCAAAACGGTGCTTTTCGACAAGAACAAGAACAAGGTTAGCACCAAGCACCAATTGGCTGAGCTGATACTTGAATTTGTCAGCCAAGTTCAAATCAACTGTTTCTGGTCGCTTTTCAACGATCTTTTCGAGTTGGAAATTGATATATTAGCTCTCTTCTGTTACGTGAGATGTTTCCCTGAGACTGGAGTTCTAGACGATGATCAACAATCACAAATACTCAATGAATCCGTTGATGTCATCTTCTCCAGTACATGTGGGCATTCATCTAATCTCCCCGAAAGAGTCATTTTCCTTAAACTTGAAGATTTGGTAGACCAAAAAGCTGCAAGTATACTTACTTCTCCCTCTGAAGAAAGAGCTCTTCAGTTTATTACAGCATTAAAATTTCATATCCTCTTGATGAATAAAGTGGCAGGCCCTATGTGGTCCAAGGATGAGTTCTTGACTAGGGTATTAATAAAACTTAAGACAATATTAGTTGACGTAGTGTTACATCGGGATTCTGAGAAGCCAACTAAGAAAGAGTTTTTGAAACAATATACCGAGGACCCAGAGGATTTTCAACAACATAACGAATTGGATTCCATCCAGCTTCCACCCTACGTCAATGCTCAAAATATCAAGAAATTTCCTTCTGTCAACAGACCGGTCTATAGGCAAGGCATTTTCGCTGACCTACATCAATTGTCCAAAAATTGGGACTTGACTACTGAATCTGATCCTCCATACTTCTCTGAGTCATTGAACTACAGTGTTGAGTTTCATTTGAACAAGTTGGTTCACTTCATAGGTGAGCTTTGTGACAATAAGCTTGGAGCTTTGGAACAACTCTTTTTCGATGACTCTCCTGATTCCTTATCAGTGGGTGTGGGTTTATGGATTGCTGGTAAATTAATGCCCCGTGAACCTCAGTTTGATATTAGTGAATTCATGAACTTCGACAATGATAGTAATGAAAATTCCTCAGAAGATATGGCATACCTCGTCATTAGTATATCACAGGATTTAATGGAAAAAGAATTGCCCAAACTCTCCGAAATCACTGCTATAAACTCATCTGCATCTCAAGCCACTCAATATTTGGTGACTACAAAGTCTTACTCCATGGCGTTGGACTCAATTGGAGTTTTGACTAACTTTCTCCCACTAGAAGACTTCAAACAGCATGTTATGACGGATCACCTCTTCCCTTTATTTGAAGCACTCACGATGCTGGCAACTCCTGAGGTACAACAGCATGCTAAAAGAACCATATCCAGGATATCTGAGAAATTTTACGATGGTTCTGTTTCTGATTTGATCACTGACAACCGTAACTACCTCGTGGATGCTCTTAGTCTTCGACTTTCAATTCCAGGGTCTGTGACTCCCGCTATACTGGGAATTCTCTTGATTGTTTTAAAGATACTGGGACTCGAACTCTTGAAATCTAACCAGATTGGAGATTTAGTGACTCAAATGCTTGTTCTTATTGATTCATATCATGGTTATTCTGTCTTGGTTGAGAGTTTCTTCATAGTATTCACTGAACTCGTGAAATTGATCAAGGAGAAGTATCTCAAGACTCCGAAGATTTCAAAGCCTGTATCACTATATAAACCATGGGGATTGAAAACTATTCAAGATGCTAGAAATTTAGTAGATGATTCAGGTAAAATATTCGACCCTTATAAAGAATACAATCCCAATAAGCAGTATTTCCGTAAGTCAGGAGAGTTCGCTGGCGTCGAAGATTCGGAAGACGAAGTCGATTCTGATGATGAGCAGGCCGAACCAGAAGCCCAATCAGCTGATGAAGTATGGGAATGTGAAGTTCCAAAAGATGTCTATTTGCTCGTCCAAAAGATCTTTCTTTATGGATTGCAACTCTTATCCCACCCATCGGACTCGCTCAAAGTTCAACTTCTTCAGACAGTTATAGATTTATATCCAATTGTTTGTGCTAATTACAAGCTTGTTCTTCCCATCGTGGCTGAAAACTGGCAATCCATAGAATTGTTAACATCTTTGGCGCAAAAACTGCAAACGTCCCCCGAAGTAGCTAAAAGAGCATTAAATTTGATGACAATAATGATTGAAACTGATGGTATTCAACAAGATACCTTCTTAAGTAAACGATACATCGATATGGCAACGTCCATGATTGCCCAGTTTAATCCTACCCGAACCAGCACCGAAATTATACAGATCAATTCGTTCAAAAAGCAACTGCATATCACGGTGCTTCGGGCACTTGTAGATTTTCTAGTAGCAGGGATCAATACCTATGAAAGAGTTATTCCCGATACGTTAGCATTAAAAATAATGAAAATCTGTGCAGTTATTGGTATTGAACAAGCAAATCTTGGACAACAAGCTCAAAATATAATGTGGGTATTAAAAACTTCATAAATGTACATAAATTTTATACAAACTACATATCAACCAAGTTATTTATCGTGGCTTTGGTGGGAAGCATCGATGTTATATCTCTCTTTTCAGGTACTGGCTCAGGCTCAGCTGGTTGTGGTTCAACCTCCATTTCTTCATAATCTTGTTGAGCCTGGGCCTCTGCTTCAGCTGAAACCGCTGCTACGTGAGCATATGGTACGGTTTTTGGAATAGTATCATTAAGGAACATCAAAGTATCTTGAGACGAAACAGCAGTACTGAAATCTTTGTAAAGAATTTTCTTTCTTCGATCAATTTTGGATAAAAGAGTAGCTTGTTCGGTGAAATATTGTACAAAAAGCTCTGTGGCCACTCCAGTAGCAAAAACAGCAGATTGGGAAGCACCAATAAAATCTGGGTCCATTTTGAAAATTCGTTTGATCTTTGATATTGGTAAGTTCATTGTACTATCATCTTCATCGATTTCCATTTCTTCTGGCTCATTTTCATTGGTGGTTGCAGCAGGATTTAGATGAGAGTCTGGGACCGGTGTGGGCTCTTGGGATGCTGGAGCTGGGGGCGTGGTGGTAGGGGTATCCATTCTATCTTGGGACTGAATTGGAGAAGACATAGTCGCGTCGCATTTATAACATTTGTGGGTAAGTATGCGGTGCGAGAGTGCGGTGCGAGAGCCGGCGAGCCATGGCACTATAGTAGTGCAGTGCAACTACTGTAATATTGTGCCACGCTACTGTAATACTACAATCCTGTAATCTTGTGACCATGTAACTCTGCAATTTTGTCACAAACTATGATTATTGTTTATTTGACTCTGACTCTGTTCTATGTTCGTACTATGATATATTCAAATCCTATTTACATTTATCTACTTTTCACCAACTATCTCACCTTCAACCGCTTCAAATTCATTTTTTACAAGTTTTGGATTAACGTACTCCTCCTTATAACTTTCCAAATTTTGATCGTCATAATTTTCACCATACTCAATAAAATCAACTATGTTTTTCCATGCAAGTTCCCCATCTTTTGGACCATCTTTATAACCTATAAATCTTTGTTCAATTTGTGGAGAATTTGGTGAAACAAGTGGTTTAAGATTCGTGGTATGTAAGTCGACTGGAACCACATATGTCCTGACTTTTGACCAATTAACGATATAATTACCCGCATTATTCAATTTACCAATACCTGAAGATCCAGTACCTTTGTAAAAATTTTTGTTACCTTGTTTAGTGGTCAAGGTATGTCTTTTTGAACCAGACTTTATTGAACCGTACCATATTTGTCCATCTCTAAATGTTTGCCATGGTCTCCTTAAGTTTGCAGTGGCAGATGCCTGGAAGTTTAATACACTACTGGCTCTCATTGATGTCAAATTTTTCACTATTTTTTTGCGATATAAGTTGGGAGTCGTGTGCCGGTGTATTTTTGCAGTCGATGGTAGTATAAAGTCGTAAAGGGGAAAGGGTTTGTCAAATGATGTTTGGGAATCTGGAGTTGAATTGAAGGGCTGGATTGCTGATATTCTCTATATTTTTAGATTGATTTGGTTAATTCCATCTCTAATTCGCAAAAATCACTGATATGGAGTTTAAAAATGGGATTCCCAGGTTCGAATCTCGACAGAGAACATAATGGTTACACTGAAACGAGAGAGAAGGAATGCAAGCTATTTCACACAGCCTAATAGTTTGTTCAAACATCCAGAATATCATGATTCTGATACACACGTCGGGCCAGGGGGCCCCTGGGAAATGCCATCTTCACAAAGTCATTTGCAGCCAATATTTCAACGAGAATCGCCGTGTCCTGACGAAACGCATATCGTCAACGGACACGTGCGGCTCAAGCGATAAGAGTCTGTATGAAACTTCAAGTATCAGCGGTGTCTATGACTAGGATGTTCATTGTTTTAAGAAAACACATCACATTATAAAGTAAATATCATTCTAACTAATCTATAAACCACATTTCACCTGTATTACCTAATCCTGCGGCTGGCTAATTTCGCAACAATTTCATTTCGCAGCAGCAATTATCTGCTTAAACCATGTCAATTCCAGAGAAGCCTTCAAATGATGGATTCCTAGAGCCTCAAGCAGGTTATAAAGACCTTAAAGTAAAGACCCACCAGTACAAAGACAAACCAACGCCATTGTCATCCGATCAAAATAAAGCTTATGAATTCATTGCCAATCAAACTGACAAAGAGCATCAGAAAAAGTATGCCAAACAGGCAGGTAAGAGAATTTTCAATATTTTGCTTCGTAATGTATGTAATTAGACTGTAGAAATATATGAGCCATTTAAAATTTACTGTCATACATTTTTTTCACGATCTTTATCACTTCATTACTGAATCCATAACTACCTTGGTACCCACCGGCACCTGCACCGTAATTGTGAATCAACCAAGGTAAATCTGGATCTCTTTCAATTCTTATTCCACCGTCTCTAAAAGGTCTTTGTCCCACATTGACTCTCACGACGTCAATGAAGTCAGGGTTCGATTTATATTTGGGGTCTACTAGTTGAGGAACGTAAAATTTGGCCCGTTCTATCAACAGTTGAGTCAATTGCTTGTCTTCTTCCAATGAGTCAAAATCAGTTTTGAAACATCCTCCAATGATACAGCCTCCTTCTTTACGAGGGAAAATGTATATTCTTGTGTCTTTCCCGTCAACTGTATCGATTGAGAATATCTTGTCGGTGCTATTACGAACGTGTAAAACTTGCCCCAAAACAGGATACTGACGATGTGTGTCTTTATAGCCCGAAATAGTGTTAGCAAGAACTCCTGTGCAATTAACGACGAAATCTGCCTCTCCCTCACTATGAAGATGTAATGCTTCATTGATATTCTTAATAGCAGTTATTCTGCGGATAGTTATACCCAATTCAACGGCTGTTATAAACAAATAGTTCAAGTACGTTGGCACACTAATAACGAAGCCATCAAATTTGTAGCCAAATACTGCATTTTTGGGGAGCTCTTTCTCGTCAATGATTTCGAATCCTGTGACTACGTTCTTATACCAGGGAGCTTTCCATGGGGCTCCAAGTTTATTGAGAGAATATTGGGTTTCATATTCACAAGTTTCAACTCTCCAAACTCCAGCTGCTGGCACATTATCTGCCAAATGTAAAATCCGGAAATAGGAGTATTTATCATATTGTTGGAGTTTCAAATCGTCGTCAGCGAAGGAGTGCCAATTAGCACCCGCATTGGGAGAAACGTAGTCAGGGGAGATATCTCCGGGGAGATTTTTAGCGACAATTGTGATATTCAAGTTGGGGAAAGTCCTTTTGAGTTCTACGGCAGTGGTAAGGCCAACAACTCCAGCACCTACCACCACTACTTTTCCATGAATCGAAGCATCTACTGTCATTGTGAATCGCGATAAGAATTTTTCAATATACGAGATCTCATTCGCAGCCAATTTTGACGGCCTGTTTTTGGCTACAATATTGGTGCTTTCAAGGTAGTCTCTGTAATAGACAGGATTGGGTAATGGTGCACGATACGGGCCTGCAACTTGGTTTTGAGGAGTTCATTCGCCAAAATTTACAGTTATTATTCATTGCAAAGAGATAGGCCACTACTTGTTGATCTCCTACAGACGAATCAGGTAATCAGAATAAGGGAAGACGGATCTGAAATGTTAAAACCTTCTATAGGGTGATAATTAGTGCATGTGGTGGTAAATAATACAGTTTTGCAGCTACGCCAGGAGCCGCGTTGAACGCTTATCTTATCATCGCAGATTGTCCGACGAGAGTTTAAAAAATGCCCGATCAACCACAACTTAACGTTCGTCGTCTTACTGCTTGTGAAAGATGCCGGAAACGAAAGACAAAGTGTGACTCTGAGATACCCTCTTGTGCTAATTGTGTTAAAGCTGGCGTTGAATGCATGAGTTTCGATAAAGTGTTGGGGAAACTGGTAAGTCGTGCGTATGCCGCTTCGTTACAAGATAGATTCAAGGCCTATGAAGAGCTGAATATCTCAATTGGCATCGGAGACACAAGCAATAATCCACATAAACGTGCTAGATTGTCCGAGAGCTCAAATTGTACCCGTCAACTAGCTGTAATTGAAAGTTCAGACTCCGAAGACGCTATAACGGATGCAGAATCAGAAGGCTCACTGAGTGATCTGCCGTATTTGCAACACACAGCCTTTATAAAACCATCTAGGAACACTATAGAAACCTTGTTGGCCAGCACTTTTTCTGGGGGTGAGGATATACATGTTAGCGAAGATTTAGATAATCAAATCAGGAGATATTCTACCAACCACGATCCAAATTCAAGAGAGGCTTTCATTGAAAGAGAGAAAGTTGCCATTGCAAAGCTAGGTAGAGATTTCTTGAAACAGGGTAGACGTAACTATGCCAGAGACAAGGTGACTGATATTGCGGCATATGATCTTGACATTCTTCTCCGACTTGCAAGAAGGTTCATCACGTCAATGAACAGTGCATACCCTGTTCTTCACGAATGCCAGCTCCTTTCACGGATAGCCAGATGTAGAAGCAGTCAGAAAAAGGTTTCTCTGGTTGACCTATTTCAAGTTAAAATGGTGGTAGCCATATCTTTGGCTTCAATTAGTAGATCTCAAGTTTCCATTTCAGAGATCGGTAGGATAGCCCATTTATTTTGGAAATCTGCTACGAGGCTTGATACTACGATCCTTGGAGGAAGAGGAATCGAGAGGCTCCAGAATATTTTGTTGCTATTACAGTATACTCTATTGGTCCCAATGGCTGGGAATTTGTGGCAGCTATCGGGCACAGCTATGAGATGTGCAACAGAGATGGGACTTTACGCTGAGCCTAATCCTTCCCAGAATTTCGACCCGTTGACTTTGGATTTACGTAGACGTCTATTTTGGACTTGCTACTGTATCGATAGGACTCTAGCCACTGTATTAGGAAGACCTACAGGTATACCTGATTCTTGGATATCCACGGGCCCGCCAGAGCTAGTGGAAGACAGACTTGTTACTATAACTGGTATAAAGCTAGGACCTATCTGTCATTTGAAGATCGGGCAAAGGCAAGTGGTCAGGATATATCGTTTGCAATCAGAAATCCATAAGAGTCTCTATAGTATAGGAAAGCGTTCTGAACAGTCTCCGGAAGCTCTTGCATACTGGAGTTGGCATATGTATGATCAGCTTAGGCTTTGGCGTTCTTCTTATTGTCATGCTATGCCTCTTGTAACAAAAGAATGGATAGAGCTTCAATTTCACTTGGCGGTTGTTCTTCTTTTCCGTCCATCTCCCAATAGACCTAAACTTTCTGACGAGGCTCTTCATATTGCGTTTCACTCAGCTGGAGAGGTGATGAAATTGGTAAAAGTTATGCACAGGGACTCCTCGATGATATCCCTCTGGATTACAGTCCAAAACCTCTTCATGTGTGGATTGGTATACGTTAATTCCTTGAAAGAGCTATCTTACAATCAACGGGAGAGTAAACTCTGTATATCATTTTATGAAATCTTCTCTCAGATCCAGTCATGTACCACAAGTCTTGAGACACTTTCAGCTGTGGAAGCGGGTGCAAATGAACGTATACGAAACGCTTTCGAAATGATATCGTCCAGTGTCCTCCAAACTGTAGCTAACAATGCAGCCAATTTACATCGTCAGTCAAATGCATCGGGAGGATGCATATGGGCCCAAATTGCCCGAGAGGAAAAAAGTATTTTAGAGAGACCAACATCGATAGGAGGTTTTACGATACCTATTCTTGAAAAGCTGCAAATAATGGAGGAAACCGATTTCGAACAGATGGAAAACTCCACTAGCCATGAAGATTTTGATGATCATTACAGGGCTCACGATATGGATTCTACCACTAGTAATCTGGTGTTTGACGTACCCTCTGATGAGAGCGATTACTTTGTTTCAAAACGTAAGATAGGACCAGTTCGTGGAGATGGAATGAATATAGAACTGAATAAAGCTGATGACGTCGCTAATAGGTTTGATACTCAAGAGAGAGTTCGTTCTCAATCTCCACGTGTCTCTACGCCAAACTTCAGCGGATTTGTTGGTCAAGAAGTAACTGCCGTAAGAGATTTGGGTAACATAACTCCTTGGCAGCAGATGGACCTTGGGGCAGAACTAGAGAAATGGTTCCTTTATCCGCTTTCAGAGTCGACTGGCCAGCTACCCATGTAAAAGACGTATTTGTTCACTTTAAATATACAACTATTTATACTTAAATAAATTAACCACTATTGTCAGCGCATGAAAAAGCACGATCAACGCTTCCGTTTGCATAGCCTTCTGCAATAGATGCAATAGACCCATAAAGACCAGTTATGGATATATAAACTCCGCCAATAATTGAAATGGCAGCCAAGAGTGTAATCACCATAGTACGTTTATCTTGGTTCCAGCGGGAAAGAGCCTGGGGAAACCATTTTAAACCTTCAAATTTTCTCTTCCTTGACTCGTCGCCAAGTTCATGTAAGGCCATGAATGCAGGTATAATTAGACAAAAGCTAGTTCCTAAAAGGGACCCAATCAAACTCAACAAATCGTCAAAGAAAGGAATGGCACCAGCAACCACAAAACCTATAGCGATAACAATGGCCATCATACCTACCCAAGTGAACCAATGAGTCTTAGTATTGCTTTGTAAGTGATCTGATCCTTTCAATATACGAACGAAGGCGTACTTAGCAGCAAGATGGGCTTGGAAAAAACAGGAGAAGAAGAGACCAGGAAGTGCAATTCCGTAACCTATTTTCTTCATCAAAGGACCAGCAGACCCAAGTGCTGGACTAGTAACATACCTTCCAACTTTCCCGTAAACCATGCTTCCGATTACAATATAGTTCAACACCACAAAACCTTGACCCATTAAGAGCGATTTGGTATACTTCTTTTGATCTCTCATTTCGGAGTGGATAGTGAAGAAAGACCCAGTACCACAGAGACTCAAAACTTGGGTACCTACAGCTGAAGCGATAGTCCTGAAGGGAATTCCAGTACCTACAACCCTAATCATCTTATCTACGGGCTCACCCTCTGGTACTGCAGCGGGAACACTTTGAGTTAAACAAGCAATAGCAACCATCCAGACACTAGAGACAAGTGTAATCAAGGCAATATATCCGGCCCATGATAAAACTTTCATAGTTCTAGTGAAAGTTCCCAAAATGAATGATACAACAGCTCCAACCACCACCCATACAACTGTACATGTAGGATGCTCTGTAATGGCATTGAACCCTATTGAAACACCCAACACTCCAGCACCGTAAGTAAGAGTTGAGAAAAGCCAGAAACCCCCACCCACAACCTCAGCCATTCCTCTTCCGAACATAAGATACGTTGCATCACCAATACTGTGAACTTGAGGATGAGCCAACCTAAAGTCACCTACGACTATTCCCGTCCAAATGGTAAGAAAGCACAAGCCACATAAACAAATTAAACCAGGAACAAACCCCAAAGAATGGAGGGTAAGTGGTAAACCAAGTAACCCAAGCCCAATTTGAGATTTGGCAATCAAAATAGCAGCACCAAAGCACGAGACACCTCTAAAGTCAGGCCCATCTTCCTTCTTAGCAAAGACGTTTTCTTCTTCAATATAAGATTCAGTTACATAAAGGTCATCAGAAGCTTTTTCCTGACTAACTGTGACATTGATTTTATTGTCTTTGACAGACATTGTTAATTAACTATATACTATTTAAGCGGATCCAACTCTTTTTATATTGTTTTATAAATATGCAGCTTATTTGGTGACTGCAACATTGGACAGCATTCCAGTGTTTTTTCTTGCATAATAGGCGAAGAATTCGACATTTCTTATCTTATCTCAGCTCTGATAATTCCTTGATGCAGCATGTCTTGTGTTACTTAATTGGGACACAGTTTTGTCACTTTGGTTTATGACCCTGGCAAGATAAGCTTTTTTTCTTATCGGTGCTCAAATCATTAACGGAGAACGTCCGAAGAATGGATCCTCCCCGGTGTGCATATTATGCCTCAGAGGAGAAGGTTTCGACTTGCAGTGGATAAGGTTTTGACTTCCATACAGGAACTTATATTCACTATCAACTACTTTTCTCTAAATACGTCTGAAACCTCTTGCTCAAAAATACCTCCATAAAGCCCTTTATTGGTTGTCCCACGAGACTTCAAATTTGAAATATCTACCAACCCTTCATTCAATTGGTCAATTCTTTCAACACCCAATAATTTCATGTTATTCTTCATTTCTTCTTGTAGAATTTGAAAAACTCGAGATACTCCCTCTTCTCCGTAACTTGCCATTGCAAAAAGAAATGGCCTTCCCATGCCTACACCCTTAGCACCTAAGCAAAGAGCTTTGATTACATCAGATCCTCTTCTAATACCCCCGTCAACGTAAAGTTCAATTTTGTCTTGCAAATTCTTCTCTTTGAGCATTTGTCTGGCTTCCACAAGAACCTCCAAGGGTGGCCTGGAGAAATCTAATTGTCTCCCACCATGGTTGGAGATAAGAACTCCGTTAATACCCTTCTCAGCAGCCAAGACTACATCTTCACCTCTCTGAACTCCTTTTAAGGCAATTGGTAATTTTGTCAAACTTCTGATTTTTTGGATGTCTTTCCAGCCAAAAGATTTTGGATAATTGGTGTTACCATTGTTAGCAATTGAGGAAAACTCAGCAGCAGCAACCTGATCATCTAGTCTATTTCTAGTGTCTCTTTCACGATTTCCCAAGTCAGCCAAATCTACGTTTATAAATATCCCTTTCACAGTGTTAAAGGACTCTATCTTTTTGATGGTATTCTCGACATTATCGAGTTCAGCCTGAGTATCAAAGTGTAATTGGCACCATTGTTGTTGGTCTGAAGGAACCTCATCAAAGAATTCATCCATGGAATATGACAAAAGTTTGGGTACCATCTGAATTGCATTGTTCCTATAGGCAGCTCTTTGCAAATTTCTTTCCCCTAGCGGATGGGCATACTTGGATCCAGCAAAGGCTGTGATGTAGACAGGAATATCAACTTTATTGCCCAACATCTCTGTGTCGGTGTTAGGAGGGCCATTGTCTTGTAAAATCATTGGTCTAAAAAACACTCTACCATAAGCATCATGGTTTTCTCTTAAACTAAACTCTTCGGAAGCACCTGTACGGAAATAGACATACGTTGAATGAGGAAGTAATTGTTTGGCAACATACTCGAATTCGGTTATATTGAGTATAGTATGTATACCGGGTTTGATTCTTTGGAAATCCTGAATCCTTTTCATTTCCTCGGTGACAACTTCTTCAAAGTTACCCTTTAAATGGCCCAAAACATCTAGGTAAGACATCATCTTATCCAAAACAGCACTTGAATGAATCTGACTAAATTCCAAACTAGCATCTTTTCCTGCATATTTCATGATTCTTTCAACTCCTCCTGGGTGCTGACTCAAAAAGTTTGTGACATCAAAAACTTTACCATTAATTGCAATCCAACAATCGTTCAATTTGTTGTGCTTTACAACTTCAGCTACAGGAATGAACCCACTCATCATATCGTTCTTGATACTGTCTGGTTCCTTGAGACCGTAATAAGTGGCTGCAAAAATAGCGGACGAGGTAAGACCAAAAACCAGAGTTTGGACTTTTCTGTTACCGTTAAACCAGCCACCGGTCTTAATGGCATTGAAACTAGAATAGCTTCTAGTCCCATTAGTGGCCAATTTACCTCCAGCTGAGAATTTGACGAGGTGTTCTTTCAACTTACTAAAATTTTTCAACATGCTCAATTACTTCCAAAAAAAAAAATGAATAGATAAAAATCATTGATTAGAGCTTATCAGTTATAAATGCTTATCAGATCACGGTTGACAATCTGGAGACACATCTGCAGTTCCGAAATCTTCGGACTCGCACCGATTCCTCTGGCTGATAAGCCCGATCGCTATTCCTGTACAGAGTAGCTCAATACTTTTCCTTGCTGGGGTATCCGATCCAAGAATAGGTTTTCGGGGTATTGCCTGATTTAACCCAAGAATTGTCATGAACTGGGGGAAAGGAAAATTCATTTCTTGAACCACATAGCATTCTTCAAAATGATGTCCCCTTGCCTAAAATCAATTTTGACAAGGTCAGTTGCAGAAATAGTCAGATTTAGTAAATAAGTAGATTTGTATTTAGAAACTTAGTGAAAGATAATCTATATTAGCTACTTAAATTTTCTCTTTTCGAGTATCTTGGTTAATGCTTTTGTCGCTTCTTCAGAAAGAGGGAGAGTAGGGAGTCTCAAAGGTCCGGCAGAGTAACCGAGAATATCATGAGCTGTTTTAATACCTGCTGGATAGCAATTAGCTTCCAAAAAGCTACTAATTTCCCAAAGAAAGTTCCATTGTTCTCTCGCTTTTTCAATGTCTTTTTCTACGACGAGAGTATTGAAAAACTCAGAACATTCTTTAGGAACGATAGAAGCAACACCCCAAATAGAACCTCTAGAACCGTGGGCTAAAGAGGAGAAGGTGAGAGTGTCGT
Source organism: Yamadazyma diddensiae (assembly GCA_030563465.1). Classification (NCBI taxonomy): domain Eukaryota; kingdom Fungi; phylum Ascomycota; class Pichiomycetes; order Serinales; family Debaryomycetaceae; genus Yamadazyma; species Yamadazyma diddensiae. Next base: position 288,423 of record JAJMIX010000004.1, read on the forward strand.
ATCCATTAAACAATGTAAAAGTGGTTGATTGGTGGGTAAGAAGATCTGTGTGCTCGACAGCATTTCCGGAAGTGTCCTTCATATAGTCAAATCCCTCAATGGTTGCAAGTTTCCTAATTTGTTCAGCTGTAAGGGGAACACCTGTAGCACCTGGTAAATGATAATACATGAGGGGGATCTTGATGGAGCCACAAACATCTTCGTAATATTTGAAAAGGGCATCAAATGGAAGAGGATCATAAAAAGGTGGAACTACCATAACTGCATCAGCTCCCACCTCTTGTGCGTATTGCACCATTTCTATCGCGTGTTTCGTGCTATTGCTGCCAATTCCAGCCACAACTTTAAATTTTCCGGTAGCGGCTTCAACGTAAGCCTTGATGACAGACTTATGTTCTTCAGTACTAAGAGTTGGAAATTCACCAGTAGTACCAGTAGTAACGATTCCTTGAATCCCACCTTCATAAAGACGGTCGACTTCTTTAGCAATGAAGGGAAGATCGAGATCTTCCCCATCACCGGTAAATGGTGTAGGGACAGCTGCAAAAATTCCTTGGAGTTTACTCATACTAAAAATTTTAATTCAAAATAGAAACTTATTCATTACTAGACTTTATTAACTTTTATATTAATTCTCTATTACATTGTAATTGCAACATACTTTCCCCCATCTTTTCGGTATCTGGAAAGACGGTGATTGTCCGATTCTTATCTATTTTCGGGCACTTCATCTTCGGAAAAAATCCGACGCAACTTTTTTTTTTTAATTTACTTTTCACTCTTTTCCTATAAAATAAAGTCTCTGAGAGAATCCATCTTTATCAACTTTTATTATGTCCTTTACCATTAAATCTCCTTCAGGTCGTGAAATCAATTTTAATACTGGCCTTTTCATAAATAATGAATTCAGACCTGCGAAAAGTGGAAATCAATTGACAACTCCCAATCCCACCACAGGCGAAGATTTGGCTACCGTAAGTGCAGCTACTTCGGATGACATTGATGATGCTGTTGAAGCTGCTCGGGTTGCTTTTGAGACGAGTTGGGGTAAAAAGTCTACCCCAGATCAGCGTAGTGCGGCGCTCAATAAATGGGCAAGCTTGATCGAAGACAATATTGATACTTTAGCTGAATTAGAGAGTCTCGATAACGGAAAACCAGTATGGATGGCTCGTGATGTGGATATTGTTGATAGTGTTGGATGCCTCCGTTACTATGCTGGTCTTGCGGATAAAATTGAAGGTAAAACTATCGAACAAACTGAGGGTGCAAAATTAGCATTCACTCGTCTTGAGCCAATTGGGGTATGTGGCCAGATCATACCTTGGAATTATCCTATTCAGATGTTTGCTTGGAAAGTTGCTCCTGCTTTGGCTGCCGGTAATACTGTTGTTATCAAGCCTGCGGAACAGACTCCCTTGAGTGCCCTTGTCTTAGCAGAGTTGTCCAAGGAAGCTGGATTCCCTCCTGGTGTGATTAATGTCGTGAATGGCTTGGGGTCTGAAGCTGGTGCTGCTATATCCTCACATATGGGGGTCGATAAAATAGCATTTACTGGGTCAACGGTGACCGGTAAAAAAATTATGGAAGCGGCTGCAAAATCTAATCTTAAAAAAGTGTCTCTTGAATTAGGAGGAAAATCTGCTGTGGTAGTATTTGATAACGCAGAAATGGATCAAACTGTAAATTGGGTCAGTCAAGCAATCTTGTTCAACCATGGACAAGATTGTTGTGCTGGCTCCCGTCTATTCGTTCAAGACACCATAAAGGAAGAGTTCATTGAAAGACTCAAAAAGAATTTTGAGAGCCATGTTATTGGTGACCCTTTTGATATTAAGACTTTTCAAGGAGCTCAGGTTTCTAAGCAACAGAAGGACAAAATTGAATACTATATAGAGCAAGGTATCAAAGAGGGAGCAACTCTTGTTACCGGAGGAAAAGAGAGGATTTCACATTTACTGGATAAGTTCAAAGGTGGGTATTACGTACTGCCAACCATTTTCACAGACTGTAAGCCGGGGATGAAAATCGTGGAAGAAGAGATTTTTGGTCCGGTTCTAGCTGTTCAAACTTTCAAAACTGAAGAAGAAGCTATAAAGAAGGCAAATGACACACCTTACGGGCTTGCTGCAGGGGTCTTTTCCCTGAATGCCTCCCAATGTATGCGTATGGTTCATGCTCTTCACGCTGGTACCGTTTGGTGTAACAACTATATGGCCTTGAGCAATGCGGTTCCTTTTGGTGGTGTAAAGCAATCAGGTTTCGGTCGTGAATTAGGTCTCGAAGGAATCAAAGAGTATACCCAAATTAAGGCAATTCATTGGAATTATGGTGAAGAAATGCCATGGCCGCTTGATGGAACTAATATCTAGATAGAGCTCTGTTATCTCATTGTTTAGGTATTTTCAAAAATAAATGTCTACATTTCAGTCAAAAGTTCTCTCTCAAATAACTGTATTAGGAATGGCATACCAAGTAGCTAGTGTTTCCTAGCAGTATGGCTCGCATGGTTATAGGAATTTCATTCTGAGCTTGTAGACCTCGCTCTGCAAAATTTATCTTTCCGAAAAAAGAAAGAAAGACTTAAAGACAAGATCTTGAAACCTGTATCATGTTTAAAAATTGTATTCCCTAAAAAATTGACTTGCCTTCTTTTTGTAAAAAAAAATCATCCTGTTAAGTTCTCGTTTTGATCTACAGGAAAATGGCTGCGAAATCTTTTGATAGGTTTTATTATATGCTCCCACAGAACAATTTTCATATCCTAAACAGGGTTGAAAAGTATTCTTTTTGAGACAACACTCTGGAAAACTTGATATGATACCTGCAATCCAAGAACCTTTTAATCTAGATACATGCGATTATGATAACGAAACAATGATCAAAACTCTCAAGACATTAGGCTCTTCTTTCGGAAACTTTCGAGAGCCTACACCTGCACAAAAAACTAATCAAATACCATACAGGGAAAGAGCCTTCTACGATAATTTTATTGAATTGCATTGGGTTCATGATCTTCTCATCCAACGTATTGATTCAAGAACATCTTTATTCTTTGGGCTGGAGTCACCTATGGCTGAAGATATTAATCCAAAGGCTTACAAACACACCCAGGCACCTAAACCATCCATTGTTTTCATGTCTAAGAGAGGGTTTACACTGGCAACTGTGCTTAGTCAGAATAGGGCTTCCAGTGATACCACAGTTAAATTTGACAGCCAATTATCAAGATTGATAACCAAAAGGCTATACTACCTGAGGAGCGATGGGTTCTCTTTGAAATCTTGTGATGAGGACATTGTGCTTGAAACTAATCCCCTTTCCCACCTGAATATCTTTGAGCCTCAGTATATCACTTGCTATTATATCAACAAGAAAGATTCTTTCGGGCGTATCAAGAAAGTCTGTGAAGAAGAATCTAAGTGTGGATTATGTCCTTTCTGCCCATATGTGCAATTCTTCAACATGAGTGATGGATCTTATACCGAACATGTAGCATTCGAGCATGGAATTGACAGCGATTCGTACTTATTTCCTGATCCAGGGTCACCGAATAAAGCTGATGATAGTCCTATCAAAACGGTTCACTGTCCTGTTTGTAGTGAAATAATTAACCTTCACGAAATTCAGCACAGAACAGACCAACAATTTCGTAACTATTTTAAGCACTTCAAAAGCCGCCATAGGAACAACATAAACACAAAAGAGAAAGGAAGAGGGATTCTGAACAATGAATGCTTTAGACGCATACTTTTGGAAAGGGTGCCACCTAGTTCTGAATGCCTTTTTAAATCACACGAGTAAAATTAGTTGGCAGCTCCTGTTTGATCATGAGATGCTCCAACTCAAGATATGTTAACAATAATTATATAGACTCATATATACATACTTAATGCTATATTATTATGAATAAGGTGTTACCATGAAGACTGAATATTTTTCCGTCTTACGTCGTTGATAAAATGTATTATCATTGTGGAATTCTAAAACACTTCATTATAACAAGTCAGACAAAGACTATTTGGCCTCGATTCAACGTCAATATCTCTTTCTACTCCGTATAAATACAACCCCCCTCCCTTAAGTGTTCTTATTGAAGCAATTGATGAGAAAACCTGGTTGTATTGTATATGTCACGTGACCGAATATTACACGACTTGGCCCCTCTCGCAACAAATTTCCCCGAAAACATGCCCGCTTGGCCAAGGGGTAAGGCACTCCACTCGTAATGGAGCGATCGTCGGTTCGATTCCGACAGTGGGCACGTATAGTTTTTTTATTAGAGCTATTTAATTTTTGGCGGTGGTGGAACTGAACCAGAAGAAGGGGGAGGCTTATTATGGATTTCTCTTTCCTTAGACTTTTCGAGTTCTTCGTTCATGTATTCATTCAATCCATTTAAAGCATCAGGACGGGAATGTTTCTTTTTCTTTGCAGGTTTCGAAGCAGGAGGAGGGATGGCTTGTGCCATTGGAGTGAATTGTTGGCCTGAAGGTTCACTCAACTGATAGTCGAAATTCTGTTGATTTTCAAATAATACATCATCCACAAGTTTTTCAGTGTCAAATTTACCCACCACTTCAGGTATTCTATGTAAGAGACCATAACCTACATCACAACCTAAGATTCCCTTGTTGTGACCGTTTCCCCAATTTCTGGTAAGGTTCACCGTGACAGGTCTCAAGACATCATAATCATGATTATAAACGTACAAGGTAATAGGAACGAAATCTGTTGTATCTCTTTGAGAATTGTGATTGAAATATCTTAATACCGTATTGGATAAAAGAGATTCTCCACCTTGAGAAAGGAGACCTTTACCATAAGGATCATCAGGAAAAGCTGAGTCGCATCCAATGATGTAATCCGAGTATGGTATCAATTGGGCCTGAAATGCTGGCAGATCCTGGTGGGTAGCGAGAATTCTCCACACGTACGTGGCTGTATTAACATGCTGTGACTGGAGAGTCAAACCGATCTGTTTAATATTCAAAACTAAAGGACGTATGTCGGTGTTCAGTGGTGCCTCTCCATTCTCTAGTGGGATCGAAACTTTTCTGATTATGCCCCCTTTAGCATTCCAAACATCTAGCACTAATTCTCCTCCATGAGACGTTATACTGGATATCTCTTGTGATAAAAGGTTGAAATCTACCATTCCAGCGACATCTGCGGTAGTACTACCGCCATAGTTGATAGTCCCATCCTCATTGATACTGTAAGAATAACTGCCTACTGATGGATATGCCATGGGCAATTCGTGGTTATTAACTCCCACAATATAGTCAAACCAGGCTTCTAAACCTGCAGCTTGTGCCGCGGAATGGGGAGTCACTGCGAGGACCCGAAGAGCGTATCCTCGATTGTTGATTTGAAGAGTATTTTTGAAATAAGAATCTTTGGCTTCACTACCTTCGAATCTATCGACAAGTTTTTTGGCAAATGAAAACATTATTTAGTAGTATACACTGAAAAATTGCGAGCTTGAGTCGACAGGTGAGGTCCTGCATACGGGACGATTTGAATAGGTGCAAAAAAATATATTTTATACTATACAATCATAAACATTAAAGCAAGCTTTTTAATCAGCTACTAAGACCTCCAGAGAAAGCCAAAGACCAAGTTAAACTTTGACCATTATCTAAGCTAGTGGATTCAATTTCGGAGAAGTACTCGTAAGATCTTTCAGGGTTTATAAGGGCCTGATTAAGACGAATAATACCTGCCCAACCACCTTCAAGATCACCAATAAATTGGTCAATTACTTGGTCCCATTCTTGTTGAACGTATTCGGTACCTCTGATCATAGCAGCTGCAGCGGTCATTGGGATCATGTGAATACCGTGAACATATTCTGGGAATTGTTCTGCATCACCGAAATATGTAGTGTAAGCGATCTTATTATCGAAGAAGATACCTGAAACTTTATTCCCAATCATCTCCTTTGGAATGACATCATTATCATCTGAGAAGTAGAAATATTTGTTCATGGATCTCTTTTGAACTGCCAACATCAAATCACCACGTCCTTCCATTGATTCATCTTCAATAACATTTCCCCATAATTTCATACCGTAAGTGAAATGGTAATCTTCTGAAGATGATTCTTCATTACGTCCATCTCCTGCAACAAACAATCCTCCAGCCCATGAATGTCCAGCAAACCAATCGAACATTCTAGAAACTGGGAAGTAAGTATCTTCTTCAGATGGGTTTGCAACATCTCTGATCAAATTGTTGACCCAATCTTTGTTGTCCTCTGCCCATGATCCTCCTAATTCTTTGTCAACATGTCCTACAACAGCAGCAGCATGAACGAAGTAACCGTAGTGGAAGTGATGGTCATTGTAATAAGCTGAACCATAATCAGCACCAGTATCACCATCTTGAGAAGCAGTCGAGGTAATACCTCCAAATTTAGTGTCATACATCAATGGATAGTACTGTTCGTTAGAAGTGAACACTTCAAATGCATCCTTCAAATCTTCCAAAATCTCTTCGGCAAAATCTTTGTCGCCAATGATGTCGTGAATGACAAGTAAAATATTGGCATATTTATCAATCACCTTACCTGAGAAATAGTTGGAGTTCATGTTGGCAACAGTCAGTTTAATATCAACATTCAACTCTTCTTGAGCAGTTTCAGCTAATTTCTTTAACTTGTCGGAATCATAAGATAAATCACCGGAAAGTTGAGGGGACCATGGTAAGAATCCAATATCAGAGTTTAATTCCTCAATTAATCCAATTTCATTGGAAAGAAGACCAACCATATCACCTTTTGTTGTAGAAGTTAACTTAATTGGAGTCTTAGAACCATCAGTGCTACTGTCAAAAGATTCAACATGATGAGGTAATGCAAAAATCATGGTGCTTCCTGAGCTTGATTCACCTTCAGTTTTGTAGGAAAACTTGTAACTAGCTGACCCACCGGAAGCTGATCCTGAAACTTCAGCTGAAACAGGATACATTCCAGCAGCCTCATCATAATATCCGTCATGGTCGCCGTTTTCAGGAGCATAAGCCATTTGAATAATTAAACCATCAACAGATTTACTAGCCAAGATGTGGAACGAATCGTCGGCTTGCAATTCAAAATCATCATCTTGTTCTGGGAGTGTCACATAAACAAGATATTCGTAGTCATTGAACAAAGTAACACGATATTTAAGAACATTCTCAGCAAGAGCAGATGAACTCTCCTTTTTCAAACTGGAAACTCCATACAAGGTATTTAATTCAGCCACCATATCCCCATGGTAAATAGCAGTGACAAATCCCATACCTTGTACAATTGGGATTTCAACATAATCAGTGTCAGCAGAATCACTTCCACTCAACTTAACGGTGACGGACATAGATTTCATGTCACTTACAGACATCTTATTGTTATCTTCAGTGAGTGATTCGGCAGAAATAAGTAATTCAGCATTGTTGGTTGGATTGAAGAAGAATGTTTTACCATCAGTATGTGTGGAATCATCACCAAATACTCTATTGTTCTTATCAGTGTGTTGAATACCTAATCCGTAATAGTCTTGAGTTTTCCAGTATAAACCATATGGGTAAGACCAGATCATACTAGTTTGGGAGTCAAGGAAAAGATTAGCATAGAACTTGTTTGTTTCGTATGGGATGTCGTTACTGGTGCCTTCTGGAATTTCGAGTGGAAGTTCTTCACGTTTGAAAACTGAAAGTGGAGATTCATTTGAAATTGGTTCAAAGAGGTCTCCCGAACCAGTAGAAGGTAACCTAGAAACCCCAGTAGCAACAGCAGCAATGGAAGATCTGGAAGCAGACGAACTTGAAGCAGATGAACTTGAAGCAGATGAACTTGAAGCAGATGAACTTGAAGAACGAGAACTCGATAAAACAGAAGACAGCAAGATCAGGCTTATACCAGCTGAGCTTGATGGAATTGAGGAAGACCCTTGAGTTGAAGAGGATTCTCCTTCAACAATTGAAACCATTTCACTTGAGTAGTATTCACTGGAGTAGATCTCACTTGATGATGCATTTGCATACTGGTTGGCTACTGCTGCAGCTCTGGTAGGCAAAAGCTGACTAGACAAACTGCTTCCAATTCTTAAATCAATGGTGCTAGTTGCATTAGCTGGGCCACCGGAGCTGGTGTAAAAGGTGTCTGTTGGCTGTTGAGCAATGTTGTCTACAGTGGATACAACATTAGAAAGATCGTCAGAACTTTGCAAGTATTCGGAAGATTCCACGTCAGAGGTTTCAGATTCCACAGCTTTAACAACGATAGAAGTTGAATCTGGAACCTTAATGGTTCTTGTTCTCGAAGAGCTTCTAGGGACAGCCAGTCCAGTCATAACTGGATTTTCTATGGTGGATGTGATTGTCTGTGTTTCAATTGATTGCTCGTATGTGGTAGATGGGGTAACAGTTGCTACAAAGACAGTTTCAGTCGTTGTTTTAGCTTTCTTTGTTATTTGTGTGAAAACTTCTGAATTTTCGGTTTCTGTTTCATACTGGTAAATTGTCAGTTTCTCTGGATCAGATTTAGTAGCTTTTTTTCCAACGGTTGTAAGTACCATTGGTCCGGTCGTGGTGTAGAAAGTACTACCTGAGCTAACGGTGTATTCAATATCTGATGTTGTAAGGTAAGTACGGTGGTCATCATTTGGGGTTTGGGAAGTAACTGTTGGAGCAGCATCGAAGTCAACCTCTTCATTATCGGCATTGACGAACACAACTTTGATACCTTCAGTTAATCCTGGAGCTTGACCCACCAAGGCAGTTTCGTAGGCTTGTTTAAAGCATTCTGGAGTGATGTAATTAGTCTCTGTGATAGTTGTAACTTCATCGACAGTACTAGCAGCTGATGTTAGCAATGCGGTTGCAATCAAGTAAATCGCTTTTATACCAATCATTTTCTGTAAAGATAGACTGAAGTTAGGTTCAAAGAACGTATAGGGTAAGAAAGGGTTAAAAAGGATAAATTAACTTGGAATGTATCGGAAGAAAATGGGGGAATAGGGTTTTTTATAGTTAGATCAACGATACCAGCAAAGTCTATTATTTTACTGAAATCACAACCATTCCTGCAAATAAGAGATCACCAGTATCAATATACAGGAATCGCTTATGCTGGCGATATTTTTTCGCAGCCTTTGCGAGCCAGCCATTTAAATAATGCAGCACTAACAATAGCATGCAATGACCTGATTGAGAAAATACCAGGTTGAATGGCTATGGTATGACGTGCATTTGATTTCATGTTACTTGGGGGAGCCACAATGCTGGTTCCAATAATGAAAAATTCCATGATCCTGTTGTAATTATAATTAACAATATAGCGTAAAATGCAGCGAGTCCCCCAGATCAAACTTCATCCTGAGGTATCTAATTTCACATAATGAGGGTACAGGGTTCTCTTGATTATTACTGGCTTGTTGATATCCATCTCTTTAAAGACATTTTGCGCGGTTTTAGACTGTTTTCGGATTATTTTTTAGATATTCCGAAAATACGAGGCGCATAAGAGATTCCGCTTCTTGAGTGATTTGATTTCTTGAGCCCTAGGCGACTCGCTGGTCTACAAAATTACATAGTTGAATACCTCTTACTGTAACTGTAAAAACTTCCCCAAAGTTTTTATCGAGAGTCCCCAATATCTGGTTCATAAGTGGTAATGCTAGCAAATATTATCCGGAACCATGACGTAAAGAATAGTTCTAATAAACCTTGTATTATCTTCATGAATTGTTGTTACAGAACACTACCACCCGTTGCGTGTTTACGGTAAAGTTTCCGATGCAAACACTCGATGAAACGAACTATTCTCGAGAGTCTTTATCCTGATCGCTTCTACCGAAGTAGCTACAGTTCCGCCGACTTTCTGGAAGCCCTTCCGGACGGCACTGAATCAAATGTAAACAATGACCAAAATACGATGGAATCAAATAATTTGAAGAAGCAGAAGCCCGATTGAGAATATTTTCTGATGCGATGATAATATTTTTTACCAAACTTGGCAGGCTATTTACTCTTAGGAAAACAGGTTATCAGCTGACCACTGGTAGCTGTGGCCGAGTATTATTCTGAGGAAGCTGGTAGTATCTGTAGATGAGAACTCGGGGAAAACCAAAATGCTTAACATATCAGTTAACAATCAGTTAGCCCTTCAAGCATACCTCAAGAAAACCTGCTAATGACAAGCACCACCCAAGTCTCTTATTTGGTTTTGTTGCAGATTCGAAATTCTGTATAACATAGCGGGCATATTTTATTTCGCAGCCATCACTGCAACTCGTAAATCACGTTCTCTATCGCTTCAGTTTTAACCTGATTAATTTGGCTTCTAACACCAAAATCCCAGAACTCTTCCAACTTTCGTGCTTCTCTTCTCTCTGGTATCTTAGCTATATACTCCAGCAATCCACAAAATCTCTCAATAACCAATCTACACTAGATTGCCCCAAAATTTCTGGCAATTGCTGCAAATTTCGCAACCAACATCTTCAATATAGCACTATTACAACCCAGACACCCAACTCACTCGATCGCAAACCAATACCATCAATTCACAACCCCACATGACTGTAAAACACCAAAGTCTGGCAGATGATATTAGGCAGCAAGTAGCTTCACATGCGATCACGTGAGAAAGTGGTTCAACATTTAGGCCCGCAAAATCGCAAAAATATCATCAAAATGCCAGATTCCAATGGACTTAAAACGAGAGAAGAACTAATTGAAATGTTTCGTAATGAACATATCGAATTACTTGCCATGACAATTCAATGTGAAGGACACGAAGAAGTTTTAGAGTACTCACAAGACATGGAAAATCCTCCTCAGCTGCTTTTTTTCATCTTACCTGAAGGATCTCTGTACACGTTAAAACTTAAGATTAAAGTATTGGGACAACCATTACAAGATTTCCATTATCATCAAGTTGTTAAAAAAGGAGGAATTCCATTTAGAACTCGATGGGAAAAGATTGCTGATGTAGCGCATGTTAATACTGACGAGAATCCTCACCACGAAGCGGTGCTAGAGCCGGACCAAATTCCGTCGGGGAAATTCTTTAGAGGCACTTACCCTGCGACGTCTACGTTTTACTCTGGGGGCAAAGCAATTTTTAGTACAGACTGGGTGATCAAGATTTCCAAAAAGGGTACCAAGCCTACCATGGGATATTAATGATAATGAGTAAATGCAATTAGAATAACACAGTTTATGTAAATGCCGGGGTCGGATTACACCCTGTCTCGCACTCTCCTACCACTGGCACTCTCCACAGTCGCACCACATTCTCACACTACTCACCACACCGCACTACCGGTCACACAGTGGTCCTGCACCAATTCTCCTGAATTGCGATAAGCTCACAAACTGTAAATGACTTCACCAAAGAGAAGAATGGAAAAAGACGTTATGGACCTCATGATGAGTGACCATGACGTCCAACTTGTAGACGATAACCTTCAACAAATGCATGTCATTTTCCACGGGCCTGACGATACTCCATACAAGGGTGGTACCTGGAAAATCAGAGTCGAATTACCCGATCAGTACCCCATTAAAAGTCCATCTATTGGTTTCACAAATAAAATTTTCCACCCAAATATCGATGAAGGTTCAGGTTCTGTATGTCTTGATGTTATAAATCAGACTTGGTCTCCAATGTTTGGTCTTTTGAATGTATTTGAAAATTTCTTACCCCATTTACTTAGATATGCGAATCCATCTGACCCACTAAACACGGATGCGTCAAATTTGATGGCTAAGGATGAGAATCTATATAATTTAAAGGTAAAAGAGTATGTACAAAAATTCGCCACAAATATCACCAATGATCCAGTTGACGATGAAGAAGAGGATGAAGATGAAGATGACGAGCTCAGTGATGTGGGCAGCTTGTCTAGCGACGACGTGGCAGGAGACATGGAGATTTAGTGTCGCGCCGCGGGGGGAGACGGTTTGTGGTCCTGGGTCGCGGCGGTTAGTGGTCCCGGGTCGCGGGATTCGTGTCGTGAACTGGTTAGAGTCGAAGTGCTAAATCTTAGCAATGCATCTAGATCTATAATGTTAGTGTAATGTCAAATATAAATACTTTAAATCTGGCAGTTGCTTTGTCTGTCTTGCTTTAATTTAAAAATGATTTAAAGCCTCATTTGCTTTTTGCAACCTTTGCTATGGCTGCGAAAACTATAAAAACCGTTGATTATACGAAATTAATCAGTAAATATGTCAAGCTCTAGTGATATTAACAATAGTGTAAGCGTTGTTAAATCTTTGAAAAATAAGGATTTGTTCCGTACTCAAGGTTACATCAACGGTCAATTCGTTGATAGTGGTGACGGGACGACTTTTGATGTACATAATCCTGCTTTACTTCCAAAGAAGGAAGCATATATTGGTACAGTTCAAAATATGACGCATGATGACTATGAGAAAGCAATTGCAACTGCCGATACTGCTTTCCATAGTTTCAAAAAGACAACCGGTCACTATAGATCGGAATTACTTAAAAAGTTAGCTGATATATATTTGGAAAATAAGGAAGATTTAGCAACCCTTGTTTGTTTGGAAAATGGTAAAGCATACCCTGATGCTTTAGGTGAAGTTGTTTATGCCGCTTCCTTTTTCCAATGGTTTTCTCATGTAGCTGCTACTGACTCAGGAACTATTATTGAATCAGAAATTCCTAATAGTAGAATTTTGACTATTAAACAACCAGTTGGTGTATGTGGGATTTTGACACCATGGAATTTCCCAGCTGCTATGATTACCAGAAAGATTGGTGCTTATATTGCAGCAGGCTGCACAGGTGTCATCAAACCGGCAGATCAAACCCCATTCAGTGCTTTGGCTTTGGGTTATATTCAAGAATTGGCAGGAGTACCTAAAGGTGTTATAAACATCTTGCCAGCTGCCGAGTCCGGTCCAGTAGGTAAACAGCTTTGTGAACACCCTACAATAAGAAAGATCTCCTTCACTGGTTCTACTAATGTGGGTAAGATCTTGATGAACCAATCTGCATCAACACTTAAAAAGGTGTCATTTGAGTTGGGAGGAAATGCTCCATTTATTGTATTCGATGATGCTGATGTTGATGCTGCTGTTGAAGGACTTCTTTCAATCAAGTATACCAACAGTGGTCAAACATGTATCTGTGCTAACAGAGCTTTCATTCAAGAAGGTATTTATGATGAGTTTGCTGAAAAATTCGTCAAGAAAGTCAAAGAAGCCACTAAAGTTGGTAATGGACTCGAAAAGGGTGTCACTCAAGGACCTTTGATCAAGAAGGAATCAATTGACAAAGTCAAGAGTCACATCGATGATGCCGTTTCTAAAGGTGCCAAGCTCGTCTTAGGAGGTAAGCCTCGTAAAGATTTGGGTGATTTATTCCATGAATTAAGTATTTTGACTGGTGTAACTACTGATATGTTAATTATAAAAGAGGAGACCTTCGGTCCTGTTTGTCCATTGGTCAAATTCAGTAGTGAAGAAGACGTCGTAAAGAAAGCTAACAATGTTGAAGTTGGATTAGCAGGTTACTTCTTTACCAGAGATATCAGTAGAGCATTCAGAGTTGGAGAAGATCTTGAAGTTGGTATGGTGGGTATTAACACTGCATCAGTTTCAGAAGCAGCTTTACCATTTGGAGGAGTTAAATTCTCAGGATTTGGTAGAGAAGGATCAATCTTTGGAGTTGACGACTACACCTCCAGAAAGGCCATGGTCATTGCTTTATAATACATAGGTATATAATGAATTCAATTCATATTAACATCATCATTATCTGGGTGCATAAGCACTTGATATGGATCAGGAAATTGGCCATCATTAAACTGGGATCCTACAAACGCTGACACGTCTGGTACATCTAATCCTTGGTCTGGGCCTAATCCCTGTTCTGGTACGTCGATAGACATAGGCACTATTTCTTGCACTTGCCTTGTGACGGCCTTTCTAGAATCATAGACAGATGTGTCTAAATTACTAACTTCCAGCATACTACTCACTTGAGCAGGGATTCTTACTGAAACTTGCTTATAAGCTGGAGGATCAATCAAGAAATCTTTACCCGTAGGTTTATAGTTCTCAAGCACTTCTTTCTCTATATCCTTGAGATTGCCGTTACTTATCAGTTGTGTAAGTTTTTCATTCACAGCTGTTATGTGAGATGAAGTGTCTTGTTTTCCAGTCGATTTGAGAGCTTCAAGTTCGGTTTTTAATCGTTCAAGTTGGTCCTTTGCATCGTAGTCTTTCTCTCTTAAACGTGTGAGTTCATCATGAGGTTTATAGTATAAAGCATCTCTCATTAATTCTACTTGTTCTGCGTATTGAGTATAGCCAATAGATTTGTAAGTTAAGGTGGACAAACCTCCTTCCTCTGAAACACCTACATTGACAGAGGAAAAAGGACTTGTAAAAGTCTGCCTTGGGAGGACGTAGGAAGTGTCGGGGATTGGAGCGAGATTTTTATTTCTTTCGGGGAGGTTATCACTATAGGATGGCATTGGTGAAAAATAAAGAAAAAGATATCAACAAAAATCGCGACTGAGAAATGGTAGGGTCTCAAAGAGACGAAGTAGTTTGTGATTGTCTTATCGTTTATAATGCTATAAAGTACATATTACTGTTTGGCTTCCATTAGAGATTCTTCGATTCCATCGATCAAACAATCTATTTCATTGACATTAAGTCCACAACTTAAACTGATTAATTTCCTGTATTTATACATCTTATCATCAATACCATAAAATTTGATTTTTTCAATTAATTCTAGGAGCAAATTAGACCTTTTCAATTGTTGTTTGGTTAATTCAACTGCTAAATCAAATTTGGTTTCGTTATCATTAACCTCTACCTCGGCTAAATTATCTTCATTTGATGAAACTAATCTTGCCAATTGAAATGCCTGAATCTTCTCTAATTTATTTGCCAACTGGTTTTCGTCTGTTTTCGAAATATCTTCTTGTTGTTTAATAGTTCCTTCTAATGCTTCATGAGCTTGTTGAAGATCAGTGAATTCTTCAACTCCAAGTTTGGTCAAATTATATGTTACATTATACATGAGTTTTTCATTTGTAGATTCTTTTTTCACAATTTCTTGCTTGATATACGTTTCTTGTTCTTGTGCTTTTTCCATTTTCTCCTGGTATGAATTTGCTAATGACTTAACCATCGTACTGAGCATTTGTGAAAGATCACCTGTATCTATTGGTTTGTTAGGAATAGAATCCTTTAACTTACCATCATCATCAAGTTTCGGTGGTTTTGCATTATAGCTTTCTACTTTACCCCCAGTTTCAGTGATTGATTCTTTACTATTCTCCATTGAAGTTGGAGTGTTTTCTGCCGTTCTCTCAGATATAACTGCCAATGGTTGATTAGTTAAAGAATTGGACAAATATGAATTGGATTTACTGGCCTGGATTGGAGTTGACATGGAGTCAAATGGTTTCATAGATTCTAAAAATATATTTTCTTTGTCGTCCTCTCTAGAGTTGGTCTTCAAAAGTTGATTAAGTTGATGCTTATCGACTCTAGCATTACTGTGATCATCATCTTCATCATCGTCTTCTTGAACTGTGGTTCTTTGAGTGTCTGGAGTTTCTAATCTCGAATGTTTACTTTGTCTTGGTGTGGACATTTGCATTTGCTTCATGGTCATCATATGTGACTCAGTCATTGAGTCAAGTTGGTTCATGGGATTTGGTTCCTCTGTCTTTGGGGATTCTCTTGATGATAATAAATTATCTCTCATAATCAAATACTTTGCAGTTTCTTGACTAACATTGTATAAATCGTCCCTAGCATTGTAGCTCAAAAGAAATTTTACGAGTTTTGAGCATCCAGCTTTGGCTGCTAAATGGAGACATGTATCACCATTGACATCTTGATGATCAAGAACATTTTTGAGTAAATTTATGGTTTTATTTGCAGCAGTCTGATTAGTCATTGAGGTCAATTTATTTAAGATCACTCCCAAGTAGTACCTCAAACTTTCATATTTGGACAGAACTTTTGAAAATTGACAGAGGTAGTGCAAAGGGGTTCTACCGTTGATATCAGTGTTAATAAGACAGATTTCCAAGTCATCTAAAACTTTTGGGAAATTCTTCATTTCAAAGCAATTGTTGAAAGAGATGAGTTTCGATAAAGGATTTAATCCATAATTATTAACCACCAAAGGATTAGCTCCTTTAGATATCAACAAATGGATCATTATATAGTGACCAATTGAGGCAGCCCAGTGCAAGGGCGTATGACCTTCATCGTCAATTGCTTCATTTATATTGAAATCGAATGGAGGATTGTTGATGAAATAAGGTATAGCTCCATTTTCTTCACTGAAAAATTTAAGTAATTGAGACGCATAAGACTCTTTTGGTAATTGACCTTTAGTTTCATCATTTGAAGACATGGAAGTATCACTCTCTTTATTTTGTTCATCTTGTGACCAGTTGGTCTCATTAGTTGACTGAGATGACGGGAGTTTGGAATGGTGAAATTGTCCCATCACATGCTGAGGTCCTACAGGTTGATGAGGAGCTGGCAATTGATGCAGAGGTGTTATATGCTGAGAGTTGGGTTGAGGAAAATAATTAAATTGTGAAGGTTGGGATGTTCGCTGTGAGTGCTGTTGATGTTGTTGTTGTTGCTGCTGTTGAAATTGCATCATTTGAACTTGCATTTGGTAATTCTGATAGTCGTTTTGCATCGAGGAATTGGTCATTGACAGGTTGGGCAATTGGTTCTGGAAAGTCCCTATGGTCTGTCCATTGTTCATGTACTCTTGAGGCATAAAATTACCGTTATATTGAACTGGCATATTTCCATTATATCCTGCAATTTGTGAAGACATTCTCGAAGCGGAATTAAAGGAATCTGAACTCACAGATGCAGCTGGAACTTCAAACAGATCATCTCTTTTAAATTTCTTTGGACTAGACCCTTCAACTTTCTTCTTTTTCACATATTTCCTCTTAATTGGGGTCCCATCTTTATTAACGGCATCTCGGGATTTTTTCGACAATTCAAAACCGGGATTTGAGGGATTAAAATATAATACAGGAGCCATATTTGGATGTAAACCATAAGTACTGGCAAGCTTCTGAGCATCCGGTAATGGAATCCAAGTCCCTTGAAATCTACCATAACCACCTTGAATTTTTTGGTGCAAACCTTGCTGAACTCCCTTCTCTAAAATCTTGGTTCTTTTAGCTTTAGGAAATCTACAACATTTCAAAATTTGGGTAGCATTAACCCAGTCATCTTTGCATCTTCTCATTAAAGGAGATTCATTGATAATCGACTCATAAACGTCGGTCTTTGAAAGTTAGTATTAGAAGAGTATAAAAGACGCGTAAGGGTCTAGTTTGGCAAAAAATGGGGTTTTTTCCCGGGAATTTTTGGATAATGATTGGGTACATACATTAGAATATGTGGCTAGATACACACTGGGATCCTCTGACATGTTTTATAGATTTTTGGTGATGTGGTTTATAAAACAATTGGAGATATGTAAATTAGCGTGAGTATATAAGAGAAAAATTTGACGATTGAGAGGGAAAAATTTGTACGCGTTGGGACGTACGCATTAGGAAGGTGGCTGGGGAACGGCCGATAGCGTGTGAAAGGTAGATGTGGTAAATTTGGGGGAAATATGTGGTTTTAGTGATACTGGAAGGGAGGTTATGGTCATTTTGTTAAAATTCCGGTGAAATTTGGAGTTTTGGATGTGTTTTCATGGGCTTTACGTGAAAATTGCAGCCATTAAATGTGAGACAAATTTGTATGAGCATTGGGTTATGTGCAAAACTGGTGAGAGTAGGTGATTGCATAGTACTGCGAGGAGAGGTTGCAATGGCAGTTTGAACTGAGATGTGGAGCTGGGCGTTTTGGAGGATGAAATATTGTAGGGTTCTCTTGGCCGTATATTGATTTTCGGCATTAAAATATTGTAGGACACCTCTCTATCTGGTTAGAGCTTCTCTGTAGGGTTAGAACTTCTCTGTATGGTTGGAGCTTCCCTCTATTGTTAGAGCTCGTAGTAGTCCTTTAGTAACTTCCAATTCGGTGAATAATGAACGAAGGGACCTGATGTGCTAAGGATACAAACTATTTCGTAAGACCACCAATTTCATAAGTAGGGTATACGCTATTTGCCAGGACTGCCAAGCTTTTATTTTCTTTGCTTAGTATCTTAGGATTTTTTCATCAGTGGCTATATATAGCTCGGAGAACGATTCTAGCCAGTTTTTTACAGCCTTCATTCGGAGGTTGTTCTCATACAATTCGAATAGTTTATGTGTTAGGGTGTTATTTTCAAGACCGGATATTATCTGCATTCATTAAGCCCAAAAGGTTGTCCATATACACTCAGATCCATTACTTAAATTTATATACATTTATTTGCTATAATATGCTTCTTTGAATGATTTTAGGTGAACTTCAGTTGGTGACAACTTATTTAAAAGCCGTTGAGGTTATTACTTATCTTGAGGTACCTTTTTCAGAGTTAATAAAGAATTACCTAATACATACCACCATCAAGTTAAAGGGTTTACTCTGGTAACTGTAAATAATAGAGAAAATAGAAGCTCAAAGATCTACGAAGAGCATTTTTGAAGTTTTTTTTTTATATATTTTTTATTTTCTACGAGAGTTAGGCCACATAAGACCTATGATAAGGATTCTAAAATAACATCATCGCAGAAATTACGATGACATTAGCTGTTGATGTTCGAGGATAAGGTTTATATGTTTGGGGTTTATTTTTTTGGGGCTTTTTTCTTTAGTTTTTTTTTTTTTCCATTTCTTTTTTATTTTCTATGAGAGCTAGGCCACATAAGACCTATGATAGGGTTTCTAATTTATCTGTTGAGATTCGAAGATGGGGTAAAATGATTGGGGTTTCGTATCGAGCCTGATTAAGTGTACAGACAAGACGAATTTGAAGACCAGGAAAAGACAATGATAACGACGACGAAGAACATGAAGGAGGATATAAAATGAGACTAGAAGACAAGGAACACAAGGGGGAGCAAAAGTGAAGTTTGTTGGATGGTGGAAGGAGGAATTTAATGGAGGTTGCTGGAAATTGGCCGTGAGAGAATCTGCTGTTCGGGGCTACTTTCTTTTGGTATCATACAAGAACGTAAAAGTTCCTCGGTGGACCGATGATAGCAGCTCAACTCAAGTTAGATAGACTTGAATCTGTCTCTGACAAACTGGCCTGAGCTTACGTTGTTTCTTTGCTCCAAGCCCGGGCTGAATTGCTGCAGTCTCGAGATCTGGAAGTCTTAGCACGCTAACACCTTCGGCCGAAAATACAATGACCTTTTTGCTGAAACATGAAATCTTCAGTAATTGCCAGAAGTTAAGATCTAGAATATCCCACGCAGCTGCCAATAGTATTAGGAAGTTTCGAAATAAGGGACAAAACTTACCTGACTACTGTCGCTTGGTCTCACACCTTAGATTTCGATAAAATATCTCCAGCTAAGACATAAGTGATTAATCAACTTTGGGGTACCAACTTGTCAACCCAAAGGGTATGAGAAGCCAGGAAATCTCCAAAGTCAAGAAAAAATAATTCTACCGAGAGCTTAGGTAAGTCAACCAACAATCCCTTTGAATTCATACTGCAGGAAGATGACCAAAAGCTTTTGGCTCCTCCTACTGATAAAGTAAAGTACAATTAGATGTGAAATGGTAACAATCATCCTGGTAAAAAAAAGGGAATCTTGCAAGACCAAGCATCTAACTTAACTTGACCGTATCAACCTTAATTCAGACACCATATTATCATTAGAAGACGATGCCATGTTCCCACCAAAGATCAACAGCAAACTCCCAGGAAGCCCAACTAGATCACCCTAGCTGAACCGGGGAGTCAAAGAAACTGTAAACTCATTCACCAACCTGCCATCTACCCGATGGTGTTAGGGCCTCCATGATTGTTGGCCCCGCCACCGGTGCAGTATCCAATTCTATCTTCACCGAAGTCGAGCTGTACCATCCGGCCCACCAAAGATATTCACGCCTACATACAATACCGGGAGAAAGTGATCACCACCCCTATGAAAAACAGCTGGTTGCAAAAAAATGCGACCAAAATTTTTCCCTCTCTTTTTCGCAGCCATTCCCAGCTTCCACCACGAAGTGTCTAGGTAAAAAGTGCCAAGGGCACCTCTCCTATACTATCTGTAATTTATCCAATTGTTCTTAATTATTTTTCTTATGGGAATCCCTCTTGAAGAGACCCTTAATTTTTGTCTTCATTCTATTTTTTTTATTTCTCAATTTATCCCTCAATCTCTGCAATCTAGATTTGCAGTCTACTTTTTTCTTCTTTTTGTCGTTAGTCTTCAATTTATCTTCAGCTTTAGAGTCATTCCTGGTCCTTAATGACTCTACGGCAGTAGAAACAGCTTCAAAATGAAGCTTTTCTGTGTCTTTTGCCAAACGGGCATTTTTATTCTGATCAATTTTTTTAAAGTTTTGTAGATCTTTATTTTCCTGGTATTTAGTTTCAAATAAGTCTCCCAACTCTAATAGTGACTTGGGCAGAGCTTTATTTCTGATTTTTGGGAGAATAATCCCATCAAAGCTTTTTGATCTTACTTTTGAACTCTTCGATAAGTGTCGAGGATCATAAAAATCTTCAAATTTGAATATATCAGAGTTTTGATAGTCGTAGAAACTTGACATATCGTTTCTCGATTTTTTCGGTATAGGGATTCCCCATTCCAGAGAGTCAATGCTTTCTTCCTTATGCATGTCAGCCAATTGTTCTCTCAATTTGGCCTCTGATTGAAAATCCTGCAACTTCGTATTTCTAAAAAAACTCGAACAAGCCGATTCCAATGTATTAGTTCTGACGCCTCTTGAAATCATCAAGGGTTTCATAGTACTTTCCAATTCAATAAGTACATCTTTACTGAAAAATTTTCCTGGATTGGGCAAGGTCTCAGATTTTTCCACTTTTTTTGCCAATCTAAGGCTTTTGGTAGAACCAACATCTTGCTTTGATGGTTCAAACAATTTTTTACAATTTTCGATCTCGCCAAAAAGATCCAGAAAAACTTGTTTCTTAGATTTCGTAAAGGTATCCATATCGAGTTCTTGTGATGAATTACATTTCACCTCCTCTTCATCAAATGAACGTTCACATTCCTCAATTTCCAAAAATAGGTCATGAAATTGTTGATCAGTGACTTTAGGCTTCAAAGTTTTGGAAGAATTAGACTTGGTCCTTAATGATGTGAATACTTCTTCACATTTTTCAATTTCTTTGATCAAGTCAAGGTAAATGTTCTCAAATTCTTCTTTACAATGATCCCTATAAAGCCTTCTGTTTTTAAAATATGCAAATGCTTCTAATTTTCTGATTTGCATATAGTCCTTCCACTTTTGTAAAACATCACCTTCGTAAAATAAATCATATTTTACATCATTTTCATTCCTGATAAACTTGTAGAAAGGATGGTCTTTTGAGTTTTTAAAAGGGTCCTCAATTGGTTCTGGGAGCTTTCCGTTATTGTTATTGATTTGTTTAAGAATATTTTCGTTCTTCATTTGGTGGAATCTCACTAAACAAGGAATTGCTGAAGTCATTATTTCCTCAGGAGTCATATCAGTATTTGCAGGTAAATAAAGGCTTTCATACATGTTCCATAATTCCTCTTCAGCATCAATCAGATCATCGGGAACATCGTCCTCTTTTTTGATATTCTTTGGCTTAATTTTGAGTGGTTGAACTTCTTCAAAAGTTTTGACACTAGCGAAGTCTTCACAAATTGTACCAACTTTTTCCTGGTAGTCTCCCAAAAATTCAACTAATGAAGGTCTACCAGATGTAGATCTTGGGGAGGGTTTTGACTTTGAAGGAAATTCAAATAATCTTTTGTTGGTCTTTTCCAAAGAATTTCTCTCGAAGTCTTTGTACAAAACTTCAAAAGACGAACTGGTCTTTAGGGTGTTCTTGGGTTCGTAGTGCAGAAGAAGGGACTTTTTCTCACTAGGCATCATCTGTCTAACTTTAGATGAAGGACCTCTCGTCAAAACTGTCGGAGAAGTCATATTAAACTTGAAAAGCCTAATATAAGTGTATTAGTGGACTAAAAAAAAAGAGAAAAAAAGTGGGAATCTGGATTTGAGGAGTTTGCAGCCAACTGAACTTTTCTCAAACATGAGCTCAAGCTGCTCAACTATAGAAATGTTTATAGGTAAAGTGAATTACAATTCGAAATGACAAACCAAAGAGAACGATAAAACTTCATGCTTTACGAGTTAAACCATTAGGATCGATGTGACGTATTTAAACGGGGCTTACCATGCACTGTATTGTTAAATCCTGTTAGAAAAGGCTTTTATATTTAGGGACTTATGTTCATGAAATTGGAGAAAAATGTATTTTTAAGAGAGTACAGAAGCATGCACAGAAGCTAGAATTATATAAGTGGAATACTTAGACGCTAACAATGATTCAGGTAATTTCAATGAGAATGTGGCCCTAAATACTGTTAGTATTGATAAACAATGCGCGAAGGCTTATTTCAAGTTATATTTCAGGATCCATATAATAAAGGTTTTTTCGCACCCATTTTAAAATAGAGATATCGCACCCATTTTAAAATAGAGATATGAGCACCTTACTGTAGTGGGTGCTGGTTGAGTAACTTTTAAGTGTTCAGGATATTTCATTTATGAAAGATGAGGCCTATAGTTTCACATGGACTCCCAAGGGGCGCAGGTTTTGAACCAATCCCAAGAGCTTATTTATAGTAAATCACACATATATTCTATTCAAATCTAAATAGTAGCTTCGACTTCTTTAATCGATTCAATGGTCAATTTGATCATTTCTTCTACATTTTCTTTTGTGACAACAAAAGATGGAGCAAACATGATAAAATCTCCTCCAACATCTCTAATACAATCAGTACCAGCCATTATGTATAAACCTCTTTTTAAAGCAGCTTCCTTGACCTTTGTAGAGATACCGAACGAAGGATCAAAGGGTTCTTTAGTTGCTCTATCTTTGACCAACTCGACAGTCCAAAAACCACCGAGACCTCTGACATCTCCTGCAATTTTACTGTCGGCTAATTGTTCTCTCAAGGAGTTACCAAGGAAATTACCCATTTCAAACATATTTTTGGTCAAATTTAAAGCCTCGATCTTCTCTTGGACTTGTAACGCAACGTAGCAAGTAAACCCATGACAAGCATAAGTTTGACCACCAATAATCTTATTGGTTCCATTTACAAACACATCTTTAACTTGTGGGGAAACCAAAAGACCAGCAATGGTAACATATCCTGAACCCAAAGTCTTACCAACAGTTTGAAGATCTGGACCTTGATCTAATGGAAGGAAATTTTCCCAGGCATTTAATCCTCCTCCATTGATACGACCGGTACCACACATGACTTCATCCAAGTGAAAAATTATGTCGTATTTAGTACACAACTTTCTCAAACCGTATAAGTAGGTTTTAGTTGGGCATGGAGTTCCAAGAGAAGTTCCACTGACAGTCTCAACTGTCAAAGAAGCAATTGTCTCTGGGTCTTCCTTCAAAATGATTTCCTCATATTGCTGCAAAAGTCTCTCAGAGTACTCGTCGTCAGATTCACCATCTTTTTTGTGTCTATAAGGGTAGTACTCTGGTAATTTGACAAAGTTCTCCTTAGGACCCAAAATATCACTAAATGGAGTTGATCTATTGGAGTTACCTAAAGCCAAACAAGAGATAGTGTATCCGTGGTAAGAAGTGTATCTAGACAAGTTTTTGATCTTTTGAGGTTTTCCTCTTTCTAACCAGTATTGTCTGATGGTCTTCAAGGCCATTTCGTTAGCTTCTGAACCTGAGGTGGTCCATAAAGCAGAAGCAAAAGCTCCAGGTGGTGATCTTTTGATATAATAATCAGACAAGGCTTCTGCGTATTGGTTACCAATTGAAGCTGTGAAAGAATAGGTACAAGATTTAACGGCATTGTCAACGAATTTTGGAGCATCTTTATCCCCCCATCCAAGAGCACCAACGGCAGCACCAGTCATACCGTCAATGATTTCAGACACTTCCCCGGTGTAAGGGTCTCTAATCGTGAACTTGATTCCTTCACCATGAATGACTTCTGGGAGTTTTTTGTCGACGGTAGCACCGAAAACAGAGGATCCTTGTTCCTTAATAGAAGGAGAAGGAGAAACAGATGTAGCAGGAGTATCAATTGCAGACATTACAGATAATAGAGATAATACAGGGATTTTATATATTTGTAGATAAGATAAGCGGATAATTTGGTCGCAAGATTTTCCTTATCAGGAAGCCGTTAGGATAGCCTTCCCCGAAAATGTCCCACTTTCTCTTTGACCAGAACTTCTATCAAGCTTACTCAAACTGTAATGGACGGTTTGAGGTGTAAGGTATGTGGCAGAATCTTCACAAGTTTCAATTGTGTCAAAGGGCCGACTATGGCCATTACTTTGATGTTACTGGTGTCTGGGCCTTACTGATCGGCAAATGTAGGGGTTTCGGAATTACACCGATTTCCGAATTGCAACCCGTTGCGAATGCGTCAAGACATAAAAGCAGTGTATACTGGCTCATAACACCGGGTTATCCCTAATTGAGTAAATTAGCCATCTCTATTGTTATTAGTTATAATTTCTACACTTTTGACTGAAATCCACGCTTTTGCGATCCACGACTACGGCCTTGGGAAGATTGATTGTGTAGGACACTGTATCTGAACCAGGTGTCTAGTGGTAGTCCTAACTGTCTCTGTGCCGAAAATAAGCTTTGTTCAATCAAGCCAGGTATATTGATGGGTGCTGCAGTGCAATATTGTGTCAGAGATAATGTACAATGCCTGGAACCGCAACATTAGGTAACTGCAATTGGCTGCAAATTCTGACTCCTGAGATTGGAACAAAAGTAGAGAACTCAGAATATATAGAAGAGTATATAGCAATAGTAGAACAAGATTATCAGATATAACAAGTAGCCTTCGGTAAGTTCAAAGATACTCTTGTGTTCGATCTTGTCATAAATTCATAGCAGCTACTGTCAAGAACAACCAATGACACTGCATTATTTCTAATGAAATTCATCTATGGTACTCTTTTATGATCTTCGAAACAATCACAGGTCGATGTCGCTTACTTCAGAGTCAAAGTGTTATATGTCCTGTATGGAATGAACCGAATTATCTACTCAAGTCGGCCAGGCCAGCTTCCCAGAGACTCATGGTGTCAAATGGCGCAAGCTTATGGATCAAAGAGAATTCCCCATAAAAGGAATCTGCAAATTGTATAATTGGTTGAAGTTCACAACTCCAGACACTCTGTTAAAGATTAGAATAATTATAGCAGTTATTCGCTCATAGAGAAGAGCCACACATCGAGGTATACGCTATGACGCAACTTCATTTCTGATGCAGCAATGACCCTTCTCTCACAACCTTAAATGAAAAGAACGCAATTTCCCTCATTTTCTAGCATATCGGACGAAAGTCATGTAAGTTTTAGCCAAAAAGTGATGAGCTTCTATAAATAAGCTTAAGCGAGGGATTTAAACGGGGTTCTGTGCAGGATCTATTATTAGCAGCCAACGAGTGAATTACATCAAGTTTTGAGGAGCCACTAACCATAATAGTAAAAGGCATGTGGTACCCCAAAGAAATGATGTAATGACTTATAAATAGAAATATATGCATTTTGACACCTTTATTGACATATTAAACAAAACTATATAAGGGTCGGTTGAATCCTCTCAAAAGCTCTATCAACAACCTACAATGAAATTCACTATTACTACTGCTATTGCTTCTTTACTTGCTTTATCCATTGCTGCACCAGCCCCAGACCATCAGCCTATCACCTACGCTAGAATTGTAGCCGAGTCCAATGAAAAAGCTATTGGTGGAAAAGGTATCTACGGCAAGCACGAAGGTGCAGGTATAAACTACGTTTTCTTTGGCGAACCCACTGACTTATACTACAATACCACCACCAATGAGTTGTCTGATAGACAACAAAGTGCTTCTTTCAAATTGGGAGTTTACGAAGGTATTGCAACACTTTCTGTTCTTGGAGATCAAGCTA
Source organism: Yamadazyma diddensiae (assembly GCA_030563465.1). NCBI lineage: Eukaryota > Fungi > Ascomycota > Pichiomycetes > Serinales > Debaryomycetaceae > Yamadazyma > Yamadazyma diddensiae. The sequence continues at coordinate 314,517 of JAJMIX010000004.1, forward strand.
CACCAATTCTCGTTGGTGATGACCAATACTTAACTGTAAATGGAAGTGCCAACACATTTGCTGCTTGTAAGAACATCAATGATCCATACAGATACTCTGAAAATGAGTACGTTTTAACCAGCTACGAAGAAATTCCAGAGGATTGCATCTCTTTGAAACTTAAAGTCGATTCTCTTAGCTCTATTCTTTAGTTAAGTTATTATGAATAAATGAATTTTTGAAAACTGTAGAGACATTTCAAGTCATATAAAAGACGACACGCTAAATACTACTCACTATAGTCACCATTTGCTACCACTCATGTCAAACACCAATGTGCAAACTTCTAACCTGTAAACCCCTAACCAGTAAATTCCATCGTCCAAATTTAAAATGTAATCGATGACCACCCCACCCCACATTTCAAAAATAAACACATCCAAATTACACAAAACCCGTCCCCTGATCCCCAGACATTGTTTTATATATTCAATCGTAAATAGTTACCGTGATTTATCCTTCCAAATTGGTAAAAATCCCAAATGCAAAAATACGTAATGCTCACGTTTGTTTACTTTTTCCTGCAGATCTTTCCTCACCTCTTATCAACAGCCCGCAGCTGCGAAATATTAGCCGTATACCTTCCATTTTACCTCTACAGCAATACAACAGTTCGCCCTCTCAACATCGTCTCCATTGTACTCTCACCTATATACTCACATCTCCCCCGTAACCCACAAACCTCTTCACTACCACCTCTCTTCCGACGCCAAGGTGGCTTATGAGGGGTCTGTTGTGCATACAGCCCCACCATCATTCCGCGCACCGTAAATTGAGCGTATATAAACCTCAGTCCATCTCATCAAAATTTTATGGGTCTTCACATCAAGCAGCCAAAAGCTGAACAGGTCACCGGGACCATTGTCATGTTGAATGATGATGGCTCCGGTAATCAAGAAATGAAGAAGTCAAAAACCGGTATTATTTTGCATCCACAACCTCACAATTCCCCCAACGATCCATTGAACTGGCCTATTTGGAGGCGAGATTTATGTCTTTTAATCGTGGGATTTCAGACGTTTTTAGGGGGTGGTCAGGGCCCACTTTTGGCCGCAGGAATGACTGAATTGGCCACTGAATTTAATCGGTCCCCCACCATGATTTCTTATTTGGTAGGAATCTTTATGTTAGCATTAGGACTTGGGTCGGTATTTGCATCCCCCACCGCCGTATTGTACGGGAAACGGGTGGTATACTTGGTGGGGATTTTGTTATTTTTGGTCGGTGCGGTGGTGGCTGGGTCTTCCCAGAATTACCCCGTGTTAATGATTGGTAGAATCATCACCGGTTTTGGGGCTTCCCCCACTGAGTCTTTACCGTCAGCTACAATTGCTGAAATTTATTTTGCTCATGAAAGAGCTTATAGAATTGGGATTTATACCATGTTAATGTTGGGAGGAAAGAATATTATTCCATTATTACTGAGTCTTATATTTCAGCATTTAGATAGACATTGGCTTTTCTGGATTTTGGCGATTTTTTTGGGGTTCAATCTCATTTTGACTTATTTATTTGTCCCTGATACTTTTTGGGATAGAGAGCCAAAACCTAATAAGAGATCAGAATTGGAAACTCAGGCTGCTCGTAGAGCTACTTCATTAATGAGTCTTCCAAATCTTTTAGATGAGAATGACTTGGTGTCTAAAGCTCTGGAAACTACCACAGATTCCCCCAAGTCTTTTAAAAATAGGTTATCTTTGGTCACAGGGCGTCATACCGATGATAAATGGTGGATGGTGGCCCTTCGTCCCTTCGTTCTTTATGCCTATCCATCTGTATTGTTTGGATCTATAGTATACTCTTTGGCGGTAGTTTGGTTAATTCTCATATCTGAAGTTATTTCAGAAATATTTAGAGGTGAAGAGTATGGTTATTCTCAACAAACAGTTGGATTATTTTATATTTCTCCATTCATTGGAGGAATTCTTGGGTCGATGATGACAGGGATGGTGTCTGATCGTATTAGTAGATTACTTGTCAAATGGAATAATGGAGTTTATGAACCTGAATTTCGTTTGGTGATGATGATTCCTGCAACCTTTTTCATTGCTTTTGGGCTTTTAGGGTTCGGATGGTCTTCTCAAAACGTTGACTTTTGGGCTGGTCCCATTATTTTCTTTGCATGTTTATCATTTGGTTCTTCAGCTGCTAGTACTACAGCTATAACTTATACTGTCGATTCGTATAAGATGTTCGCTCTGGAAGCCCTTGTGAGTTTGAATTTTTCAAAGAATTTCTTGGGGTTCATTTTTTCATTATTCAATAACATCTTCATGCATAAAGCGGGAAGTAGAGTTACATTCGCTGTTTATGCTTGTATTCAAATCTTTGTCTCATTATTCGCTATTCCACTTTACATTTATGGTAAAAAGGGTAGAGCTTGGACTGATGAGAAACATATGATGAGGAAGTTACATCACTCCCACCCAAAGACAAATTACAAAGAAGAGAAGGAAGATTTCGATGTCACAAATTCATCGAATGAAACTAAGTAGTTAATACCCCTATAATATAATTCTTGTCATACTGCTACTTAGTAACCAAGTCTATAAATTCATATAAACGACTAAATACTCTATTTCTATAACTTCTTTCACCACTTGTCTACACACTCTCCCATCTTCTCACTTATCTCCTTGCCAAACCATGACTCCTGTTCCAAAGTTTCTCTATAAAGCTCCCAACGATCCGCCATCGACTTGCCATTCCAATTACTGCCTTCTTTCAATGGCATTCCGAGTCTCTCAATAACACACCCACTCACCAAGTTCCCGCAAATACCTGCAACTACCAAATCCTCCAGCATGAGCCATCCCATCATAAATGCTCCACAAAAGCTATTTCCTCCACCCGTCACATCTACAACCGCCAGCTGGTCATGATGGTATGCAGGGATGTGGAACTTACCGGCTCTTGATCCTACCATGCACCCCAAGGGCCCACAGCGTAATACACAGTAACGAGCTCCGGCTTCTAGGTAGATATCTAAAATATCACTGATATCGTCAAGCGACTCCGTGAAGTCCCGACCTAAAAACTCGCAGGCCTCGTTCAAATTGGGAGTGAATATTTCAATCATTGGAAGTAAATCCAAGAGCTCTTGGTAATTTGCAGCCACGCAGTCTGAGGGTAGCGGCTCGTAGATGAACTGCGATTTCTCGTTGTGGTGTCTAATACCTTCCACAAGCTCTCTGCAACGAGTGATTGAACAAATAACGTGGAAACTTTTGGACTGTAAAAGACTTTGGTTGTCCAAGAGATCCTCAAGCTCAATGCGCTTTTTGGGATTCAAATACTCAAATGTTCTCACATGGTTTTCGTCGTAAATGTTCCGTCCGCGCGTCGTCTTTCTCGACCCATCGGTACGGAATACTACGTCGGTGTCCCACGAATCGATTTGCTGTTGCACCGACTCAGGGAAATCAGAGCCTCTGTCAATGATTCCTGATACACTGTGGTGAGGCCCCCCTGCCATTCTTGCCCCAACTATAGCGTAGGGCCCGGCTCCTCCCACTATATTTTCCTCTTTAGAACGGTTCCAGGATTCAGGGTATACATTCTCATCGAGAATTAACATACCTAGCGATACAACATCTGGTACCATCTCTTTAAAGTACGAAATGTCTCAAGAAATCTCCGCGTTTTAATATGCTGTTTTTAAGGTTGATTTCCTGCACATAGGCCGTGGTGCATAAGCCTCTCTAATTTCCAAGTCCCCAGCCGTTTATTTTTTGGTCATTGATAGTTCGTTATGGCAGGACTGGTAAGTTCAGTTGCTGGTATTATCGGGGGTAGAAACCCTCTAGATTTCTCGGGTTCTTCTCCCTATACTCTTTTCATGTTTCAAAGCATATTCATCATTGCTCTATGCACGTTAGTCCACTACCCAGTGAAGAAGCTTCAACAGCCAAAAGTTATTGCCGAAGTTGTTGCAGGGATTCTCTTGGGGCCCTCTGTTATGGGTAAGATCCCTGGTTTTACTGATTTATGTTTCCCGTCAGATCTGATTCCAGGATTAACTTTAATGGCTAATATAGGAATTATCTTGTTCTTGTTCATGGTGGGATTGGAAGTTGATCTTTCCTTCATAAAACGAAATATTAAGGCTGCCGTTTCGGTTGGATTAATTAACATGGCGGTTCCCTTTGGTTTGGGGTGTGCTATATCTGTTGGCCTTTATAATCATTACCGAGTAAACGATCCTGATGGTGAGCCTATTAAATTCACCACCTATATGGTGTTTATAGCCGTGGCAATGTGTGTAACTGCATTCCCGGTATTGGCAAGAATCTTAACTGAACTCAACTTAATTACTGACAGAGTTGGTACCATTGTTTTGGCAGCAGGGATCACCAATGATTTAGTGGGTTGGATCTTGTTGGCTCTTGCAGTGATTCTTGCTAATGCTTCACAAGCAGTTAATACAGTATATATATTGCTTTTAACAGTTGCTTGGTTTTTGCTTGTGGCATACCCTGTAAGACTTCTGTTGAGATTTTATCTTAAAAGATATACCAATGACTTGCAGTCGGGGGAGCCCAGTCAATTCCTGATGATGATAATTTTGGTTTTGTGTTTTGTATCTGCTTTTTATACAGATATCATTGGAGTTCATGCCATTTTTGGAGCTTTCATGATTGGAGTTATTGTACCAAGAGACAATGGTTATGTTATCCGTATTACAGAAAAGTTGGAAGATTTGGTTCATATTATCATGATCCCAATTTATTTTGCTCTTGCAGGTTTAAATGTCAATCTTGGACTTTTAAATTCAGGTACTGATTGGGGGTACATTATTGGGATCATATGTTTGGCAATGGTTGGAAAGATTTCAGGTGGTTTCATAGCTGCAAAATTCAACAGATTATTTTGGAGAGAATCTTTGGCAGTGGGGGTATTGATGTCATGTAAAGGTATTGTTGAGATTGTGGTATTGAATGTAGGACTCAATTCGGGTATCATATCTTCAAAGGTTTACTCTATGTTTATTGTAATGGCTTTGGTCACAACTTTCTTGACTACTCCTTTAACCCTATGGGTCTATCCTATTACTTATAGAGAAAAAGTGAAGAGATTTTTAGCTGGTGAAATAAACTGGGATGGATCTGAAATTCAAGCTGGAGTTCCAATGAGAAGCAATGATTTCAATAATATTGGTGTAAGTGAAGTTTCTAGTGTAACCATACCAAAGGTTACTTTGTTACTTAAAGATGTTAATGGCTTGGCACCTTTGTTGCTGCTTGCTCAATTGTACCTCAAGCCCGATGAAGATTGTTCCTTGAACGCTATTCATCTTAGAAACTTCAGCTCTAGAACCTCCCACCTACTTGAGGCTTCAAATCCTGATGAGGAGCATACCGATTTAAGTACTTCTGTTTTGGAACTCTTCAAGATTTTTACAAAAATTATGGGATTAAAATCAACCTACAAATCTATTCTTGCCACTCCCAGAAATCAGCTTTTAGCTGTCAATGAACAGATTCTGAAGCTTGACTTGACAATTTCATGTAGTAAAGCTGAGCAAGTCTTGCATACCTTTGCCGAAAATGACGATGTTGTTGAATTATCAGATGTCACATTGTATGATCAGATGTTCAAGAAATCCAGCAGTAATTTTGGTTTGTTACTAACCCCAAAGTCTGATATTGAAAGGGACAACTATGTTGAGGTCAAGTCCAATCCTGAATCAGAACAGGAAAAGTCATCTTTTGTTGTCAACATAGTTATTTCAAACGATAACTATTTAACTCCAGCTGATTTGCTTGCAATTCATACTGCTCTAAGAATGACTAGAAAATTAGTCAAGGTAAACATTTTCATTAAATCCAAAGGCCAGTCCTCAGGTTTGGATGAAGAACTTGAAAGTTTGTTCAGTCATACTGAGACTAATTTGGAGCTTTTCCATATCAAAGATTCACTGAATTATACTGAATTTATCCTCAGAAAAGTTTCGACTCAAAACTCGAACTTGTTTATAACAGGAAACAATCTTAGCACTGACTCGGAGGCTTTATTCTCGACTGAAGTTCATGAATTGGTAGAAATGGCAAATGATGAGGGATTCGATGTATTGGTAGTTAGAAGTAATACTTAGGTATTTAATGAAATGATAAGGGATTTAAAGTAAGTTTTATTCATCTTCTTTGAAGGATTGAAGTAAAGTTACGGCTGATCATTACACAGTAAAACCTCTTGGTCTATTGAAATATTTCGCTTTATAAACATGTCCTAACATCCAGTAAACAGGTAACTTATTGAAAATATTATATAATATAGCCCCTCTTTGGGTACAAGTTTCACCTTAATGTGATTTTCATGAAAATACTTCTGAGAATTAGTGTAAACTGGCTGTAAAGCATCGATGATAGTACCATTTGGGTCCTGGGAGTTTTGCAGCTCAGGAGAATCCTATTTATTTTCAAAGTTGAATTAAGGGCGTTACTAGCCAGAGACATTTGATATAACATTCAATATAAGATACCGGGGCAAAGTGTCTGTGAAGGTATCAAATCAACCTGTGATTGTTGGGTTAAAATGATTTCCATAGCACATCCCTGCATGAACAGATGAAAGGAGTGGTTTTCGAACTAAACAAAAATAGGGAGTTATACCTAATTCGGTTGAACTTAAACCTAATACAAATTTCCGGTAGTAAGGAAATGATTGCAGGCCGTTTTTTGATTTTGAAAAATTTTTCGTATAATTCACTAGACTCAATCACCTACATTTCTGAAAGACAGTGTAAGAGGCAACTTGTCCGAGTGGTTAAGGAGAAAGACTTGAAATCTTTTGGGCTTTGCCCGCGCAGGTTCGAATCCTGCAGTTGTCGTTATATTTTTTATTTTTTTTTCTCAAACAAAATTGCAGCATTGCCTGCTAAGAATATTTTGCAATTTCTAGTAGCACTTGATTTGACGTATATTAATCTAGAGTACAAAATTTTACATTCTCTCCCCAAAACCTTCGAAATTTGGTAATTCGGATTCATTATCAGGTTTGATACTATTTTGTCTTGTATCCGGCATCAACATATAATTTATTGAATTTTGTCTTTGGTTGAGATTAAAGTTAGTGAATGATGGGTCATTAAAGTCATACTTGAAATCGGGTCCAGCCGTCTCCACAATATTGACAGCTTGTGTTGGTGGCAAGGAAGAATATTCTTGTGTCACATGTCGACTTAAAGAATTGGAATCTGAAATACCGGGGCTTATATCTTCGGAGAGAATTTCATCTGAATCATAAGCAAAATTTTGAGTCGACTCTGGAAGTTTTCTTTTATTTCTTCTTGGTGGACGCCTTTCAGCTTCAAGTTGTTCATGCTCTCTGAACTTAGCTAGGTATATTTTTAACGTTTCAGAATAATTTTCAAAACCGAGTGTGTACATAGCCCATAAAATATCTTCACCGTTGAGAGTTTTGCGCTTTTCAACTTTGCATCTGTCAACTGCTTGACTGGTTATAAATGAAATAAATTCACTTACGCATTCTTGGATGCAAACCTTTGACTCTTTGGAAAGTTTGGCATGCTCTGGTAATGCACTTTTCATTACTCGACCCACTAAATACAATGTTAGTCCAAAAAAACCTAAAATCTCGGCCAAATTTGGCCTATTGAACACATACCGTTCGCTATTGGGAGAAATCTGTCCTGTTCTTTAATTTCATAATCTTCATTCAACCAGTTGGCATCAAGTGTTGAATTCATTCTGATTTTGTTGCCCAAAATAAAAAAAATATAGAAAAAAAAAGATTATATAAAACTTTTGCGAGATCGGACAGATATAACTGATCGGAGAGATAAAAAAATATGCGACATCGTGCATGAGCCATTCGTTTTAATTATAGTACAACGTTATATGTTAGCGAGACATTTTTCAACAATCTCTATATAAATTTTACAATCCTGACATTCGTCTACCCAATACTTGAATACCAATTTTGCATGTTCAAGGGTTGAAACTAACATTTCCTTAGGTAATACAGCATCTAAAAGTCCAGATAAATTTCCCATGGATTGCAACATAGGGTTCGCTTCAAAAATATGCCTAAAGTTATCATTTGACAGAATTTTTGATAACATATCTATGAACTTTTTGTATAGTAAGAACATTTGCATATTTCCAATTAATAAATTTCTTAGATAATACCATTGTCCAGGGTGTCTATGACCCCCGATTTTGGGAATATTTAGCTTTGGGATACTTTTAAGATTGATGAAAAATGTCTTTATGGTCTTTTGTTTAGCTTCATGGAGTCGGTTGAGTTTGAAGTTAGACTCACTTGGTTTTCCATCTTCATTTGTGAAAAAGTCTGTGAAATTCTCGTGTATGTTGTTTTTCTGATAATACAATGGTGCTTCAAGAATCTTATCATAGTTATACTCAATATTGGTATCCCCTCTATGAAAAGAGAAATCTGAGTTACTTGTAGATTGAGATTCATCAACTGAAGAGTTTTGGTCATCGGCGAATAATGCTAATATCCCCTCAATTAAGTCCTCGGGGCTTATTCGATCGTGTAGAATCAAATACGTTATGGGTCTCAAAAGTAGAAGCTTACTTGTAAGAACCCTGGTCTTTATGTACATAATAGATTCTGATTGAGCTTGAATAATTAAGTTATCGTCGATTAGAAAATCATCCAAATTCTCTGAAACCAACGAGCCTAGATCCCGACCATCGTTTTCTCGGTTTTCATGAGCACGAGCGATCAGCTTGAAAACCTGAGTCACATCTACCTCTTTCAAGATGAAATTACGTATGCGAGGGCTCAATGAGTTAATAATTCCGTTATATTGATTATTGTATTTGACAAAGGAAATCCAAAATGTTTCATTATAAAATTTAGGATTGTTCCAAAGATCTGATTTCTTTGCCTCAACTGAGTAGAACTCATTAAATAGTTCATTGTCTACTTTTCGGATCGCCACTTCAGTTAGAAAGTAGTACCATGTATACTGGTCATCAAACTTTGTTGCAATTTGAACACATTCAGGGCTATGATCTACGCTTTCAGCTTCGTTGATTATTGGGTCGGGAATAGTTGGAAAACTACAGGGAGGCTGTATGTCAACAATACCTGAAGACGGGACATGAGGAGACAACTCAGACCTAAGCTCACATTCGAGTTTCAAGCAAACCCAGAAGACTCTTTGAAATAGCTTCAGGGACTTTTCATCTTTGTAAATTATCTCGTCATCCTCTCCCTTCATTTTTTCGAGAGTGAACATCGTATCCTGACATGCTAAATTAATATAACGATAAGCTGTAACAGGTTTTAAAATGTAAAGATAAAATTGATTCAAGAATAGATTATAAAGAATTGAATTGGTCGAGTATTCCTTGTAGATATCGGGGAAGAAATCAATTATTATTTTCGAGAACGTGATAAAGCCCAATGATACGCTTAGTCTCTCACCTTGTAAAATCGGGCTGATCTTTTCAATCGATTCTTGAGACAAGCAACTTGTAGAAAGATCTATCCTTTCCTCTAAGGAACACTTATACTTCGAAAAATTGTCTAGCTGTATTGGAGAAGATAACACACCTAAAGCACAAACTACAGGTATCAATGGAAGTTTTTCACAAAGACTATTGAAAGCTTCAACTCTTGCCACGGGGTCTTTAATACTGCTCTTTTGTAACGCCAACACGTAATTGGAATTCAATTCTTTCCCGTTGCGGACTTTGTGATATTCTGATACGAGGTTCATCATTGAAAATCCAGGCACTTCTCTGTAAAAAATCTTTAGAATCTCTATAGATTCCAAAAAGTCTAGAATATCCAAAACAGGGACCTTGGTATGACAGTTTACGAAAAACGAATTTATGCTTTTGGGTAATGATTCAATCATCACTTCTTCAATCGTTTTCAAATTCGTCAAAGCTTCATTTAAATCCAATTTTGCAGGAAAATGATTGGTAGCATTGTATAACAGTAACAATTCCTGCTGCTTTCTATGGAACCCGTCGAGTATATCTGGGACTTTTTCACTGAAGAATGGCCATTGCAACATAGTTGAGAAAGACATATCCCATACTACATTGTGTCCATAGCATTTTGAAGGTGGTTGTTTGACTGGTACTTTCAGTTCGACTTTGCCGGATTTTAAAGTGTCTAAATCTCCCATGATAGTGTCAAGTCTCAGAAGAATCTCTTGCGAAAGCAATTCGCTGTGCATGTCCCTTTGGATATCTTCATGATTATACACACAATCCTCAACACCAGCCCGCATACAAGAACCACATCTTGGTTTAACATTATCGCATTTCACCTTTTTCACTCTACAACTGTTACAGGCAGTTAAAGCACGTCTTCGATTACTTTGACCCGGTTTTTTCTGTTTCTTTTTTGCCGGTTCTTCTATTATTACTCTGTTGAAGTCTTTCTGAGACTCAGTACTCGAGGGAGAACCAGCAGCGGGATGGGTGAATGGATAGTCGATCATATGTGGTGGACCTGGAGCCAGCTCGTGTGGTCCATTGGGAGGTGGTCTGAAACCAGGAAGTTGGGAAGGGGGCACCTGCATTACCGGGAACCCCTGGGGGCCCGGAATAGGCATTCCAGGGCCAGGATATGAATTTGAAGGTGGGTGGTTTAGTGGTCCCTCTACTGGAATTTGACCATTGGGATGACCATTTGGGCCCCCAGGACCTCCAGGGCCACCAGAACCTCCAGAACCTCCAGGACCTCCATGACCATTGGAACCCGCAAGAACGGCCGGGCTCGATGACCCCCCTGACGGCGAGGAATTGGAGAGCGATGGGTTGGAGTACATTTGAGGTGGCATATAGTACGGCAGTTGTTGATAAAAAGGCTTATAGTATGGATTTGGAGCCAAACCAGGTGATGGAGCTTGTGCATCTGGTATTCCATTTTCATTTGCCTGAGGTTGCAGGAATTGCTTATTGGAGCCCTTAGGGAGCTTCCATTTATCAGTTGACATGCAAATTAAGCGTCGTAATTGAAGTTCGATTCGCGTTCAGTGTGTAAATGAAATTTGGAGTGGAATTATAATTACGATTGAGCGAGCATTGAGAAATGATACTTATAAATATAAACTAAATATGTAACTAACCTGGAGGTAATTGGGATGCATCAACGATATCTGATGCATCAACTGGTTCTTCTTCTTCAACAAGTCCCTCTAATGGAGTTCTTGGTAAGGCCATCATACCCGATCTGGCTAATTCCAAGATACCAAATGGATGTAAAAGTTTAATGTAAGAAGAAACTCTTGATGGTTTAGCACTTAATTCTACAACGACATTTCTATCGGAGATATCTACAACTTTACCCCCAAATTGTTTTGTAATGGTGGTAATATGTTCCAAATGAACGTGCTTTTGTCTTAAAGCTTCAGATGGAGCTAAATTATTTGGGTGATAAGCCGATTCGTGAGCTTCCAAATCTGGAATGGCTGATGCATCACTGCTATATGATTTATGACTGGCAATTAATTCTTGGAAATATTCAGGTCCTAAGATTGAAACTCTAGCTAATAATAATTCTCTCTTTATGATTTCAGCATTAGAATAATCTAAAACAGCATAAACTGGTACCAAATCTTCAATTTGTCTTCTAGCTTGTTCAATAACTGCATCTTGTCCTTGTAAAACAATTGTCATTCTTGACAAGTCTTTAACTTCAGTATTACATACAACTAAAGAATCAATATTGAACCCTCTAGCAGCTAATGTTCCTGATACAGAACTCAAAACACCCGGTTCGTTTTGAACCAAACAATTTAATACATGTTGCTTCTTTGGAGCTCTTGAAGGGGCAGGAGTTTCATATAAGATTGAAGAAACGGCTGCGTCTGCTGACCAATTTGGAGTATCTAAAGTTGGTAAAGCTGGTCTTTTTTGATTACGGTGTAATGTCTTGTATGCCAACGCAGAGGTCGAGCTTGAGGTTTTACACCTTGTAGCTTGACGTGCTAAACCAGTAGGTCTACGTAAGCCAATGGAGTACATTAGTGAAAAATCAGTTTTACCGCAGCGAAAAAAGATGAATCATTGCGCGATTCCGGTCGAGCGGTACTTGTGGCCGTTTCCGGCTTTTATGGCTGCAAAAAAGTCGTGCGATAGTATTGTTCTTATTAACATCTTTCATTCAATAGTATCATTTATAATAAAATAAAAGAACTTGAAAGAAACTGTACTGTTTTGGACGTGGGCTCATAAGAACTGAAGCTCTTATAAGGGTCATCCAGGTTGGTGCCGGGTGAGATTTATTCTTGGAATTGAACCCTGAAAACCCTTAATTACGCTTAATACTCTAGCGCCACTAACATTATAATCTATCTCAACTTTAAAATATTTCTAACCGAATTTCCTCACTTATACTTATGAGAAGACAGGGATTACTCGAGTGACGCCCTTAATTTCGGGAAATACGTAATCTCGTCAAAAAGTGTATTATTTTTTGGCAACATTTGAGTTGCTGTTTAAATTGATTTTTACTCACCACCCTTATGATGTTGATTCGCTATACTTCAATGCTCCCAATGTTTCTTGATTGTACCATTAAGGTGCGGGGGCTGGCACAGTTTGTTACTATAGGGTTCGCCATATTCTCTCGAGCGACGGAACAATTCTGTTTATACACATGACTATGTCTCAGACGTCTCGATTCTGAGCCATTTCGGTTGAGTTTGGGGGATCTGGAAAATATTGATTTTGCCCATCGTCTTTGCAAGTCCAGTTATAAGGAAGCATTTTGTATAGCTCCAGAAGATTCTTGGTTTTTCTACGTATGACTTTTGTATGCGGTCTAGAATATAGGATATAAAAATAAAGATCTTTCTTATGATATTTCCTACTATATGTGGGATATTGCTCATTAGTCATGTCACCAATAAGAGATCCTGGTTTGCATCACTTCCTTATCCTCGGTTCGGCGTCGTCTTAAACTTATATAAACCATCCTTAGTGTACTAAACGGGATGGTTTTTAGCCTTTTCTGGGTCGTAATCTCCAGCCTAAGTAGCCTCTTTCCACTTTCCGAAGACTTTTTATGATCAGGTTGAGCTATAACAATGGCAACAACTTGAAAATAGATTACATTCGTAGGGATCCTGATTGTAATAAACCCGCTATTTCTGCGTTGGGCAGAAATTTTTTAAGCCATAATTTAGTTTTTGGGTTCCAAGTCTACGCCAACCCAATTGTTAAAAAACAGATGTATGGGGAAAACATTTTTTATTGTAGACCATCAAGAAAAAATGCCATCTTTGAGACGAAATATTCCATCACGTTTTCAATTTTAAGCGGTACAACTATTTTGTCAAATGACGAGCGGATCGGAGCTAAGAAAGTAAAGGTCTAAATATTCATGTAGTTAATTAAGATGATTTAAAAGTTTTGGTAGAATTAAATGGAAAATTAAATAGTTTAGTTAACCTGTCTAATAAGTTATTTCTCGAGATTTGAAATAATGTGTATCAGATGTTTTGAACAATTTGAAAGTGGATCTTTCACCGTTGGGGCAAGCTTAATTAATTGCAAAAAATGAGCCCTACATCAAATTAGACAAGGAGAGAGTAAGGGGTTGATGAGCATATATATACTGATTATGGAGTTAATATTAAAACTGAATTATACTAGAATATCCAAGTCATTTTTGAATAGAAGTTAGCGATGGCTTAATACTACCAATTTGTAATTTACTGATTGACACCTATGAAAATGACGTGTACCGACCATGCTGCAAGCCGTGCACCTTAGACGCTTTTGCAGCCATTTGAGTCCACAAACAATATGTCCTATTCAACAAGAAAAACCCCCATCCTTTTACTACTTGCAGTAATTCTCTGTTTTCTTATTCCCGCTGGAATATCCGAGATCTTGCCAACAATTACCGATATCATTCCATCAACTACAATCTCTGCATCTGAATCAGAATTAACTTGCCAAAAAATTGAGAATAGTATGCATTTTTACACTGCCCCATCTGTTCCCAACGCCATTACTGATTTAGATCTTGTTCCCAATTCCACTAAGTATGATATTCTGCTCCAAGTTGTACCAAATGCTGATCCAGGTCTTTTGCCCCTTGATGAGGGATCTGATGGTGATCATAAAAATGAGATCAAAGATAAACGCCCCAGGGGTGTTCAGTTTAAACACTATATACCACCTCAATCAAATTCTACCATTCCCTCGGACTTCAAAGCTTTTTGGGACTCTGAAGCGGGATGCTGGCTTTCTTTTTGGCTAATGATCGTCGGTATTTCCGGGGTAGGTGTCCTCTGCTATTTCTACCGATTCGCTCGTATGTGGAGATATAGATTGAAAATGGATAGAGCAATACGTGCTGTCCAGGAAGTGCAAAATGATAATAATTTAGATGATTTTGTGCCATCTTTACAACCGAGAGTCAATGTATTAGAGCAACGAGTCGATATTTTAGAGCAAAGAGCCAATGTTAGGCAGCAAGTCTTACCTTTAGAGCAAAGAGCCAATTTTAGGGAAGAAGTCTTACCTTTAGAGCGAAACCTTGAAACTTTAGGGCAAAGAGTCACCGCTTTGGAACAAGCAGTCCCTATTAGAGGGGAAAGAATCGATGAAAGAGTCGAAGTTGACGATAGAGTCGAAGTTGACGATAGAGTCGAAGTTGACGATAGAGTCGAAGTTGACGATAGAGTCGAAGTTGACGATAGAGTCGAAGTTGACGATAGAGTCGAAGTTGACGATAGAGTCGAAGTCGGTGAAAGAGTCGAAGTCGAGCAAAGAGTCGAAGTCAATGAAAGAGTCGGAGTCGATGAAAGAGTCGAAGACAATGAAAGAGTAGAGCAAAAACTCGAAAACTTAGAGGAAAGAGTCAAGGAATTAGAGAAAGCCAATTTAGAGCATGCAGTCCCTGTTATGGAGCAAAGAGTCTCTCTCATAGAGCAAAGAGTCTCTCTCATAGAGCAAAGAGTCGATATTTTAGACCATAGAGTTACTTTCATAGACCCAAGAGCCAATGTTTTGGTACAAGACATACCTGGTAATGATTTTGAGCAAAGAGTCAATGGAGTGGGGAAGAAGTACATTGGAATACGTGAAAGGGTCACTGGAGTTGGGGAAACAACCCCAGAATCTGACCTCCCTAATTGGCCAGGTAACAGAGATTTGCAGCAAAAACTCAATCTTTTGGGGGAAAAACTCCCTATTTTAGAGCAGAATGTCTCTCTTGAAGAAGGAAGAGCCACTATCTTTGCGAAAAGAGGCATTCATTTAGAGAGAAACATGGTAGAAAGATTTTCAGCGGAATTCAATGAAATGGAGGGAAATCATTGTTTTGAACTTGTAGCTGGTTTAGACCTTGCACTTATCTCTGAACTTAACGATGCTCCTAATCATAGTAGAAATATGGAAGAAATACGTGCATTCATTGACCGAGCTTTCCATTAGTTTAATTGTAGTCTAAAGTAATTTAATAATTGTTTTCTATTCGAGTAAGCAGCAGGATTAACCTCCCCAAGCTAAATCTTCTTTCCGTTAAACCAAAATAGATCTTGAAAAGTCCAGGACATTAGCTAAAGACGACGCATATATAAGAGAGAGTAAATTAAGATCTATTCTCCTAAAAAAGGGCATAAGAGAATCTAGATACGCCAATTGAATTATACGTAAAGCGCTCTAGAGAACATCTGGTTGGCCGGGAACAGCTCGACTTGAACACACAAATTCCGGTGGTATGACCGACAACACCGCCGCCCTAACCTGCAATATTGAGCTAAATTTTTCCGCAAGATAACAGCATTAATGGTTGCGAAAACGGGCTTATGGTAGTACTTTTCTAGCAAAAGCACGAAGAAATCACAAGACCATCAAGCAATTAAATTCCCCTGTACTGATACATTCTACTACATATAGCCAGGAATAGAGTGTTTACTAAAGTGTGATAATTCTAGTGTTCTCGTATAAAAGTTATATGCCGAACAGTCTTGATATGCAGAAAACTAATCCTTGAAAATTTCCCTTGATTATGCCCTATTTGCTGAAAAACAAGATTTCTCCATTGAAATGGTATGAGAAAGCTGTTGAATTTAAATTCAAGTTTCCATCAAAGAAATTTCGTCGGGATTTTTGCTTGAACCAATCAATAAACAGAGGACAGATTCTAGTATATCCTTTCTCGGTACCTGAGTCGATAGAGTGGTATACAATAACATTATCATTTAGTGACTCTGATCACTTAGCAAACAAGACATGGAATAAGCTATTACAAAGACTTGATACCAGTATGGTGGACTGGCAAGAATTTTACATACAATGCAATCAAGGACTTCTCGATGGGTTTTCAATAGATTTTCCACCTTTTCAATCAGTTGGACCTGAACAATACATTCAATGGAGCTACTCGAAAGAAGTATTATTCCTCGTCGACACGAATGAGTTGCATGCATTATATACTTCAATTGACAAGCTACAGGTTCTTGCGGTTCAGAGGTTTACCGGTTCAATTGATGACGCATGTAAGTATTTGGCAAAGATGCCTGCAAGTAACTTCGACAACTCCGGAGGTTCAAATGATGTCAGTTTTTGTCGTGAAACAATCAGGTTCAAACTAGCTTGGTGCCAGTTCACTCTGTTTGTTGAACTAGTTCATGCACCACATTCAGAAGCCCTCAAACTATACCATTTCAAATTAATCTATACTTGGTTTATGAGACAATCAGAATCTCTATACAATGTGATTCATCCGTCCAGAAAGTATAAATGGAGATCCCAATTGGAGGCGTTGCCAATGGAATTAGAAGAAAATGAAAATAAACGTGTCCTTGAAGTCAAATGGTTTCTAAGGCACCACTATATCTTGAAAATACTTAAGGGAACATTTATGCCGGCCGATGCCTTGTGGGACACGCTCTCTAGAACATTATTCAAGTTCAAGTCGGCTGCAACAGACAAGGTTTTCCCCAGATACATGAAGATCTTGATTGACGCAATACTTGATGACCTAGAGGGATTCAAAAGTGGAATTAAATACGAAGAAGAAATAGGCTTCCTTATCTCACAGCCTGAGAGCTTTCCTTATTGTCGTCAGCTCCTTGTTAATGGTAAAAAGATCGGATTTTTACATGAAAGACTACCCTTATATGATATTGAGAAAAGCAGAATCCAAGGGGAATTCAGAAATATCCACGAAGGTTCTCGGGGAATACGAAAAGCGTCTCCCGACACGTTGAAGAAAATATTTATGGGTCTGGAAATCTTACTGTCTCAATGCCTCAAATACCAGTTAACTCAGAACCTGAACCGTCACTTCCCTAGGAAACTATGTATTCCGTCACCTGACTTTATTTTCCTATTAAGTTCCATTAGATTTGGAGAATCTCCTCTAATACTTCAGTATACCTACTTTAGACGCCAAGAAGAAAGGAACATTTTTTTAATCATTGAAGAGTATTATTTTGAGACTATAAATGTATTAGAAAGAATCACAACATATAATTACGAATACGGGCTGATTTCAACTAATTGAGTTTGAATACCAGCACCAAATATGTGTAGTTGGTAGAAGTATGAAAAATAGCAGATGGCTGCACATATATACTCGTAAATTTCCTCGAAGATATCATTTACAATGGAAAAAGCATATTCAATATTACATCTCAGACATCCACCCATGGATCGTTTACGAAATTATAATATTGCAATCTTAATTTTGGTAAAAATTCTTTCAATATCCTCTTCGCTTCGACCCAAGTATGAAAATGATTCTGGTATTTTATAAGTGCATCCAAGAATTCATCACGAAATTTATATTTCCTTTTCTCATCTGCTAGTTGGGAATATCGATCCTTTGATGCTATAAAATCCGATTGTAGGATTGCAAGGTTTGTCTTATACTGATCGTTTTTTCAAAAAGGACGCAGATAAGTTGGAATAGCTGCTTAGAGTGTTTATAATAAGCGATTAATTCGTAGTCATAAGTGATGTAATCCATTTCATGATGTACTGAGTGGTTGAGATAGTATTTTGATCGGCTAGTCTTGAATAATCCAGGATCTTTAATTTTGCTTTCACATTTTATTATCTCTCTTTCAAGATTAAATATCTCTTCGTCTACCTTAGGTTCAAGGCATTTTCTTCTTTCTCTTCCCGTTTCTGAAAGTAAGGGCTGGTGATAATTAAATTCCGCAAAAGTGGTTCTTGTTGCATCAGCCACTGGGCCAACAATTGCAAATGACTCAAGCAACCATCTCTCATACTTTAAAACGATGTAAGCATTGTTTCCAATTATTCTGGACTGCTCAGGGACCAATGGTTGTACCATTGCAAACTCTTCAGAAATCCAACCGTACCCTGATCCTGGAAGGGCGTGAACACCGGCAAAAGCAGGGGCCATTTTTCCTGTTGGTTTGGGTAAAAGAGGCATTGGAGGATTCTGCGCAGGAACTGGGGCATTTGGATGATTTTTAGAAGGACGACGAAGAAAGGCAATAATACGGTACTTGTATCTTGCTACTTGATGGCGACGTGGAACATTTGGCTGGATTTGAACAATGGGTGCATTGTCGTTATTATTATTATTGTCAGCCATGATGGGTTTGTGAATTTTGCGGCCAGTCATAGAGGTACTTGGGCGTGTGTATAACAATTCTCTTATCGCGATGTAAACAATAACTCCATCATGAAAATGGCTGCAAAAAAAGAGCGGTATAGCTGGCGGCCATATTGCGTCCCATATTAGGATACTTCTAGAGCAGAATATATAAATGGAGCTGCTACATAGCAATATTCTATGCTCGTGGGAATTATACCAGCCCTATTGGTGGCAAAGACTTGATTCTATAATAATCCCAAAACTGTTATCAGCATCTCAAATTAGAGAGGCTTGTTGGAGTAGGTGAACTTTGAAAGTGAAGTTCTCTTGTAATATATGCTAATAAAAATAAATATAATGTTCATCCTAACTTTGCCTTTAGGGAAACTGAGGCTCTTTTTAGAATCAAAGAGCAAGGATCTACATCTTTGATGGTCCCTCTTGAAACTTATCTTTTTGTACAGGATTTGAAATATATGAGCGATAATAGAGGAATGAATTCATGGTGGCTTTGAGTAACATTTTTCCGTGGCCTTCGAAAATCTTACTTACGTTTCGGCGTCACAATCATACCGAAATTTTCGGGTGTTCACTGATTCTATTATCGGAAAATAGAATTAAAAATGGGTGTCCATCTTATTTTGGACAGACAGTTCCTTTTTTTGAAATTAAACTTTTCTCTGCTTACCCATTTTTTTTTCGAATTAGCGCCGCTGTAAACTATATATGCTGATTAATTACAGAAAAACATAATAGGGTATCTTGACTGCGATTTCTTGAGATGGTAATGAAGAAAACATTGCAAAGCAATGAGACCCTATTTGGATGGTTCACAAAATTGGAGAAGCTACTTGGAAGAGATAAAAAATATTTTGGCCACCTTTTCAGGATATCTCAGGCCGTAAATCATATGGAGCTCGACTTTACATCTGAAATACTGCCTGAACTGCTAGAATGGTACTACATAGATTTATCCAGTGTTGAAAGCCTGATGATTTTACCTACAAATGTATGGAACTGTCATTTAAAATCCATAAACTCCGAGGAGATTGATATGGTTGTGTTTTATAATCAATGTCATTTAATCTTCCTGAACCCCAGCGAAAAAGAGCTATGGCAAAGTAGCTACGGAAACCTGTATTTGATAGAAGGTAATCCATGGTCAGAGTTCAGCTTTTCAGCTGATTGTTTGCGTTGTCTCGACATGCTGGAAGTTCAGATTTTGTATGACTTATTGGACAAGTTCCAAATACTTTTGTCTATGAGAACCAGGTATAGATCATACACAACTGCATTTCGAGATTTAGCAAATTTACAGAGATATAATTTCGAATCATTAAACCCAAGCACAAATATTGAAATTCTCCAAACGAAGGGCAAGTTCAAAATTGCTTGGTTGATATACCAGCTGTGCGTTGAATATGAATTGTACTTTGGTTTCGAGGGAGACTGGAAATTTCATTTCCAAAAGGCTTACTTATGGTTCCTCAAGACCTCTCAAGAGATATATAAAATTATTCACCCTTCAAGGTTATGTAGGCTTTACACCTTCCCAAATATTTCTGGATTAAAGATTTTTTTGAAGGAGCAAATCTTGATATATAGACTTGAAGCTATGCTACATGTATTTTACAGCTTGAAATTTTTGGGCTTTTCACAAGAATTAGTAGATAGTTTTTGTTTGCCTAAAGAGGAACACATATTATTCCGAGATCTTGAATTACGGTATTTTGTTAAAGATGGCCTGTTTACGAGACTGAACCATAATATTCAGTTGTATGCAAGATACAGAAAGTATGTTTATAATATTATGACGGAGCTACAATACAAAAGAATTCACAGTGTACACGACTACGGTAAATTATTTTCATATAAATCAATACGTTTTGGATTCCTGAATATAAAAATGAGTTTCAAGGGTGCAACTGGAACTTCTCAGACTTTGTTTGCCTCTTGTCTTCCAAACGCTGAACCAGTTGATTCCCAACGGGATATTTCTTGGACTCTTAACGATTACTTAAGAACCAATCATAAATTCGAAAACCTACAAAAATCAGATATATCATTGTCAGATGAAAAGTTTTTTCAGACAATCAAATACTGGAGATTTATCAGTATTCGTCTGTGTGTTTTTCAAACAGACGTAGTATTTAGTACCAAAAAGGAGACTCTAGATTATTTTCTTAAAATGAGTAACTACTTTCGTGCCCGTAGAAAGGAATGGGGATGTACTTTGGATTCTCCATTCCCACGACGTATAGGGGATGGGAAATTAGACGTCAGATTCGTAAGAATAGAATTCCGTTTCTATCGCTACTTCCTATAATCTTCAAATTCAGGTGGAATCACACTGGAATTCCAATAGGTACCCAAGGATATGCTAACTTTTATATATTCTCGTAGAGCTAACAGTTTAAGATAAAAAAATGATAGAGAAGAGAAACATTGAAATATTGGCCCCCCGTGAAGCTATTCTAAGCTAGGACGATGTGGCTACTTCGAAGAGTGTGGTTTCCAGACTGCAAATCTCAATTCTTTCGCAGCCACATAGGGAGAGACGTCCCCATGGCCCTCGCCAAACAATAAAGTAAATCATTATATCGATGAATAAATGTTCTTAGGCTTCTACTACTCCTTACGAGATATTAGTTCTTTATAGTTTTTTATCTAGGCACAGTTTTATATTTTGCGTTAGAATCAATAAAGCCTCTACTAAGGACATCTCAGCACCAAATGCAAGTTGCCAAAATCAATTTACTGCCACAGTAGACCATTTCTTACAGGTTCTTAATTTATATTGCGTTTGTCTATGGGATAAGGTAACAAAAGGCGAAAGTTTCTCTAGAGAGTCGTTTACTGTAACCAAAGATATATTTTATTTAGACAATAAAATGCCTTGATTGCGCCAACCACAGTATGTAGCAGCCAATAAATATTAGGCAATTGCACATTGATCCAAATTTTTGGGCCCACAGACAGAATTGGGCATAAGGGGATAGAATTACGAGCCTAAAATCCGACATATGGTCCCTGAAGATTGGAATCACGTAGACTTCACAATTTATTTGTCAAGAGCCACAGTTAATATTTCCGGCCAAAATGTTATTTTTTAACGATTGACATATTTATTGGCATGTCAAATTTCTGTTTGACGTATGCAAGGCGCTTGGAATAGCTAAAAATGGAAATAAGTGAATGATTCCACAACTTTTTATCGCAACTAGCCACACTTTTTAGGTTTGATCTCAATTAACAATTGATCCACACCTATTTACTATGTACTATATAACTGTAAAATTAGCTAAAATGAATAAACAAGTCAATGAAATTCGTTAGATCTTTAAAGAGCAAGATTATTTCTGAAGAAAAAGGCTTGGTGAAAAATCCCGATCCTGAAACTAGTGATGCAGGTTCAATCAAAGACTTTAGCAATGTCAATGTGATTGAAGTGGATAAGCCATTTATTGATCTAACTATAGAATTAACACCAGAAGAGATAGAACGTCGTAACTCATTGGGTTATAGAATATTGAGCTTCTTTTGGGATGGTACCAATAAACATCCAAAAGAACGTAAGTACCTTGCCAAGTTAGACTTTTTCTTGGTTAGTTCTTCCATGTTGGGGTATTTCATAAAGAACTTAAATCAGAGTAATGTAACTACTGCTTATGTAAACGGAATGGAGGAGTACTTCGAAATGGATGCCAATCAATACAATTATATGGTAACATTATGGACTATTGGTTACATCGTTGGACAGATTCCTTCCAATTTAATCTTGCATAGAATATCAGCACGATTTTACCTTGGTGGATTGGAAGTTTTATGGGCCCTTTTAACTTTACTTATGATAACTGCAAAAAACATAAAGTCTATGTATGCCCTTAGGTTTTTCCTTGGTCTTTTGGAGTCAGGATATTTCCCAGGTTTGGAATATCTATTAGGTTCAAATTATGCTGCAAACGAAATATCAGTGAGATCTGCTTTATTTGCCGTTGCAGGTAATATGGCAGGATTAGTGTCTGGGCCTCTTCAATTGGCTGTTCTTAGAAACTTCAAAGATTCCAAAATTCCTCCTTTCAAATGGATGTTCATTATTGATGCTATCATTTCATTCCCCATTGGTATCTACACCATGTTCACCGACCCAAATACTCCTTCCACTACTGATGTGTGGTATTTCACTGAACAAGATAAACTCGTCGGAAAGGAAAGAAGAAGAAGAATAGGAGCTCAATTAAATACGAGAGAGAAATACACCTGGACTAAGATAAAGCTGTTTTTCAACACTTGGCACATCTATGTATTCCCTATTCTTTTCTTGTGTTACAACAATTCCTGTGCTGCAAACAGTCAACCAACTTTCCAATCCTTTATCAAAAATTACTTGGAATTGGGTCCCGAAAAGTACAATACGTTTCCTTCTTATGTGGCAGCTTGCGGAATCGTGATCACGGTTATATTTGCACTCTTTCATAATGCTATAGGAGGTAAAAAGAACCACTTCTTTGTGGGCCTGTTCTTTGTAATCGTAATGTTTGGGTGTGCAGTTTTAAGTGCTTGGAATATACCTATAGGCTTACATTGGGCAGCTTACTTTTTTATTGGTGTTCCTACTTCCTGGGGTCAACCTTTTATATTCAGTTGGGTGAACAGATTGTTATTCGAAGACGATATGAAGAGGAATTTTCTTGTCGTTTCAACCAACGTCTTGGCTTACGTTACGGGTGCATGGGTTCCTATTTTCGTTTGGAATACCGGTGATAAGCCTCAATATTTCATTGGGTTTACCTACACGGCTTGCTTATGTGGCCTAGGCTTGATTATGACGACTATTGCTTGGTACTTGACTAGAAGGGACGAAAAGAGAAGAACTTTGAAAGATCTGGAATCTATCCTGGGAATATCCTCTTCACACAGTTTATAGACACATTGAGATAATATATATTCAGGAGTTTTATGGAAATTCACTCTTACGAAGACCAAAATACCCTTCGGGAGCATCTTCAACTCTTAGCCAGCTTAACGAGCCCTCATCCCCTTCACGTCCCATATATGAAATGCGGTTTCCCCACCAGTCAAGTTTAATGGAATCAGCCTTCACCGTGAAAAATATGAGCAAAGCACTGAAGGCAACACCAGCAGATAAAGCACTCGTAAGAATGTAGTTATACTTCTCCCACCACAATAAGTAGTTTTTCTTAATATAGTACATGAAAATAAAGGATAGGTAAAGACCACCTGTATAGTACAGAAGGTTAAAGGGAGCGTATAACAAGAAACCGCCCATCATGACCGTTGGATTAAAGTATCTGGTAAACTTTCTTGGGCCATAGTGCTTGAAGACAATACAGGGAACAACTAAAACCACACCCAAAAGAAAACACCATTTTAATATAGGATAAACACCACTGAATACTTTAGCCGGTCCTATGACACCATACTGAATACTCGAATAAAAGAATGTGTTGGCACCAGGACAGCTAAGTTTGTTTTCTTGATGCCTTTCACAAAGATCTTCAACATTGTCTAATTGCCAATTGGCAATAAACAACGATATGACAATACTGATCAAAGTTGAAATCATCTGTCCTTTAAAAATGGCTCGAGGTGGAATTTTTGCATAATGTGCCACTTTTTGGTCGGTAATGTAATTTGCAGCTTGATGGTCAATGTTGGTTCCGTAACTTTTCAAGGTTATCAAAGCCAAACCAGAATTGGGAATAGCGTATCCAACTATCAATTCAACTAATACATTCAATCCAAAGGAAAACCCCGTTACCGAAGCTATAGCAGTTATAGGGATCAAAAACACAAAATTGATAGCTATAGTGAATAAAATTCCCCAGATAGGGGTTTCTGTGGGATACAGTACAACACATATAATTCCAAAGAGGGTACTTACTACCAATATTACAGAAAACCACCAATCAGGGACCTCTTCATACTTAGACATCATTTTACAGTGTGGATCCCTGATAAAGTTACCATATACGCTTTTGCTTTTGAAGGAAAATGACTCGTATAATGTTGAACCAACATTTTTAAAGCTTGTTTTCATAGATTCCCATTCGCTAACTACATGATATAATATAGCGAAAGGATACAAGGCAAAATATGCTCCATATATAACCAAGTTAGCTGCACTGAAGTAAGGAGGTCCTATTTCCTTATACTTCTTATCATCAAAATGGTTGGTCTCGCTTAAAATGTCGTGAACTTTGTACACTTCACCCCTGTTATTAAAGAGCTCATTAGTGTTTATGGGCAAATATCCGGTCCATTTGTTGTTTGTGTAGTATATTATGACAATGACAAAAAATGCCAATATAGACCCAATATATTGGTTCAAATAGGTATAGAAGGGAATTGTCAAACAGCCAGCTGCATTCAAGATATTCCAGTCAAAAGTTGGCAAAGGATTCAATCCTAGACCTATATTAGAACCTGTTATGTTGGCCAAATGTAACAGATTCGGGCTAAACCATGTGGGCCAATTAAAAGTAGACAACGCTTCAAAGAAAAATGAAGGAATCCAATTGTAGAAGAAACTAAATATGAACACCACAAAAAAGAAGGAATATCTGGAGATTGTCCACCCGTAAATAGACTGATGAGGACCATCGTTTTGTTCAATTAATGCTTTGTTCAAAGCTATCAATGGTAAAACCGTGGGCCACAAAGCCTTGGCTGGATATATACAGATCTTCCTCATAACACCAGCGAACCCGAATCCCAAGAATTGAGTCAGTAGAACTAACAAGACCTGGTAAGTCAAAGTAACCCATTTAAGCCCGTAAAACTTGTCAAGTTTCATTACGAAGATATTATAAATAGCGTAAGGAGTACTAGCTGAACACAGGTATATAATTGAACTCAACATCATTTCTTTGTAATTCCATTTCCCTGGATTCAAATTGACATCCCTACCAAATATACGAATCATCTGGTCCTCTTTGAAACAGCTATACCACAATTTCCCCGACGGTAGAAGTAAAAGTTGAATTGTATGAGAGCCCAAGGAAATGGAGGGAAGTCTATGGACAAAGAAATTGTTGACCACGGATCCAATAATCATCCAGAAAAGACCTATAGCGTAAGCTCTAAAAGTGTCAACTGGAATACTCGTATCATCAAATGGTTCAGTCACGGCTCTTATCTCTGGGTACGGAGAATGATATTCGATTAACGCAGCTTCCAACCTCACCTGGAGGTCCCAGTCAATGATATTCAAATAAGTCTTGTTTTTAAAACGAGAATAGTCGATAATTTCTTCTTCTTCAGGAAGCTTCTCGGTAACTTCAGTCTCAAAATTAGATGGAACTTGACGTAAAAGCCGTTCAATTAACCGATAATCTTCCAACAAAATATTCACATCTCCCTTATGGGCTGCCAATGTCTCTCTTAATATAGATAATGCAGTAGGAACATCTAATTTGTCCACTTTATCGATCATATAATCGATCAGAGGTGTGATCTCAACCTCAGTGACTGAAATTTTCAGCCGATAACTGTCGTCACTGATAGCACCTAACCGAAGTAAAACGAACCGAATTTGATCAGGAGAAAGACCAGAGTGTGATTCAGGTGTTGAGGCTTCAGTATCATCATCTAATACTGACGTTTCAAGATTGGATAACTCAATATACTCTGGGTCCCGCATAGTTAGAGACGCGATTTTTACATCATTGTATTATTCAAACTACATACACTCACAAATAAGACTCTAACACTTCAACCAACTTTGATGGTTCACTGCTACTTTCAATACTTGGGCTGACAATTCCATCGACAAACACGGTTGGTGTAATATGAACTCCAACAGTTCTATGATATCTGGTGAAATATTTAACATCAACTCCCAAAGCATTACCAGAATTACTGTAGTCGTCCTCATTGGATGCCTGCTTGATTACGAGATTACTTAAAACTTCATCTTTAGTGAATGGGATTTCTACTTCATTTGATACAACTTCGTAAAGGTCCTCATAAATGGCGTTTCTGCTCTTGTCTGAGTTAGCACTATCATAGAATTTTTTGATGTTCTTAAACAAGGAATCTGAAACTGACCAGAATAATTCCCCGTTACCTCCTTTTTCTCTGATTAATTTAGCAATTGAAAGTGAAAATTCATGCATGTATATAGAATTGGGGTGCCATGGTTGAATGACGTTCATAAATACAAATTCAAACTTGCCCGGATGCTTTTTTTGAATCTCTGGGATCACTGATTCCCTGAATTTACCGAAAAGTTTGGCACTGAAAGGACAATTATAGTCCAAATAGAAACTCACTTCATGTGGTGTTTCAGTACTAGATTTAGTCAATGAATTAAGAACATGGGTGCTATACTTTGGAGAAACCATTTTTTAGATGTTTGATAAGGATTATTGTGACTTGCTGCGCGAGAATACTTGATGCGAGGGGCCAGGGGCCAGTGATCAGGTCCAAGCGTGAAGTGTGTGAAATGGTGAAACTGTGGCATATTTACTTAATTATTAGATGAAAGCAAATCCACAATTCAAAAGTTTCTCCATTGAAATTATATGAGGTGACGTTAGATTTGCTATGCTGTTCAAATTGCACTTTGCAGCCATTTGCAGCCATCAAATGGTTTCCGATCCAATAAGAATCAAGGACCACGATTTTTTAGTTGATGATTAAATTTCTGAAGTGATCTGTAGAAACGACTCTGACCTATCTCGAATCCAGTTTCACTCTCTTGTGACCTAATGGATAAGTTGTCTTCTTCCAGTGAATCTGACACAAAAAGGGCATTATTATTGTTCTGTGAAGATGATGGTTTGACCAGAGCTCGTGATTTTACAGTTTTAGTTGGACCGGAGTCGCTATCGGATTTTATCACTTGGGAGGTCTGGAGAACCTCTATAGATCCATTGAATTCATCATCTAATCCGTCATCATAATATACGCTTTGATTTGAAGCGGGATGCAATGATTCAGCATCTGATTGCTGATCATAAATACCTTCATTGATTATATCCTGTATCTGATCTCTGGTAATGGAGCCTTTTATATGCGATATGTTATTTAACCCATGACGTACATCTTGGGTATTAGAAGGATCATTATCATCTTCACTCTCTGAGTCAGAACCAACAAATAAAGGGAGACTTTCGTGACTGTAAGTTCTCGCATGTCCTCTCCCTACCTGTAAAGGTCCGGGGTTGCTACCAACTATCATTACATCGTCATCTTCTACGTCAGACTCTACTAAGTTTCCTGCTCTACCTGCACTTGTCAGTTCTTTTTCGGGCTCTCCATTGATCTGCGGCCCTTGGTTGGTTTTTGGCTCTTCTACTGTATTACCTTCAATAATCAAATTTTGAGAACTTTGCTTCGTGTTAGTCGGTACAGCCTGGATGGGAGTCTCTTTGACAGGTGCTTCTTTGACGGGAGCTTCTTTGACAGGAGCTTCTTTGACAGGAGCTTCTTTGACGGGAGCTTCTTTGACTGGAGCCCTTACAGGTTGTAGCTCATCTTCCTCATCCGAACTCAGTTCAAGAAATGCCTTCTTTGAATTCTTTGTGCATGCTAAAGGAACGTCAGAGTCTGAATCCGAACTAGAATATAAACGAATCGTGAATCCAGATCCACGATCGCCATTAATCACTTTTTGCTTACTGTGATCCATTTTATTCTTTAAAATGCTATTACCATTATTATGTCGTCTACTCTTTGAGCGCTTTCTTTTCGTGGGAGATTGGGTTTCTTTACTTTCAATTTCTTCGACCTCATCTTCTGATACATTTCCTGGGACTCGACTGCTCTTCTGGTTGATTTCTATCGCTTGGTGATTTACTTCAATATGAGCAGGAACAGTGTCTTTTGAGGGCTTCTTGCCATTTCTTTGAATTTCCGTCTCTTGGGGTAGAGCTTCCTCTTGTATCTCTTGTATTTTTGTCACTTTGGGATGAGTAACTTCATCAACCGTTATCTCTGTCTTTAATGGGTATGACAGTCGGATTGGTGGCGAGCTCTTGGGAGAATGGAGTTCAGTAAATTTCTCAATGCTTTTAAAGAGTTTTGTTCCTTTCCAATTTAAGACGACTTCAGTTGGGGACGAAGCCATAGGCTTGTCGGATGTCTTGTGGGGAGTAATTGGAGCTGTGGATGTCGATAAGGAAGCCGTAGGCTTAGTCGCTACACGATTGGTACGCTGAGTCACTGCAGGTTCAGTCGCTACCGGCTTAGTGGGCTCAGTCCTTAGAGATTTAGTCGCTATACTTTCAGCTCCTATAGAATGAGTAGACTCAGTATCTGCAGGCTTAGTCATCACAGGCTCGTTCGCTGGAGGATTATTTTTCACGGACCCAGTAGCTATATTCTCATTCAACACCATTTCTGGTACCTTTTTGGATGTATCTCTTCTTTTGGACCTTTTTTTGTCTTTTCTGGATTTGGATTCCTCGGGTAGTTTATCGAGAACTGGAGGCTTTACGGGATCTGTGTAGTTCGTGAACGTCTTATCATCAGCCTTATCCTCAATTGCAGATGCAGCATTATTTGGTATGAAAATTGAAGATATTTTCAGCCAAACAGACGAAAAAACACTCGAGTTTGTCTCATGTGGAACAGTCTTCCTTTTCTTATGTTTATGACGTGAGGTCCTATTGGACTTTTTGTTCTTTCTTTTTGACTCGGTATCGTGATGTTTATGATTGTGTCGTTTTCTCGACTTAAGTTCAACCAGCTGGTCAACACTGGAGAAATCAGACATGTGTTTGTTCATCCAACGGTTGTATTTTGATGTACGCGTGAAAAAAAGAGGATGCGAAGAGCAGAGTTAGAGATTGGAAGGTGATACTGCCAGATCACTGCGAGATCAGCGCGAGATAAGCTCGAAGCCTGCAAGATTACTGCTAAATTCTGGTAGATTACTGCGAAAGAGGGTCATATTTAGCCTTTTGTATATTTAGTGATACTAATTCCTCATGCTAGAATACATAATTTACATTTATCATACAAGACATCATGGAACTTATCATCGTTGTCGATTTCAAAATGCTTAAGTTCAAGTTTATGGGTTTCATTGAAATTGTATTCGCTGACTTTATTCTCTTGCTGAAATTCGTCAATATCATTTTTAAGATATAACTGAATCGCTTCAGGTGATGAGTCTGATGTCGGTTCTTCATTCAAGTTTAATCGTTTGAATAATTTGGTCTTCAAATCAATTAATCTTAATCCTGATGGAAGAAGTAACACAAATATGTCGTCTTGGTAATAGAATTTAACCTTAATTTTTGTACCTGATGGTTTATTGGTTGAAGTTTCAATCTTTGTTGGTGAAGAGGTCGATGATGTGTGTTGTAATGGAGCTTGTTCTGTAACGCTATTAAAAAGATTACCTGATGATTGTGACAGCCTATTTAAATTGGAATCTGATGATGTTGGACTAGAAGATTTACCATTACTTTGATTGATTAACATGTTCGAATACTGGGATAATCTATCTTGTTGATAGTTGGATTTCTGACTGATAGGTTTCAGTTGTCTTTGTTTAGCTTGTTGATCAGATACTTCTTTATCGAATCCATTATCTAGCACATCAAATAACGTCAATACTTCTTCAGATCTAGAGATATGACTTGGTAGTGAAATCAAATTTCTTAAATAGTAATCCAATTTTTCTCTTCTCAATTTTGAGATACTATCATTGACATTAATCAATGGACCTGGAATTGAAGGAATTATACGTTTTGAATTTTCAATTTTCCCGGCCTCGAATGGGAAAAGTTCCAACAATTTAACTTGTAAATCATAGAAATCTTGATAATATCTGTATAAATATCTTACTCTACCACTACTGAGTTTAGCCACAATTAAGTATTGATATCTTCCGTGATCTAACTGGTACAGATCCACACTAGCTTCAATGATAGCAGTGTTGGACGAACTTAATGATGATCTATTAGACGCGGCACCATTATGGTCTTTTTGGAAGTATTGAGTATTGGAGGATATAGGAGGAGTCTGGTTGGAAATTGACCCCAATGGAATTGTCAGAGCTTGATATCTAGCAGTTTGGTCTTTCCATTGTTCCACAGAAGGAATTTTAAAGTCTTCAACAATCTTAACTAAGTCGTTTTCCTTATTTATATTATTATTTGGATTCACAAGATCAACAACTTTGACGTAACTCACAGGAACCAACCCAGGGCCTCCCAATCTGTTGATAGGCTTTGCGATAAACCATTCATAATCATGATGAGCACAGATGATTAAATTTTCACCAGGAATAATATCCAATTCATCTTCCCTTTCAGCCTTAAACTCATATAACACCACGGCGTACAATGTTTGACTTGAGTTTCTTTGAGATGAAGGAGATCTTAATGGACTAGTATTGATCCCATGAGAGAGAATCTTACTGGAATTTGGACTGACATCCACATCTGGTTTAGGTCTTGATCTATTGAAAACTTCAAAGTAACTTATAGGTACCATACCCTTTACATTAGACATGGGATTTATGGCCTCATACCATCCATTTTGTTCATTTTCATCATTATCGTTTAACACATGGAAAAAATCACCTTTTCTGAATGCCAATTCGTCAGGTCCTTGAGGTCGATAATCATATAATGCCTTAATAACTAATTTTGGAGATTGTAGTATTTGAGATCCATCAGCTCTAGGACCCAGATGAATTCGTGAAATGACGTGTTTGCTGGAGTCTGAAGAACTTGACTGCCTTTTACCTCTTCTGAAGGATTTAATCATCTTGGAGGTTTATGTGGATTTAAATTTAGACTTTTTCTGGAATATCAAATTTACAATGGGTAATACCAGATTTTATGCAATTAATTTTAATAAAGTGGTTTACCAGTTAATATATTCTCCTTTTCTGCCAATCTCGATTTTTCACGGTTTTGATTTCGCTAACAAATTTTTTTCCACTCCTGTTAAAAATAGCGATGTCGTGTCCCGCGCCTGATTCACTTTTGAAATTTGATGCAAAAAATGTCGTATTGGCCTGACAACTTAGTTCATTGATTTGTTGCAAGAGATAACGTATATTATTTCAAATCATTGTATAGACAACTATATACACTATATACATGTAGCAAGCTAGCAAGCTAAGATTTCATTACTGATTTTAATCCAATTCATCGGTAGCCAGTTTGTGCCCCTGTTCGAAGGAGCTAGTTTCCCTTTTAGTATTTTATTTTTTTTTTTTGGTATAGTCTACCCATACCTAGCACGACTCCTTCCTAAGTGAAAATTTGTTCTACAAATAGAGACAATACATATCCGAGCCTAATCGGGAAAATGGCAAATTGTTGCACTATGCATGTCAACGCATACCACTGGTTTCTAGATTATTGGATGAGGCATTTATTTCAGTACTGAATCTAATTAATTAACTTAATTGGGAAAAAATTATGAGCGACGCGAGTGAACGATGCGAAGACAATAGATGTAGGAATTCATTCCAACGCTTGAGGTATCTAACTGGTAACGCTAACAACTCTAACTCTAATATGGCTTCATTTACAATTGTGTCAGAAGATAATGGGGCCATATCGTTTGATCTAAAGTATCTCATCTTCCTCTTCATGCCGTATTCACCCCACGCAATGGCATGCCAGTCCGGAACTTGCAGCACAAGCGAGTAGAGCTTCAAGTGCGTCAGGTTTTCTGTAGTATATATTAATCTATAACTTGGTACGGTTTCCACTAGAACTCAAGCTTGTCTGTGACAAAGCCTTTAGTTGACAAATGGTCTAAATATTCTTTCCACAAATCATCGTGTTGGAGACATTGGTAATCACCGATTAAAATCATTCCATACCGAGCTCTGGTGATGGCCACATTCAATCTTCTTTCATCATTCAAAAACCCAATTTTATTAGCTTTATTAGATCTAACACAGGAAAAGATGATGAAATCTTTTTCACGTCCTTGGAATGCATCAATACTTGCAATCATGATATCAGAAACTGTGTGGATGGTCACAGGTTTGGTTTCATTATAAATGTCATCTCTATCAACTTCAATCTTGACTTCTTCTTTTTCAGGATTGATCAATTCGTTTTTAGACAACTCTGATGAAATCAAATCTCTTTGTCCACGGTAAGGTGTGATGATACCGATATCTGCTTTTTTAACCTTTTTATCATAGATCAAATCTTGAAGTGTTTGAATGATAAATGAGATTTCCCCACTATTGGTATACGTATATCCATTATCCTCTCTGGTACGAATCCTAACCCTCTCTTCTTCGAATTTTCCTTTTGTATCCCAAAACAATACCGGCTTTGATATTCTATCTGTATGCCTTTGTTGTTCAGTTATACCATCTTTAAGAAGACCATTGTAAAATTTATTTCTGGAGAACTCACTTATAGCTGGGTGCATTCTATATTGAGTATCCAACATATGGGCTTTCTTATAAGTACCATTTAACAACACTCTTTCAAACAAGGAAAGTGACAAGTTAGGAACTTGAGTGAAACTACTCAATTGTTTTTGATCTCCTACAAAGACAAATTTATCTACACCAGGCATGGACAATGGTATTAAAGTAATAGGTTCTGAGGATTGAGTGGATTCATCCATTATCACCACAGGAAATTTTTTGATTGCTTTCAACTGGTTTCCCCCTGCCACAACACTTGTAGTAAATATAACCCGGGCCTGACTAATCAAGATGTTCTGTAAATCAATTTGCTTAGTTTTGACTTTCTTGTATTGATTAACACTAACTTCACTTGCTCTGAAAGTCCTCAATTGTGCTAATGTATCCTTCATGGATTGAGGAAGCAGGTTATCAACCTTTTGATGAAGGCAAATAGAATTCAAAATGTGATTTTTATTATAATCCAGTTCTTTCTCTGCCGCCACGATTCTAAGCAAGGATTTTTCATGGGTAGGTAACAACTTTTCGGCAATATTATCGATGGCAATATTAGAAGCTGCAACTACCAAAATAGGGTGAGTATTGAAATTATTAAGTAATTGCAAAATGATTTCATGGATTGTAGACGTTTTACCCGTACCTGGAGGACCTTGAAGGGCAGTGATAGAATTATTCAAGACAGATTGCAAAGCAACTTTTTGGGAGTCATTAAATTTTGAGGCATCGGAGAACTTGACATAGTTATTGAACTCGATTTGTCTTATAGTAGACTTACCTAAAAGCATACTTATAAATTTAGGATTATCAACTCTGGTCATAGCCAAAAACACTCTGGAAATAGGGATTGATGCTGGTAAAAGGCTGAGGTGCTTGATATTTATGTTCAAAGGTAAAGGCTGGAAGTTCCAAGGGTATTGCTCGACGATTACCTCTAGAATTTCATCAGCTTTCCTATTTTTTGGTTTGTTGGCTTCACATAAAACAATCTTACCATACCAAGGGACATTTTCATTACAAACCAAAAACATCGTTTGATCAACAGAAAATGGAGTTTTCTTGAATTTTTGGATCTTCTTACTCAAGAATCTGTCCTTGAAATTTTGAGTCAAAGGAATTTGGATATGATATTGTTTATGTTTTTTGTCATTATCCTCGTACCAAGCAAGAGAGAAATCGTCGGACTTAATAAATGACCCCTGATTAGAAGACATACTCATCTTGTCCTCGAGAAATAAGTTGTAACTCATTTCTCTTTTGTACTCTGTCATTGATTCATAGCTTAATTTGGGTTTATCTGAAGGAATGTATTCAACAACACCATTGGGAAGTTTGTCCACTTTTTCAGGTTTTACGGTAGACTGGGATTGATCTTTCTTTTTTTGACTTTCAGCATTTTTCCCCTTTGAATCAGTTTTCTTCGGCGTTCCTAACTTTCCATTTTGCTCAGGTCTTTTTCCATTCTGCTCAGTCTTTTTCCCATTGGACTGTTTCGAAGAGGTACCATTAGGAGCAGCATTTTCACCCGTGTTATGTTTATCACCTTTCTGGCCCTTTTCAAGTTTTCCCTTTCCCTTTGCTGGAGCTTCTCTCGATTTTTTTCCGTTGTCTCTGTTTTGGCTACTCCCTTTACTGCCATTGCCATTCGAAGGTTCAGGAGTACGTCTGCTCTGTCCTTTTGCAGTTACATTGCCTTTCTTACCGGCTTCACCGTTGCTACTGAAACTGGGTGTGGAAGCTCTTGATTGTTTGGCACTGTTAGCCTTCGATGACTTCGCCGAACTAGGATTAGACGAAGGACTTGAGTTACCCTTATAAGCAGACTTTGGGTAACCTTTGGTAGTAGGTTTTCCTTTTGATGATTTACCAGCATTCTTGAAACCATCTTTAGCAGATTGTGCTGGTTTTACAGGCTCTGAACCAACCGCTTTGACAATTGTACCAGATTTAAGCTCCTTTGTCTCCTTTATTTTGTTGAAATAATGATCTCTTCTCTCTTGAGCCTCTTTTTCCATTTGTGGAGAGAGAGTCTTCTTTCTTTTACCTCCTCTCTTGATCTTGGTCTTTCTTCCCTTAAATTTACCCTTCAGTTTAGTATTCTCAGTGATACCCAACAATGTTGTCAAAAACGTATCATCCCTTTCACTAACAAATTTGACAGAGGGTTG
Organism: Yamadazyma diddensiae; assembly: GCA_030563465.1. Classification (NCBI taxonomy): domain Eukaryota; kingdom Fungi; phylum Ascomycota; class Pichiomycetes; order Serinales; family Debaryomycetaceae; genus Yamadazyma; species Yamadazyma diddensiae. The sequence continues at coordinate 349,650 of JAJMIX010000004.1, forward strand.
CTCCTCTTGAAGGATTGGGAGACATTTGTAACATACAATAAATTGTTTGCCGTTTTTGTCATTTCCAGCTAATAAATGGCTATCATTCTGACAAAGGCAACACTCTATATCTCTAAATTTATAGTATTGATCGATTTTTTTGAAGAAAGAGCCATTGGAAAGGGAATATTGAATTGAAGGCTTCTCTTCTTTCCCGAGACATGTTTGACATAAGAGGGCCATATCACTTAAACCAAATCGCAATATCTGAAGTTGGTGAATATTGTCATTGTCACAAGTCTCACACTCGATTATCTCATCTAAAGGATCGTACTTGGTTTGTTTGTGTCTAGTGGATGAAAGATGCTTAGATATTTCATCATTCAGATATGATATCTTACACGTAGAACAAGTTATCGATGACATGAATTCAGATCTGAAAAGTTGCAGCTTTTTTTCAATGCGATTTTGATGCCAGCACGTCAGCGATAAGACTTGCCATCGAGGAAAAGAATACAGAGAGGTCAAATTCGAAGTAAAGGATTGATTTATTCTTGATCTCTGGGGTCCTATTATATGATTCGTTTTTTTTCGAATTTTTTCTATCAAGTTTGCTTAATTGACCATCAATGTCTCAAAACAGTACTGGTTGCGAATCTTATAATATACTACTACCTAAAAATATTATGTAAAGTTACTAATATTCCATAACATATATTTATAACCTAGACCTAAACAAGGGATGCGTTTGGAGTGTACAACTCTTCAAGATAAGTGATATCTTCGTCAGTAAGTTTGACTTTCAATGCTTCCATACAATCGTCTACTCTGGAGCTGGAAGACATACCTATGATTGGAGATGCACCTTTAGTCCATAACCAAGCAATTGAAATAGCTGCCATACCAACACCATACTTTCCAGCGAGCTCTTCAACTCTGTTAATGATTCCAATGTCACTTTCCTTGAATTCGGCAAGACCAAACATGCCTCTCATAAACTTATCAGCCTTAGCTCTGACGGTTGATTCGAGTTTTGCAAATGGTCTTGCTAAAAATCCAGTGGCCAATGGAGAATAAGGAATCAATCCGACCTTCCCCATGTCAGATGTATTACAAAAATGATTCATTTCCCTTTCATCTTCTCTATATAACAAGTTATAATAACTTTGCATAGAGATAAATTTGTGGTAATCATATTTGTCAGCAATATATTGTAATTCAGCGAATTCAACAGCTTTCATGGATGAGGCTCCAATATACCTGGTCAATCCCATTTCAACTGTATCATTAAGAGCTTTAACAATCTCTTTCTTTGGAGTGGTTCTATCAAATCTGTGGATTTGTAAAACGTCCATATAGGTACCAAGCCTCTTAACGGAGGCTTCAACTGAGTCTATAATATTCTTTCTAGAGAGGCCAGTTTTGTTAACCATTTCATATGGTGGAAGATCGCTTTTTGCAAAATGGAACCCTTCAATTGTATCATCTTGCGGGAACATACATTTAGATAAAATGACAATTTTACCTCTATTAATGTTATACTTTTTAATCCATTTACCCAAAATTTCTTCAGATTTACCATTAGAGTACATATTTGCCGTATCGAAAGTCCTCAATCCATTATCGTAAGCTTTGTTTAACATTTCAAACACTTTTTCTTCGTCTTCTTCAACCCACTGTGAGAAGCTGCTACTACCGAAGGACATACATCCAACAATAACTTTTGATATACTAAGACCCGAGTCTCCTAATTTTGTTTGTTCCATTTCTTACAATTGATGAAACAAGAGGGGATACCATACCTTTAAATATTTGTTCCAATTGACCTATTTGGTAAGATTACTAAGATTTCCGAATTTGAGAGACGGAGACGGAGAGTTTTTTTCACAATATCTCCGATATCAAAAGAAAAGGCCAGGAGAATGTCCTAAGCAATAAAACTGGACAAATAAGTGAAGTGATATATTGGCACAAATCACTGGGTGAAAATGACTATGGAATTGATACTGAATTGTTTTTCAGTATTCGACAGAACATTGACACCTATCAGCACTTTCACGAAACACCAAGGTATGATTGGGTGACTTGGTGGTCTTTGACAACACCCAAAATAGTATGCTGAAATGGAACCCTCTGGAATTCTCTTACTGGGAGTGTTCATGATTATCTAGACTTTCTACAACACCTCTTCGCAAATAGTATCTACAGTTTACTGTGCCAAGATATTCAAAACACTACCTACTACCTTTCTCTGTTTCATCAGTAATCACCTAAACTAATGGTCGTAAGATTTGCTGCCCAAGAGAACGTTTTCGCTTGTTTTTCATATAGTTAAAGAGTCCCTCTAGCCTGTTGTGAATGAGACTCAATCCAACTTTACGACAATGAAAAAATAGTTTTCTACTACAAGAATTATTTCCTATTACAAGTTCTGCCTTTTGTAAGAGTGTTCTATTCAGTTAGTTACCACTTAGTCCGTCAGTGCTGATGTGATTTCTTCGTACTTTCTTTGATATGTGGTCTCCCTTTTCTGCATGATCCAAAGAGCTTCTAATGCCCTACCATTCTTTTTAAAATACCATTCTAATAGCACTGTGTCCAAAAAGGTTTTTTTTCTAAACGTGTGTATTTAAAAGAAATAAGTTACCATATGTTTTTTTACGTAAAACGAAGATTAAAGAAAAGTCGCCCCCCAACCAAATCAAAAATTTTGTTTCAAAGCTTCTCTACATAAAAAATCTCAACTTCTAAACATCAACAATTGGAGGGATGGCCGAGTGGTCTAAGGCGGCAGACTTAAGATCTGTTGGAGGATTCTCCGCGCGAGTTCGAACCTCGCTTCCTTCATTATTTTTTCGCTACCAAAACATATTTTTTTTGCAATACCTATATCGATAACCCTACAGGCGCAGCGCGTCGAAAGGAACCAGTTCTGCTCCGTGAAAGCTTCGCTGTCGCAGTTGGTAATGTTGCAAAAGAGAATTCAATTTTATGAGACTGAAAATTTTCAGGAATATGAGAATTGAATTGCAGCCGCTCTATTATATCTAAAGTTTACACAATAGCTAATACCTAAACTAAGGGGAAATTATTCTCTAATTTCAAACTTTCTATAAAACTGAAGTTTAATTTCAAATTATCACTGTATACAAGCTGCAAGAAATTCTTCTTTCAGGAGGCTGTCCATAACTCCTATCAAACCTTCGACCATTTTGGCGCCTTTTATACAGGACGCGAACCGCGTCGGTGATCTGAAGCCAAAAGAAAATTATACTTTTCATTAAATAACCCCTCTGAACTTATTTGTTTACATGTATGTTGTCAAAACAACTTTAAACAATCTTAATATTATAATATCATTTTACAAAAACATTTAATCGGATTTTCATCACAAGAAATACATTTTTTACAAAAGTTTCAAATTACAGCTGTCCCCCATTAATTTGCGATAGTCCAATGTACTCAAATTTAACGGCTACTCCAAGTAACAACCATTTTAGTACGACGTCATCGGTTTATTCGCTGACGGAATCAGAAGTAGCATATAAACACAATGAACGTGTGATCATGGAGGAAGACGAAAATTCAGAGCACTTTTCAGAGGATGACTTGGCAACTTCTTCTCAACATCAGTTCTACGAAACTGCTAGCGAGAGGGAGAACAGTAATCCTAGCTTCTCTTCCATCAATAGATCGTTACTCAGGAATGATTCTTCAGGATCTGTAGATACAGATACTGATAAAGAGCAGGGATTCGATGGTCAAATTATTGATGATGATGCTACACCTAAACTCCCACAAGTAAGTTCTTACAGGGATCAAATCGATGACAGTACTCCAGTCCTCGGATCGGAGCAGGTTTTTAAAAGTGAAAGTAGTCAACAATTGGATTTGAATCGGATTCTTCCTCAGCAAACAATGAGTAATAAATTCAAGAGACTTTCTTCTACTTTGCAAAATTCTAGCCAAAGTACTTCCAATGACTCCCACACATTCATGACTAAATTCAACAATAACGTTAGATCGAGTGTGAATGAATCTGTACCGGATAAAAGAACCAGCTTGTATTATAATAAGATTAACGAAACAATGGTAGGATCCAACAATCAACCAACAGACGAAGACAGGGAAATTTCAGTTATCCATCCAGATGAATCAGACGTCAGCACTGTCAGTAACAGATCCAGTATCATAAGTGACGAGAATGACGTTTCTCAGAGTACTCCTGACAATGGCTCTATCTCTAATGAATCAAATTTCAATTTTAACAGCCAGCCTCCTGTGACAAAAAGCTCGTACAAAACAAGTACTAAACCTGTGCCATTAAAAATCATCAAGAACCAATCAATACCTATATCGTCAGATGATATTCCAGCAAGAGGTGATTTGATCGGACAACTCAGAGAACCAGTGGCCGGGCTTAATATCTCCTATAGTGATGATACTGCAGGCTCAGACATCAATACCTCATCTAATACGGCAGATGTTCTCAATTCCTCGAAAGCTGATGTGTCCGCCAGTTCCAGTAACGCAGACCTTTCAACCAATAAGCCAGAAGAGGAAGAGGAACTTTGTTCGCTTTTCGTTAGGGCTTTACATCCGTTTGACTCGTCGACTTTACAGTCAGAAGCAGATGCATCGATCTGTTTGGCATTTGAAAGAGATGACGTGGCAGTGGTTCATAGTATTGATGAATCAGGATGGGGTGAAGTAACTCTCATTGAGACCTTAGAGAGAGGATGGGTCCCTATGAACTATTTCAAGTTTGCAATTGATGATCAAGGTGATGAGTATGACGATGAGGAGATTGATGAGGAAGATGAGGGTAGAATTCCTAACAATCATTTCATGAAACCGTTATTTAACGCCTGTGGAAAATTCCTCATTAACCCATTGTCACATAAAAATCGAAAGGGTAAATTTACCTTTTCTATTAGAGTAGTTAACGCAATAAGAGATGGTGTAAGGGTGCTATTACAAGAGACTGACTGTTTGTCCAGATCGAACGAAATTGTGACCAAAAGACCGATTGTCAGAAAAGCGAGAAAGACATTATTGGCTGATTGGTACAATTTAATGAAGAAGGCCAATGAATTCAAAGGTACTTCTGATTATAACAAAATAGAAATTCTTACTTTGATGGTTTTTCAAGTTATCAGACGGGCTATTGCTTTCTTACAATTATGGTCAGTTGAAAGTAAGCAGATCATCAAAAAGGAAAATGAACGTAAACTTCAAAATGACATGAACAGTTACCCATTATTAGATTCCCCTCCATTGGCTAAACAAAGGGTCACTGAAATTAATGGAGTCTTATATTCTTATTTGGGTATAATCATAGGTAGATTGGATTTGATTGAACATAATTCAATCGGATGTGATCTCTTGGAAACTCTTACCCATCATATTATCTTACTCTTGAGAGAATTGCTTTTCATTTCCAAAACCGGAAGTGATTTTTCATCAGAGAAACCAGCAGATTTAGACCATTCATTAGATTCATTATTGTCCTTGGTTAGTGATTTGGTCACAGCTGTGAAGAGTTTGGTCGTCAAAACATTGAATGAGACTACAGAAGATCAGAAATATCAGATCGGATCACCAATTTTAAACGGAGTCAACAAGGGCACTAAGAGAGAATATTATTATACTTCAGAAGGTGGGGAGTTGATTCAAATTGCTTCAAAGATGATCCGGGCTATTGGCGTAACCGTGGCCTCTATCCGTAAATTATTGGAAATCACCGGTAACTTCAAATTAAATGCTCAAAGATCTTATCCTGATTACGCCAAAATGAGAATTGAGCCAGCTGAATTTATCAAGAAATGTAGTCTTGGAATTGCCAAATCCAATACTATAAGGAACAGACAGTTGAGGACCATGAAACCAACCGTCAGAAATGCTACAAATAGATATTCCATGATGAGATCAGGTAAAACGGGTGAACTAGGTTTGACACCAGAGGGAGCAGGGTTGCTTCATGATGTCTTGCTAACCGATATCGATGGTGAATTCAGTAAAGACAAAGAGTTTGAAAAATTCACCAACCCTGAGTCATCCTCTGACGATATTAAGATGGAAAATGAGTTATTGGTTGACGGGAGAGGTAATTTACTCGGTGCCTCATTCAAAGGATTGATATACACTTTGACTAATGAAAATTCACCTCCTGAATATTTCTTCGTCTCGACATTCTTTATTTGCTTCAGAAGCTTTGCATCGGGTTCAGATTTGATTGAAGAATTGATTTCAAGATTTGATATCAATAATAATTACAAAAAGAACATAAGAGGAGAAGTTCCATTTAATTTGGAGTTGAAGATTAAAAATAGAAGACGTTTGATTGCGAAAATGTTCCAATTATGGTTGGAAAGTTACTGGGACCAAGAGACTGACTACCAGCGGTTGCCTACATTGATGAATTTTTTCAATGAAGGAGTAAGCCAATTTTTACCTCTTGATTCAATGAAATTATTAGACGTTACAGCAAAGCTTTTTTCTAAACCATTGACTGAAAACCACAAGCAAGGCCGTAAGATGAAACAAGGTAAGCAATTAGTAACGAGAAGTATCACTGCTACAAGATTGAATAGGAAGAACAGTCTCACTGAGGCATCTATGGATGTGGCTTCCCGATACTCTATGGTTGATGGCTACGAATTGAGTAAAATCAATACCAATTCTTCCACTAGTGGATCAATCAAGTCTATAAGTTTACCCCTTCCACTAGGAATCGGTAACCAAACGTCTTCTTCTAGCTCCTTATTGAGCAAAAACAATGTTGTGACGATTGAAAAATTGATTTTGACATATAGAGCTATTATTGGTCAAGGTTGGTGTCCGGCTAACTACATCAGCTCTAAACATTTTATACCTTTGGACTTACCTACATTACTCCCAAATTGGTATAGTGCTTGTGACCAGAGTTGGGTCTTGTCAAACTACAGACCGAATTTACTAGACTTTAATGGATTGGAACTCGCAAAACAATTAACATTGATCGAATCTTCAATATTCTGTAACATAAGACCAGAGGAGCTCTTGAATGAAAACTATACGACTAAGCGTGCTCATTTGAAATTGGCTCCACACGTAAGACAATCTTTGATGTTCACAAACTGCTTATCAGGATATGTTCTTGAGTCAATTTTACAACCTGACATTAGCTTAAAGATGAGATCCAATATGGTTAAAACCTGGTTGAAAATTGCTATTTCTTGTCTTTACTTGAGAAACTTCAACTCCTTGGCAGCCATTATCACTTCTTTACAATCCCATCTTATCACTAGAATTACTAAGTTATGGACTGAGATATCAGGCAAGTACAATGAGCTTTATGAATATTTATCAGGTATCATTCATCCCAACAAAAACTATTCGGTTTACAGAGCTAAACTCAGAAACTTCCTTGTAGCAAATGACTACAATATTCCTACCGTACCTTATTTCCCTCTCTTTTTACAAGATTTAACATTTGTAACAGACGGTAATCCAAACTACAGACAATCTAATGATTTCTTGAATAGAAAGTTAATCAACATCGATAAACATTTGAAAACGGCTAGGATTATAGCTGATATTGAGAGCTTGCAAATAGGTTATGACAGACCTACAACTACTGGGGATGGTGACGATTATACTATTATCCCAGTGTCGTCTCTCCAAGAACTTATTTTATTAGAGCTTTGGAAGATCTGTCAACTCAATAAGAAAGAAGAAGATAGAGCTTGGAAATTGAGTTGTTCTATCCAACCTCGTGATGCCCGTTAGGGCTTTCGTATGTATTTTTTAATGACAATGTATTATTATCAACAATCACGTGATCCTTTTATGTTTATAACTCTCTGGAAAATGTCTCAACCGCACGCATTATGACTCAAAAATCATCGATCGCATCGCATAATCAGCTTCGCGAACAAATTTATTGGTGGAGAAGCTGCAAAAAAATTTCAGATCTAAATCAATGTTGAGAACCAGAACCACGATAAAAAGCGCTAAAAGCTTTAGATTATCTAGTGGAAGACTGTTGGCCACTCAAGCTAGTGCTTTCAATACACCTGAAGATTTCAAATCAAGAGCTCCTCCATATGAAAAGTTAATAAATAATTTGAAGACTGTATCTCACATAGTCGATAACAAGCCATTGACCTTGGCTGAAAAAATTTTATATTCCCATTTATGTAATCCTGAAGAGAGTTTGGAATCAAGTGGTGGAAATCTTTCAAATATTAGAGGTCAAGTTTATCTTAAATTGAATCCTGATAGAGTAGCTATGCAGGATGCTTCAGCTCAAACGGCTTTATTACAATTCATGACTTGTGGTATGCCTAATACTGCTGTACCTGCTTCTATCCACTGTGATCATTTGATTGTTGGTAAAGAAGGTGCTGAAGATGATTTAGTAGCATCTATTGCTACTAATAAAGAAGTTTTCGATTTCCTTCAAAGTTGTGGTGAAAAATATGGTATTCAATTCTGGGGTCCAGGTTCCGGTATTATTCACCAAATTGTTTTGGAAAACTTCTCCGTCCCAGGCCTTATGATGTTGGGTACTGATTCTCATACTCCAAATGCTGGTGGTTTAGGTGCTATCGCTATCGGTGTTGGTGGAGCTGATGCTGTTGATGCGTTAACTGGTACTCCATGGGAATTAAAGGCACCAAAAGTTTTGGGTGTTAAATTAACCGGTAAATTATCAGGATGGACTTCTCCAAAAGATGTCATCACCAAATTAGCAGGTATTCTAACTGTTCGTGGTGGTACTGGTTATATTGTCGAATATTTTGGTGAGGGAGTTGAAACCTTGTCTTGTACTGGTATGGCTACTATTTGTAATATGGGTGCCGAAATTGGTGCCACTACCTCTACTTTCCCATACCAAGACGCCCACCGTCGTTATTTATACCAAACTAACAGAGGTCCAATTGCTGATTTAGCTGATATTGCCAATAAACAATATAATTTCTTAAGAGCTGATGAAGGTGCTGAGTACGATAAAATCATTGAAATTGATTTATCCTCTTTGGAACCTCATGTCAATGGTCCATTTACTCCAGATTTATCCACTCCAATTTCTACTTTTGGAGAAACCGCTAAAAAGGAAGGATGGCCTCAACAAGTATCCGCTGGTTTGATTGGATCTTGTACCAACTCTTCATACCAAGATATGAGTCGTGCTGTTTCCATTATCAGACAAGCTGAAAGTGTCGGTTTAAAGCCAAAAATTCCATTTTTTGTTACTCCAGGTTCTGAACAAATTAGGGCCACCATCGAAAGAGATGGTTTAATCAATACTTTTGAAAAAAATGGTGCTATCGTTTTAGCTAACGCTTGTGGTCCATGTATCGGACAATGGGACAGAACTGATGTTCCAAAGACTTCTACTGATTCTAATGCTATTTTCACTTCATTCAACAGAAATTTCAGAGCTAGAAATGATGGTAACAGAAATACCATGAATTTCTTGACTTCTCCAGATATGGTAACTGCCATGATCTATTCCGGTGATATGAATTTCAATCCATGTACTGATTCTATCAAATTAGAAAATGGTGAAGAATTCAAATTCAGTCCTCCAGAAGGAGATGAATTACCAGGACAAGGTTTCATCCCAGGAAGATCAGAATTTTACCCAGATCCAAATCCTCAACCTAAACCAGAAGTTTCTGTCAACGTATCACCTGAATCAGATAGATTACAAATTTTAGAACCATTTAAACCATGGTCTGGCGAAGAATTAAGTACCAATGTTTTAATTAAAGTTGAAGGTAAATGTACCACAGACCATATTTCTGCTGCTGGTGCTTGGTTGAAGTATAAGGGACATTTAGAAAATATTTCTTATAACACCTTGATTGGGGCTGTCAATAAAGAAACCGGTGAAGTCAACACCGCTTACGACTTTGACGGATCAAAATATGGAATCCCTGAATTAATGATGAAATGGAAAGAAGAAGGTCGCCCATGGATTGTCGTTGCTGAACACAATTATGGTGAAGGTTCAGCTAGAGAACATGCTGCATTATCACCAAGATTCTTGGGAGGTTCTATCATTTTGGTCAAATCTTTCGCCAGAATTCATGAAACCAATTTAAAGAAACAAGGTATGTTACCAATTACTTTCGCAGATGAAGCTGACTATGATAAGATATCTGCTGGTGATTTGTTGACTACAATCGATTTGAAAGATATGATTGCTAAGGATGGTAATAATGGTGGTACTTTGAAGGTGAAGGTCACTAAGCGTGATGGCTCTGAATTTGACATTTTATGTAAGCATACCATGTCTAAAGATCAAGTTGATTTCTTCAAAGCTGGGTCTGCTATTAACTTTATTGGAAACACAAAGAAAGAACAAGCAGCACAACAATTGTAAATGTAATTATAGAAATAGAGCAGATAGGTTTTTGATATCCAAAAACTCTACATTTTATTTAGTTTAAAAAAGAGCATTCTAATAATATATAACTTATATCTGAAGCTTTGCTATATAGAGTGGTAGAGTAGAAAGAAAAGAGTTGGTAAATTTGAGCTGATTCCAATGAGTTGCAAGTATTGAAAACACATATTCAAGAATACACTTATTGTCAAATTGTAAGTCTAAAATGAAAACTAGCTCGATAATTCTCCTGACATCAATTTCCAACAACAACTATGTCTGTTCATACTGTGGCCCCTATTGCTACATATTTTCCAGGAATTAATATGATTTTGTAAATTCTGCATTTTTTATTAATTTAAAAGAGCATTCTAATAATATATAACCTATATTAAAGGATTAACGTTTATGATACCAATCACTAAAGTAAATGGGGAAAGAAGTATAAAAAACTGTTTATAATTAATTGCTTCAAGCATCGATCAAGTTTTCGGATTTATCACCCGATTTGTCTTGATCTTGTTCATCTTCATCTTCTTGTTCTCTCTCTCTTTCATAGAATTCTGTTAAAATTTTTGGATTAATTCTATTCAACATTTCCTTTGGATAAATTCTCAATAAAGACCAAGCTAAATCTAATGAGTCAAAGATACTTCTATCTTCATATGCACCTTGAGTAATGAAATTCTTTTCAAATTTTTCTAAAAATTCTAGAGACAATTTATCTTCATTGGATAAAGCATCTTCACCGACGACTGCTTTCATAGATGCAGCATCTTTACCAATTGCATATTTAGCATATAATTGATTAGATACATCACCATGATCTTTTCTTGTCATACCTTCACCAATTGCTGACTTCATTAAACGAGATAATGATGGTAAAACATTAATTGGTGGATAAATACCTCTATTATCTAATTGACGATCAATGAAAATTTGTCCTTCAGTAATATAACCAGTTAAATCGGGAATTGGATGGGTAATATCATCATTTGGCATAGTTAAAATTGGAATTTGAGTAATCGAACCATTTCTACCATCAACTCTACCGGCTCTTTCATAGATAGTAGACAAATCGGTATACATATAACCTGGGTAACCTCTTCTACCTGGAACTTCTTCTCTTGCAGCGGAGACTTCTCTTAAAGCGTCAGCATAAGATGACATATCAGTTAAAATAGTCAAAACATGTCTTTCAGTTTGATAAGCTAAATATTCAGCAGTTGTTAAAGCTAAACGAGGAGTAATAATTCTTTCAATAGTTGGATCATTAGCTAAATTCAAGAATAAAGTGGTTCTTTCCAAAGAACCGTTCTCTTCGAAATCTTGTTTGAAAAATCTCGAAGTTTCCAAGTTAGCACCCATAGCTGCGAAAACAATAGAGAAATTATCTTCATGACCATCATGAACATCTTTAGTTGGTCTAACTAAACCAGCTTGTCTACAAATTTGAGCAGCAATTTCGTTATGAGGTAAACCAGAAGCAGAGAAAATTGGAATTTTTTGACCTCTAGCAATAGAGTTCATAGTATCGATAGCAGAAATACCAGTTGAAATCATTTCTTCAGGATAAATACGAGCAAAAGGATTAATTGGTGAACCATTGATATCTAAATAATCTTCAGCAAAAATCTTTGGTCCCTTATCAATTGGCCTACCTGAACCATCAAAAATTCTACCCAACATATCTTCAGATACAGGAATTTTCATACTTTGACCAGTAAATTCGACTCTGGTCTTTTTAACATCGATACCTGAAGTACCTTCAAAAACTTGAACAATTGCCTTAGATCCTCTGACTTCTAAAACTTGACCAGCTCTAACGGTTCCATCAGGTAAAGTTAAATTAACAATTTCATTGAATCTTGGATATTTGACATTATCTAAAATGACCAAAGGACCATTAATACCACCAACAGTATTATAATTAACTCTTGGTTTAATATTAAAACCTTCGGTGACGGCTTTTTTATTTAAGTCAAACAATTCTTTATCAGATAACATTATTAAATATAATTGGACCTTGAGTAAGGGGTTGAGACGTCCTCGAGTGGGATTAATTTCTCAAAATTTCAACGAATGGTGCGGGCTGGTAGCGGGACTACTGAGGAATGCACGCTCTGATAACATGTATGGGGAACAATCAAGGTAGGCTACTGTTGTTGTATATTAATATACTATGTATACATTTTACTAACTACATCCCACTCATCTAATTTCGTTTTACTTTGGTTCATCATATTGAATGTACTGCTGGGGAGATCTCTTTGGTGTCTCGCATCTCGGCTAGATCCGGTCACCATCATTTTATGAACCTGTTGCATTACACCTTTCAATTCGTTTTCTGGGGGCTTTTCAATGCTGCTGTCTTTATCTACAGGGCTATTCAACGTTTCACTGAAATCTCCATAAATTTCTTGCATTTCCTGGTGTCCATTGTCTTTAAATAGATTCTTATATAAACCTCTAATGCCTGGTTTGGTGGCATTTGTCGATTTGGTGTCTTTAGAATCATCTTTTTGAATTAATGAAGAGATTGATGAGTGGGCAATCGAGTTGACGTTACTTGTAGACCCTTTAACATTGCCAATAGACATTTCCGACTGAGTAATGTTCAAATCTCTAAAACTAAACTGGCTGCTCTTCTTCCTCAAGAGATTCTTTTGCTGTACTTTATTGAGTTTGTAGCCGAAGTAATCGTCTAATTTCACCACTTTGTCAATAACTTCAGTGAAATCATCAACCTTGTGATTCGAGTAGACACTGTCTCTAGCTTGGGAAATTGTGTTTTGGGGTCTTGGTACTGTATTAGATGTTAGCCCAAAGAAGACCTTGAAATTCACAAGAATTTTGACGATTATCAGGAGGAACTTCAAATATTCCTTACTGGTGAGCTTCGTAAGCGGTTTAGTTAAGATCTTATGTGGCACTATAACCACTTTTTTACCAGAAATATTGCTCTTCATCGATGGTCTTCTTTCCTCAGTGAGAGGTCTATCTGGCAGTTTCTCTTGATCCCTTGGCTCTTCTTGAGCTTTCACCATACTTGCCCTTCTCAATTGATTATTTATGGTCTTGGAAGATAATGGTAATTTGATCATATTGCCCAATTTAACGATTTTCTCAGATTCTGCCAGCAGTAAATCTTTAATGTCAACCGTGCCGATTTGTTCTTCTCTATCAGATTCCATTTGGCCTCCATGAATCATGAAATCTTCCTTTTGCTGTACTAGATCATAAAACTTTGTGTCGGGGAGATACTCCATTAATTCCTGTAAATATGGTAATTGAGATATTTCTAAATCTAGCACTTTAACTAGTTTTACCTGTAAATTGATGATGTTCTCTAAAAAGGCATTCAACTGGAACAACTTGTTGTGTAAAGTAAAGAATTCAGATATGTTGACCACTGGCAGATTGAATAGGAGAATATGGTGCTTCTTGGATGTGAACATTGTTTCCTTCAACACTTTAAAATTATAATACTGAATCAGTAGGGTCTGCTTTTGAATATGAACGATCTTCTCCTGTCGTATTTCTATCTCTTGGAACTTTGTTTCATCCAACTTGTTCTCATAAGCCTCTAAAAGCTTTGATCTAGCATTCTGTAACTTTATACTGATGTCTTTAGTTTCCTGTTCCCTGTCTACAATCTGCTCGTTCAAATGGATGACTTTCTGCTGTATCGAGTCTTTTGATTTGGAGATATTCGATATCCTTATAGATTGATTTATAAGCTCCCGTTTTAGTAGCAGTAATGAAAGTCTTTTAATTGAAGTCATTGACTGTTTGGAATATACGCCAGATTCGGGTGGATGGCCCAGTCGTATGCTCTTGCTTATATCAAATACGGTATTTATGTCATTTCTATTATCGTTATTTATGGTCTCATTTTCCATACATGAATTCTTTATAGCTTCTATTTTATCATTATGGCATTGGGGACATAGAAGTTCATGACTTCTATTACACATGGAACATTTAGGCTCCATGGCTAGATGGAATTATCTTATCGCGAGCTGGGGTAATTGCAGTGAGATGAGGGTTGGAGCTGGGGAGTGAGAGTGAGACCAGAGCGGGAAGGAATTGGGATTTACTCTTGAAAACATAGAGAAGTATAGCATTGTAGTAACAGTATAGTTCCGACAGGAGCTAGAAAAGTTAAACAGAATGAATCTACATTTATGGCACTAGTCAGTATTTACAGGTCTACAGTCTCTTGCGTTCACAGACTTCTCGGATCATCAACGCCAATACCTTATCTACATCTTCTTCATTTACATCCATAGCCATAAAGCCACACCCCCATGTTTTTGCCGTTTGACGTCCACTCTCCACCATATGAGGTGATGCAAGAGGACTCTTGGTATGGGTGCAAATTACCCAAATCGGTGGGGGACAAAACGGGTCAGAAGGATCTGTTGGTACAGGTAGTAGTTCTTTATATATCTTACGTTTACTGAGTTTTTTACTCTCTTCCTCTTCAAGGTTTTTACTTGAGAGGAAACTCTTTAATGCATGTTTCACTGAATAGATATCACTCTCTTTACCTTCATCCCATTTCTTTTGATACGTATAAAATTCTCTCCAGGCCTCGTCTATGGAGTTCTTAATCAGTTTCAAGATAGTTAAACTATCTTCAGGCTGGTTTTCAGATAAATCATCGCCGTACGAAGGAGGACTGTAGGATGGTATAGCACTATAGACGTAAAAGTATCCATGGACAGACGCATTCAATTCTCCTGCTCCACTTGCTACGAGTAATGGCATGGCCAGGACATCTTTTCTAGGCTCATTGGCCAAGTTTTTAAGCACATCTTTATCGAGATTTGTGTAAAGAGAAGATTCAAGGAATGGGATAAAATTTGACTTATAAGCTGGGGTATCGATGGCTTCAACTAGCATGGGAGTTATATCGGGGATGGAGTCGCTCATATGCTCCAACTGAGACTTATCATTATAACTCTTGTAGAATTCAGTCTTCCGGTGAATCACCACTTCAAGTCCGGTGGTGTCCTGAGCAATGACCGGCTTCTTAGGCACTGGTCTAAGATTCTTCAATACCTTACTCAAACTGAGATTATTTGATTCAAATTTCTTGAGTTTAGCAGTATCACCGGTCAAGATTTCACGACTGGTTGTGGACGTGGGAACATAGGTGAATAAATTTGAATTAGTCCGAACTGTGGGATAGTAAGTCTCTGCGAAGATGCCCTGAGTAAGTTTGGAAATTATCGACGTTTTCCCGGTTCTTCCACCTCCAAGCAAAGCTATACGTATTGGAGACGGATTTTGGGGTTCGTCTATACGTATTGGCTCGGGATTGTTGAGAGGGTTGTTTCGTACAAACGAAGCCATGGTAATGTGGTGGGGATTTCGGTCGCACTGGTTGCAAAATAGAGGTGAGACACTAGTGAAAACCAAACTTTAACTATACATGTTTTTTACTTGATGAAACTAAATATCTGCAGTGGCTACCCCAAGTTCCGAGTCCCCTTGACCAAAATATAAAAACCATTTGCCGTGGAATTGCACAATTCCTTCCGTGAATACCACTCTATTGACTTGGCCCTCGATCTCATTGGCAGCGTCTGGTACTAAGAACGGCTTCTCTAACCGTGCTACAGGTCCGTTGTGGATGTCGTCATAATCTATCAACATTTGCGAGATACTGTATGTATCTTTGGCGTAGTCACCACCCCCAGTAGTTGCAGAGTTATAGAATAATATGTAGTGATTCTTCAGTTTGTCTTTGTAGTCTAACTTAATTGGAGCACTGCCAGGCTCAATCAACTTGTTCTGCCATGGGAAAATCCCCTGGGCAAATAAATTGGAAGCGTAGTCATTTGACGTCAATTTCCAGGTTTTAAAGTCTGTACTTTCAGCCAAGTGGAATGCACAGTCTCCCCAAATCATATAGTATTTCCCGTCCTTATGTCTCTGTGGGAAAACGGCTCCCGACTTCAGCCATGCCTTTCTAATCAATTGGCGTCCATTGGAGTCGATGGCTATGTCGTGCCAGCTGGAGTCAGGGACGATGATGGGACCAGCTTTCTCCCAGTGGAACAAGTCCTCGGACGTAGCCGTACACAATCTTGCCGTCTTCCCGTCATAGGCAGTGTATGTGACAAGGAACAACTTCGATTCTGGATCTCTAGCGATTCTAGGGTCCTCACAGCCTCCTGCCATTTCGTACGGTTCTGTGGGAGATATGATTGGTTTATTGTGACGAGTGAAATTATAGCCATCACTAGACCATGCTAGACCCACATAGGAAACTTTGGCGGCATTTTGAGCTCTATAGAGCAAATAAACTTTATCGTCAAGCACTATAGCAGACGCATTGTAGATATAAGCACTTTCGAAATCGTTTTCTGGATTTGGAGTAAGAATTGGATTGTTTTCGTATTTGACAAATTTGGGTCCAATTGGGAAGCTTGTAGGTGGTTTATAATTCAAATCTCCTTCAATTGTATCTTTAGTGATTCTAGGTACCATCATAGTAGGCAGTTGGATTGTTGCGAAAATTACGAAATTGAGTTAATTTCGCAGCTTTGCTCCACATTTCCAATAATAGAAACAATCGAGCTAAAAGTGCCATTGTCGCTGGAAAAATTCCCTGGAAAATCTCATATACAAAAGAATCTGGGAAAAATCGATTTAAATCACTAATTACTCATTTTTACCACTTTTTTCCCCTTTATCGTATATCCTGGTCCTACCCTACAACTTTATCACTCAACGCGCAACATAGAAAAAAAAACTAATCTAGCCAGTTTAACCATAGGGGGTCTGAATCGACGAATTTAAAACTAAAAATCTTTGGTCAAGAATTGTTCGTTACAAACTATAAATCGAATCATAATTTTCAGATAACAAGTTTCAATTTATTAAAACCTCATATTTTTCTTCCCCCATACTCAATCACAAGACCATACATCTGGTGCACAAAAAATCATATTTATTGCTAAAAAATGGGTCAATTATTATCACACCCAATAGAAGAAAAAACCATCGATGTTCATAATCTTTCTTCATTATCATACTGTATTGGGTCTATGCAAGGTTATAGAACGTCTATGGAAGATGCCCATTCGGTGAAAGTCAATGAAGATGAGACGTTGGGGATTTTTGCAGTTTTTGACGGTCATGGTGGTAAAGAAGTGGCAGATATCGTTAGTGATGTACTTCCGACTACTTTATTTGAACAACTCAACAAATTGGTTAAACTACCTGAAACAAAATTGAAGGATTACATGAATTGTATAAGAGATTCATTCTTCAAAATTGATCATGATTTGCCGGAACACGAATCGGCTCATTGTGGGACTACAGCTATTGTGGCTGTTGTAATTGAAAAGAAGTATATAATTGTGGCAAATACCGGAGATTCAAGGGCTATATTGTCGTTGAATGGAGGGTCTTGTAAAACATTATCATTTGATCATAAACCCTCTAATATGGGAGAAAGAGTCAGAATAGAAAACTCGGGAGGTTATGTTATAAACGGGAGGGTTAATGAGATTCTTGCGTTATCTAGAGCTTTTGGGGATTTTAAATTCAAAGTTCCATTTATAGAATTGGATAATTGTCATAATAAGTATGCAGCACAAAACAAGCAATATTTCAAACATGACTTGATTCATTTACCCCCAGAATTATTCCAGGTTAGTTGTGAACCTGATTTATTGGTATATGATATCAAACAATTGAATCAACCTGAATTTGTGGTGTTAGCGTGTGATGGGATTTGGGATTGTTACAGGAATGAACAGCTCATATCGGTAATACGAGATAAGTTAGCATTAGATTGGACTTTGGAACATATAACCGAATTTATATTGAACGATTGTATTTCAATGGCATCAAATATAACTGGTATAGGATTTGATAATATGACATTAATTATAATTGCCATTTATGATACTACAACCTCCATCGATGAATGGTACACAATGATGAAGGATCGAATTTTAAAAGAGAAGAAAATAACTTAATCTTATGGTTTAATGTATATAGTCTAATGAAAGTATATGTTCAATAATGCCCAGTATGTATTACGGTACCCCAGGTGCCTTTTCTCACCACGCGATGTACTGATGAAAAACTTGTGATTTTTCTTTATCCATTTTTCATATCACCTTTCAACAAGGTCTTACAACAAAAAAGCATATATTCTGCTATCCCTTTAGCATATTCACCAACAGCATATACCCATATATTCATCAACTAGCAATTCCCTCACATATCCATTAATTGCAATTCCACCAATAGCATCTTGACATTATCTCAACGTTATGGCAACAGAAATAGACACTTATGAGGACCCGATAATAAGTTTAGCTAATGACCCAAACTTGAACAAGGAGGTGGATAAAACAAATAAGCTCATTGGATTGATATCTGGATTCTCTTTAGCAGAACGGAAAGTCTCTAAATTGTGCCAGTTATCACTTACTATCCTCCAGACATTGGAGAAAATCGAGTTAAATCTAAAAAATTGGGCATTTTTATCGTTGGATATAAACTCCAATGATCATTTCAATAATGATAACACCAACATCAAAGACTTTAATAACAGTATCTCCATGAAAGTACTCACAGACTGTCACGAAATGAACAAGAAATTATCTAAGATATCGGTTGACTTGGACTACATAACAAAAGCCCTGAAATCCTTGACTCCTATAGAGTATATTCTGGATTCTGGAACTTTATTAACATCATTGACATTGAGAAACATTAAATTGAAGCACGAACTCACGGACAAAGTCACGGTGGCTTACCTGAAGGCCAAGTTGATCACTATCGGTACTGAATTGGAAGGCATGTTGACTGATGATCAATCAGATACTACTGTCAACACTTATAAAGCGTTTGTCGCCAGTTTGTTGAAACAGTTGAATTCGGCTATAGAAGATGAAGATATGACAGAAAAGCATGAATGTTTAGCGGTTATCAGTGATATGGAGAAGATGTTTGATGCATTTAAACTTGAAAAAGCCGAAGAAGCTTTTAAAGAAGAACAAGAAAGACAGAGAGAAGAGACCGAACGGGCATTGAAGGAACAAGCAAAGGCTTTGCTGCAACTTGAACCACCTCATCATGCTCACCATATGCACACCACAAAGAGCCCTAGACTGGATATCCAGAGTCCGAAATTTTCTCATAATCAAAGCGAAGATGATAGTGATTCGATATATGATCTGGAAATGGGCTCCAGTATGTATGGATCTACCTACACCGCTCCAATGATTCATTCCATCACCAAATCTCAACCTGCTCATGCTCAACAGACCAGACACTCAGTTGAACCATTAAGTGCCAGTGGCAGCTCCTTCTTACATAAAACCACAATCGCTGAAGAAATGCCTTATTTGATGTCGGCATTTGATCTGGCCAGAAATGTGGAAGAAGATATACGGAATTTCAAGGAGGAAGACGACACCAAATCCGAATCCAAATCTAAAAGCCCAAAGTCTGACCTGAAATCATCTCTCTCAGACGATTCTAGCACTTTATCTGGTCGTTCATCCGTTCACTATCCAAGCCACAAAAGCAATTTGAGGGAAACTCCCTTAACATCTGAAAGTACGATTCTCCAAGAACCACCAAAGAATTCGGCCTTTTCTTACCTTTATTCCAACAATTCCCTTTTATCTAGGCTCGGTATACGACCACAGGTAATAACTACGGACTTACCTACACAGCAAACCGGTAGAGAGCTTGGTTTGAACACCAGTGTGAACATTACACCCCAAAGAGCTAAACCTCGTCAAGAGATTACGAATGGCACTAAAGGAACTATAGAGGACAAGACAGAAAAGGACGATAAGGAGAATACCATGATCAAACCTCTAACTCAAAAGAATTTAGCCACTCATACATTCTCTAGTTTGAACGTAATTAATGACTTTAATGACCATGTTGAATAATCACAAAACTTATTTATTTTATATAGTGTATATAAATCCTATAAGAATTAAACATTTATCTATTGAGACTTGGAGTACTTATACAACTCTTTGACAAAACTTTCACCCCAGTATGCTGAGGTGTACTTGGAAATATATTCGAACAATCTTTCGAAATTGAAAGCCCTCTTTTCTGGAGGAACAGTCAAACTTTCGTAAAGAGCTCTGCTTAAATCTTCGGTATTCCAAGGATTAATTATGATAGCACCATTCAAAGATTGAGCAGCACCAGCAAACTCAGATAATATCAAAACACCATTATTCTCCTTTTGACAAGCGATGTATTCATAACTCACCAAATTCATACCGTCTCTCGTTGAACTTACCAAACAGGCATCTGATACTTTATACAAACTAATCAACTCATCAAATGGAATCGATTTATGCATAAAATGGATCGGTACAAATTCAACGGTACCAAATTTCCCGTTTATTCTTCCAACCAATTCATTGACCGTAGCTCTCAAACTTTGATATTCTTCAACGTCACCTCTTGATGGCACAGCCACTTGAACCAATACAACTTTACCGATCCATTCAGGGTGTTCATCTAGGAATATTTCGAAAGCGTGAAGCTTTTGGGGTACCCCCTTTATATAATCTAATCTATCAACACCTACAATAACTTTGGTGTCACCGAATTTTTTCTTCAATTGTTCAACTCTTTTAACAACACTATCTTTCTCCAACCCTTGTAAGAATTTATCAACATCTATACCAATAGGAAATGCTCCAATACCAATAGATCTACCTTGGTATTCAATACCATTAGGTACAGTTGAAACATTTGGTACGATTCTTGCAACCGAAGACAAAAAGTGTCTAGCATAATCATAAGTATGGAATCCAATCAAATCACAACTCAATACACCTTCCAAAATCTCCTTTCTAACAGGTAAGATTCTATAAATTTCAGAAGATGGGAATGGGGTATGTAAGAAAAATCCAATTTTGACATTTTTCCGTTTACCAGCAATCTCCTCTCTCAACATTTGCGGCAATAGCATAAGATGATAATCGTGAACCCATACCATATCATTGTCCTCCACTTGCAGGGCAATTGTCTTGGCAAAAGATCTATTTGCCTCGATATAAGCGGCCCATGCATTTTCATCAAAGTTCATCTCACCTGGATGATAATGGAACAAGGGCCATAAGATACTGTTTGAGAATCCATTGTAATGAAGATCAGCTACTGTATCACTGATAAAAACAGCCGTACATTTGAACTTATTAATAAGGTCATCATTGACTCTTTGTTGCTCATCAGCCGGGATCTCGAGACCTGGCCATCCAAGCCATTGAAATTCGGTTGTCTTTTTTAAGCCCTGTAATGCGGTAACAAGACCACCAGATGACATTGTGTAGTCGTAGTCACCATTTGAAGATCTTTTAATTGTAACGGGGAGTCTATTAGATACCACTAATACTTTACCATCTACCATATCTTGAAAATATCTATTTTTTTGTTTGAGCAATTAAACCACAATTTATATCTGGTTCGGTTTATAAGCCCTGCGTGGTGCCAGATTCTAGAAATTTTGAGATTGCTCAGTACCACGGACCTCCAGACACCATTGCGACTGTCAAGGCACCTCGCGACCTCAAGATCAAGGCAGGTTTTCGCAGGCTACGCTTTTCGCAGGCTACCTTTTCGCAGCCTCAGGCACATTCTTCGCACAATTCACTTCGCACTGATCTGTTTTCAATCGACATGTACTCCCCATATGGAGCGGGTAATTACCCCCAACCACAATATCAAGATCCAAATCTATATGGCAACATCCAGCATCCTCAACCTCAACATGTACCTTCTCAACATGCCGCTTATCAACAACCCCCAAATGTGCCACCGGCTGCAGCTGCTCCACCGCAAGGCGAATTTTATAACAATTTCTTCCAAGATCCCACCGGGTCCATGGCTGCACAATTTGCTAAGAACAGTCTAGGTCAATCAAACCAGTACCTTCAACAAAACTTCGGTGCGTTCATCCCTGCAACTTCCAATCTTAATTACTATTTCCAAATAAGTAACTCTTACGTGTTGAAAAAACTAAGATTGATTTTGTTCCCGTTCAGAAATGGCAATTGGGCCAGATTGTCTAGTACTCAAGCTTCTGGTGACGGGACCACTTCTAGTGTGAGTTACGCTCCACCAAGCCAGGACATTAATGCCCCAGATTTGTACATCCCCTTCATGTCCTACATTACCTACGTGTTATTGTGGTCTCTTTTCCAAGGGTTGAAAGGGGATTTCCATCCACAGTTATTTGGATATTTGGCTTCTCAAGCATTTGCTTGTTTGGTGTTTGATATCTTGTTATTCAGAGTAGGGCTTTACTTATTAAACTGTCAAACCTCAGGTTCTTTCTGGGATATCGTAAGTTTTAGTGGGTATAAATATTTACCTATCATTGTGTTATTGGTATTGAAACAAATCATCGGTGGAGGATTCTTATTCTACTTAAGTATTTGCTTATTGGCCGGATCTTTTGCCTTGTTCTTAATGAGATCGTTGAGATTTTTGGTGTTACCAACCTCAAATTCAGTTGTGGGGTCTACGGCTGTTAACAGCATCCCAACCAATCAAAGAAGAATTAGACTTCAATTTTTGTTTATTTACTCATTTGTAGTCCAGGGATTGATATTCATTTTCATGAATCTATAGAGGTAATTACTATATATTTAAATAACCATGTAATATACTATATTTCTCAGTCTCGTTCTCAGTCTTCTCATCTCCGCGGACGCGTCTTATTTTTTCCAGGCATCGAATTCCTCTATCTCAGTAATCTTATTAAAACATGTCTAAAAACTTCAAAGGTTCCACATCTGCTAGATTTGTAAAGAATAATGTCGTGAGAAGTGGATTTTCAAATAATGAAAGACAACAAATAGATCCTTATGTGGCCAATAATCCCATGTTGAATGACTCTATTCAAAAAGCGGACCTCGTTAAGAGAATAGACCAAATAGATTCCATGATGGGATTTGATAGAATAGACCACGGTGAAAACGATGGTACCAAGCCTAAGAAGGGTTGGCTTATAAATATGCATTCCACCACCATTCCTAGCGAGGAATATCTTCAAGGGTACTCGGGTGTAGACTATTACTTTTTAGATGAGGAAGGTGGTTCATTCAAAGTTACTTACCAACACGATCCTTATTTCTTCTTGACCATACATTCTGGGTTTGAGTCTGAGGTTGAAGAAACTCTTAAAAGGTTTCTTGAGTCTTGTAACATGAAAACTATAGGCAGAACCTTGAAAGAAGATCTTGCATTACCAAATCATTTAGTAGGTTTGAAAAGAAGTCTATTGAAATTGACGTTCCATAATATCGCTGATTTGTTGGCTGCTAGAAGATTGTTGAATCCAATTATAAAAGATAACCAAATGAAAAAAGATAGTAGAGATATCTATCAGTTCATGAATTCCAATAACTCTAAAAATGAACAACCTTCAGATCCTTTAAAACTAATCGATGATATAAGGGAATACGATGTGCCATATCACGTTCGTGTTTCCATAGATATGGATCTTCGAGTTGGTAAATGGTATAATGTCTGGGTGAAACACCTGGTGGTATCGTTTGAAGAGGATACTGAAAAAATTGCATTCGCCGACCCGGTAATCATGGCCTTCGATATTGAGACAACCAAGGCGCCTTTGAAGTTCCCAGACTCAAAGGTCGATCAAATTATGATGATTTCCTATATGATAGATGGTGAAGGTTTTTTGATAACAAATAGGGAAATCATCTCTGAAGATATTGAAGATTTTGAATATACTCCAAAGCCTGAATATCCCGGTATTTTCACGATTTTTAATGAAGCTGATGAGAAACTGGTTTTACAGAGATTCTTTGAACATATAAGAGACTCTAGGCCAACAGTCATCGCCACTTATAATGGTGACTTTTTTGATTG
Source organism: Yamadazyma diddensiae (assembly GCA_030563465.1). Classification (NCBI taxonomy): domain Eukaryota; kingdom Fungi; phylum Ascomycota; class Pichiomycetes; order Serinales; family Debaryomycetaceae; genus Yamadazyma; species Yamadazyma diddensiae. The sequence goes on from JAJMIX010000004.1 coordinate 373,915, forward strand.
GCCATTCGTAGAAACTAGAGCAAGGTTCCATGATTTGGATATGTTTGAAGAGATCGGATTTGCTAAAGATAACGATGACGAATACAAATCAAAGTATTGTGTTCATATGGATTGTTTCAGATGGGTTAAAAGAGATTCATATCTTCCTCAAGGTTCTCAAGGTTTGAAAGCAGTTACAACTGCAAAACTTGGTTACAATCCAACCGAACTAGACCCAGAATTAATGACTCCTTATGCTTATGAAAGACCACAATATTTGTCAGAATATTCAGTTTCGGATGCCGTTGCTACATATTACTTGTACTATAAGTATGTTCATCCGTTTATTTTCTCTTTATGTACAATCTTACCATTGAATCCAGACGAAGTTTTAAGAAAAGGTACTGGTACCTTGTGTGAAATGTTGTTAATGGTTCAAGCATACAAGAAAAATATCGTTCTTCCAAACAAGTATACCGATCCAATCGAGAGATTTTACAACGGACACTTATTGGAATCGGAGACGTACGTTGGGGGACATGTTGAATCCTTGGAAGCTGGTGTCTTCCGTAGTGATATTCCTACTGACTTTAAAGTTGATCCAACAGCTATCGATGAGTTACTCGATGATTTACCAAAGGCGTTGAAGTTTTTCATCGAGGTGGAATGCAAGAAGAACTTGGATGATGTAGAAAACTTTGATCAGATTCATGATGAGATCAAACAGCAATTACTCGAATTGAAAAAGAATCCTGTAAGAAACGAGGTACCACTCATTTATCACGTCGATGTCGCTTCTATGTATCCAAATATCATGACATCTAACAGATTACAACCTGACTCCATGAAATCTGAGGAGGACTGTGCTGCTTGTGACTTCAATAGACCTGGGAAAGATTGTGATAGAAGATTGCCTTGGTCTTGGAGAGGAGAATTTTATCCTGCCGATATGTCTGAATACGGTATGATAAAAAGATCTCTTCAAAATGAAACCTTCCCTGGCGCTAGGCCCTGGTTACCGCCAAGAAGCTTTGAAGAATTATCATACTCGGAACAGGCCTCCAAAATCAAGAAGAGAATTTCTGATTACTCGAGAAAAGTCTATCATAGAGTAAAACAAACCGAAACCATTACCAGGGAATCGATTGTCTGTCAACGTGAAAATCCGTTCTACGTTAATACTGTCAGAGATTTCAGAGATCGTCGTTATGAGTTCAAAGGTCTCGCTAAAGTGTGGAAGGGGAAAGCTTCAAAAATTGACAAGTCAGACACAATTGGAAAAGATGAGGCCAAAAAAATGGTGGTGTTGTACGATTCACTTCAATTGGCACATAAAGTCATTTTAAATTCTTTCTACGGTTACGTTATGAGAAAAGGATCTCGTTGGTATTCCATGGAAATGGCTGGTATAACTTGTCTTACTGGTGCTACAATCATTCAAATGGCAAGATCGTTGGTCGAAAGGCTCGGTAGACCTTTGGAATTAGATACCGATGGTATTTGGTGTATCATTCCCAAATCGTTTCCTGAAAACTTCACCTTCAAATGTAAAGACGGTAAGAAGTTGACTGTGGAATACCCTTGTTCTATGTTGAACTATATTGTGCATGAAAAGTTCACAAATCACCAATATCAAGATTTGGTAGATCCCGACACATTTAAGTATAAAACCCATTCAGAAAACTCCATCTTCTTCGAAGTTGATGGGCCTTATAAAGCCATGGTGTTACCTACTTCGAAGGAAGAAGGTAAAGGGTTGAAGAAGAGATATGCAGTGTTTAATGATGATGGATCTCTTGCAGAGTTGAAAGGTTTTGAATTAAAGAGAAGAGGTGAATTGCAACTTATCAAGAACTTCCAGTCAGATATTTTCAAGTTATTCTTAGATGGAAATTCATTGGAGACTTGTTATGCTTCCGTTGCAAGTGTTGCAAATAATTGGTTAGATGTCCTTGACACAAAGGGTGGTTTGTTGGAAGATGAAGATCTTATTGAGCTTATTTGTGAGAACAGAAGCATGTCAAAGGCCCTCTCTGAATACGGAGATCAAAAGTCCACATCTATCACTACAGCTAAAAGATTGGGTGAATTTTTGGGTGAGGAAATGGTCAAAGACGCAGGGCTTGCTACCAAATACATTATTAGTGCCAAACCTATTGGAAGTCCTGTGACAGAAAGAGCTATTCCTGTCTCCATTTTCTCGTCCGACAAAAAAGAATATTTCTTGAAAAAATGGTTGAAGGACCCATCATTAACTAATTTTGATCCAAGAGAAGTCATTGATTGGGATTACTATTACGAACGTTTAGCATCAGTTGTTCAAAAAATTATCACCATTCCTGCTGCTTTACAAAATGTAAAAAACCCAGTTCCTAGAGTTCCTCATCCAGACTGGTTGCAAAAGAAAATCATTAGACAGGAAGATAAAAAGCAACAAAGCTCCATTTCTAACTTCTTCCTGAAAGCCAGTGATAACTCCAAGGAGCGTAAAATCAAAGATATCGAAGACTTTGGTAACGTAGCTGCTACTTTAGATAAAGCCAAAGTTGGAAGAGTGACTTCCAGAAAGAGAAAGCTCAATAAGAACAGCTCCACTGCTGAGTCCGAAGAAGAAGAAGAAAGAAACAGTGCCTTGCTTAATGGTCCTTGCCCTAATATGTTCGAGGATTATGCTGCATTCTTACAATACCAAAAAGCCAAGTGGAAGCTTCAAGAAAAGAATAGAGACAGAAGAACCAAATTATTCGGACAATCATCCGAGTCCTCTCAAAGATCGTCGGTGGGAGGGTTACTCCGTCGTCAAGCCGAGACTGTTGCTGGCTCTGATTGGCAAATTTTGGAGTATAAAGAGGACCTTAATAAACCTGGAGACTTGAAAGTTTTCATAAGTGCAAGTGGGAAAGTTCATCTGTTTAATTTCCATATTCCTAAAAAAGTGTATGCTTCTTTCAAAAGCGAATTGGACTTGGAGAAAACTAGAATCAATGGAGATATAGAAAAGTCTAATGCTATTTTACCTAATGGACATGATGCTTCTAATTTATACAAGTTCACTATGTCCCAACCCGTCTATCAACAAGAGATCAATAAGGTAGATAGTGTATTAAATAGTTCGAAAATGCTCGGGTTGTACGAATCCAAAATCAACCCCATTGAAAGAGCTACTATTGAGTTAGGTAACTGCGTCAGATTTGATGATACCAGGGTTGGGGCTCTTGGAAAGGGTTTGAAAAACGGATTTAGTGTCAAAGATCTTGTCAAAATTGACAACGAAAATTATTTAAAGAGATTTGGAATGGATATCTTATATGTCCTTCACATTGTTACCAACAGTTATGAGTTCTTCACAGTTTTCAAGTCTTGGGAGAACAAAGCTACTATGTTTGTCTTAAAGCCAACCAACAATGCCCAAGAACTTGGAGGTAATTTGGATAAGATATATCGTGATATATTTTTGGCAAAGGAAGCAAAATTGGGCAAGATGTACAACATCATCGAATATCCTAACGAAATGGAATTTGAAGTCACATATTTCAGTGACAACTCCAAGTTATTCAAGAAGTTAGATAAAACAATCAGTAAAATTAATGAGAGCAAGAGTAATAAGGCTCTCTTGGCACTCCAATCTCCTTACACTGATAGATTATTGAATATCTTGGGTTCTACTAATTCTTTTCCAATTGTGAAAATGTCGGTTGGTTCACTCTCTTTACCTGCTGTTGGGTGGCATTCTTTAATTACTAAAAGAATTATTAATCACTATTTTGTTTTAGCTTCGTGGATAAAGAATTTGATATCTTTATCTAAATATGGAAACATCCCACTCTGTAATCTTCAAGCTGAAAATCTTGCTTATGTCATTGATATTGAATATGCTAGAAGATTGACCGATAATAACATAGTGCTTTGGTGGTCCAACGGTCCCTTAGCAGATCATGGTGGGTTCGAAATGGATAAGGCTCCAGATTACGAAAACCTCGACTTCCCAGTTATCAACAACCCTGAAATTTATGAAACTGCATGCTTAGAAATCGATGTCGGAACCTTAGCTATCAATACAATATTGACCAGTTCGATCATCAACGAAGCTGAAGGTGCTGATTTGGTTGAGGAAGGTACTGTCTATGATATCAATAATGGTAGTTCTACTCTTATGGAGGATTCTTTTGGTAGTGCCCAATTAAATGTATTGAGAAGTATGGTGAAGGACTGGTGGGACGATGCCATGAAGAACAATGCAAATGCCGATTCCATGATGAACTTTTTGGTTCCTTGGGTTCAAAGGAACAGCTCTCATCTTTATGATTTTGCTTTGCATTATCATATTCACAATTTGACTACCAAAGCATTGTTCCAATTGATCGGTGAATTCAAGAGAATGAACGCTAACGTCATCTTTGCCAATAGGAACAAAATTTTTGTTGAAACCACCAAAGTCTCAGTGGAGAATTCTTATGCATACGGACAATACATAGTCAAGGCTGCAAGGTCCAAACCATTATTCAGCTTTCTCGAGATGGAGATCGTTAAATATTGGGATATATTAATTTGGATGGACGAATACAATTATGGTGGAAGGTTTTGTACAAAGATAACCAACGATGAAATACAAGATTTGCGTCCCGTTAACTGTTGGCAATTGAAGCAGTATTTGCCTATTATCTTTCAAGATGAATTTGAGGATTGGCTTATCATCTTCTTGGATGCATTGACCAAATTTAAGGCTGATACCGTAACAGGACCAACACAGTCCGGAACACCTCGTGTGACCCAAATTGCCCACATTTTGAAAGGTCAAATGAAGCACGATACCCAAGAGGACAATTTTGATCCTGAAGACTCATTAGGTAATGGTGTCACAGATATGTTTAGAAAACAACTTCTCAAAAGAATCAATTCGCTCTATCATAAGCAAACGGAATCTATCATCAACCCAGAATTGCAGAGAGAATATGATTTCCCTAAATTGGCAGGCTCATATTTGAATTTGAAGAATCCATCGTTGCAACTCGTTAAATTTTTGTGTGCTGTTTTAGGATTATCCAAAAAGAGATCAATTGAAGTAAGAGTTTTGAGACAGGAACTCTTGTCTATTTTTGAAATCAGGGAATTCAGTCCGGAGGCCCAATTCCACAATCCAAGTTCCAAATTAAGAATTCCCCAGGTTATATGTGACCATTGTAGTTTCACTAGAGATATTGATCTTTGTAGAGACTCACAGGATATAATCTGGAACTGTACAAAGTGCCGTAGACCATATAATCAAGTTGCTATCGAAGAGGAACTTGTTTCTCAGTTGAACCGAATGTTCACCAAGTTCTTGACACAAGACATGAAGTGTGCTAAATGTCGTCAAATCAGAAGCGATAACATGAGTGAATACTGTAAGTGCTCAGGTAAATGGGAAGAGACCATGAGCTACCACGAACTTGAGACTCAATTACAAGTGTTTTCGAATGTTGCTTCCATATACAAATTACAACTACTTCGGGGGGTCTTAGAAGAGAGTCTCCCTCTTTAATAATATCATAGTTTTAATAATATATTTTTATTTATTTTTAATGGCTGCAAATCGTCACCTCTACGCGTTAAGTGCTCGGCTTGAAAAATCGAACTGAAAAGTTATGGAAGACGAAGCATTGAATACACTCAAACAGCAAGTTATTCACAGAGATCTTGAGTTCGACCTACTCAATGCCTTCATCACAAGAGATCTAAATACATGTTCACCTTTCATCTACATACATGGTTATCAGAGTGTAGGTAAATCCTTAATTGTAAGCTCGTTTCTCCAGAGCCTCAATGTTAAAAAAACCATCATCAACTGTGATGAGATTTTGACCACCAAATTTGTACTTCAAAGCTGTTTACGACAAATAAGAGCTGATAGTGGTATGGACTTGAACAAGTCGCTGCAGTTCTATGAAAAAGGTACATATTCTAACAAAGTCATGGGCTGTGAAACTTTTTCCAGTTTCTTGTTCAATCTAGGCAAATTCGTTCAAGAAGCGAATTACAAGGAACCTCATTTCTTAATTTTGGATGGATTAGATAGATTCACTGAAGATGCTGCCGATCTTATCAGTTGTTTCGCCAAGATGAGAGATTGTTCTGACATCGAAAACATATTTATAATTGTTATCTCGAGGAAAGAAATCCCACACACGCTTGTTACCACAGCAGTTCCTCAAATTTATGTGGCACCTTACAGCGAGAAACAGATTATTGATATCCTCCAGAGGAATCAGTTCTGCTCGTTTGGCGATCCTGCAATAGACGGTACAGTTACTAGCGAGAAGTTCTGGTGCTCGTATGTGCAAGTGGTGGTTGATCTGGTGTACGACTACACGGGATCAAATATGAAGTTTTTAATTGACGTATGCTATAAATGGTGGCCTCCATTCATTGAGCCCGTAGTCAGTGGGAGTGTGCCTGTGACAGACTTCTTAAAAATTTATAGAGAGAACCGTCATTTGTTCCTTGATGATTCTCTTATTAGAACCACAGTGATTGATTATCAAGAGAATAAGCCAGAAGAGTCAGGATCCCTCTTGTCGCTTAATGATATGACCTACATGTCGAAGTTCATACTTATAGCTGCCTATCTCGCATCACACCTTGATCCCAGAACTGACCTATATATGTTCACCAATACTAACATTCCTAAAATGAAGCATAAAAAGAGAGCTGGTTCCGAAATAACCAAAAAAGACTTGGACGTGAAACTCTTACAGCCAACATTCTTCGATCTTGAAAGATTGTTCGCCATTATATTGGTGATTTATAGGGGAGAATCGAAGTCTTTTATAAGATCAATGGAGGAAACTATACAGAAAGAAAATGTCACCGAGGCTGAAGTATCTCAAAAACAACATGAGATTTCGAGATTTACCTTGGCTAGTAATATAGACATACACAGCCAAATCTCTACTTTGCTCACTCAAGGTTTCCTTTTCAGACAAACTACAAGAGATATCTTACAACCTAAAACAAGGTGGAAAAGTAACGTTGATTGGGACAACATAAAAACAATCGCCGAAAGCATCGATTTCCCCATTCAAAACTTTTTTAATTAAATATTTACATAGTACGATTTAACGACTTACTCATTCAAATTCAACTTCACTTACATGCATGAACTCACTGTCTCCTAATTTTCTAACCCATACGTTATTCTCGAAATACTCCTGTTTCCAGTAGCCCATCTCGTACTCAGAATAAGGCCCATTTATGTCATCCAGTCCATCCCACTTGAACTCCCATATCTTGGGCAAATTGTCCACATCAGGTTCTGCTGAATTCTCAGGTTCAGATGCTAGAGGATTTTCATCCTCTGTGTCCGATAAAGATCTCTTGGTACCTCTATTTTGAATAAACTCTTCACCGGTTTCTTGCTTATATAGTCTCATCAATTCTTCTCTGGTCATTTCATATACATCCAGAAGTTTCTTATGAATTATTAGTTTATCACACACTTCGGTCATTTCAGTGATTAACAGCTTGTTCTTCGCCTCTCCTTCAGTGATAGTTAACTTAGCTTTGGATCTTTTCTTCTTGGCAGGAGCTAGTCTAGCAAATGTCTCCATTACAGACTCGGCCGTTTCCATAATATTTATGAGGATTGATGCCAACTCTGCAGTGGTTTCTATGGGTGCTTTATTGAACTTAGATGATAACTGCTTTTCCTGGGCTTCTTTCGCCTTCCGTATTTCAGACTTATTCGAGTTAGTCCATTCCTCCTCTTCTGAGTCTGACTGTTCCCGTCGTATGTAATTTCCATCTTCATCAAAGTAGCCTTCTTCTTCTTCCTTTCTCAAATCAAATGTCTCAATTTCCACCTCTGAATCGGAGTTCTGATTAGCGTTTGATACCTCAATCTCGGCCTCCTTCTCGAATTGACGCATGTCAAGCTTCTTTGGCTCCTTGGACTTTTTAGGTGTTTTTTCTGGTTCAGCTGGCTCTTTTTCGTCATCACTGGCAAACATGTCGCTATCCGAGTTATCTTCATCTCCCAGTCCCTCAATTTTCGGATTCACATCTTCTTGGTCTTCCTCGCCACTGGACTCCGATGAGTATTCATCCTTTATGTGTTTCTTGAGTCTTTCCTTCTTCTTACGACTATTACCATAATCTGCTAGGTAATCTTCAGTATCACTCATGGTGTGTATGGTATGGTTCGCACAATGCGATGCTCATCTCAATTAACGATGGACTATTTGGCATATTCAAAGAGACGCAAATTGAAGGATGAAGAGGATTTCGACATCGATGAGAATATGGACCTGTTGTTGAATCTAGAGGAGCAGTATTACAAAGAAGGTTTCAAAGAAGGAACCGAAGAATCCACCAGAAAGCAGTATATAGAAGGAAAAGAATACGGTTATCAAACTGGTTTCCAGAGGTTTCTCGTGGTGGGTTATATTAGGGGATTGATTGTATATTGGGAAAACAACCTTGAAAGCTATGATGCTAGTAAATCCATAGCTAATCATATTACTTCGTTGAAGCAAATTGTGCAGGAGATTCCATTTAGTAATAAAGATGCAGATGTCGGACAATATGACAAATTGGTGAACAAGGCAAGGAATAAGGTACGAATAATTGCATCTTTGTGTAAAGAACAGAGTAAAGTGAATAATCTCGACGCTGTTTTAAGAACTGTCGGGGGAGAAATGCAAGTGTCAGGAAACGCTGACGATATGTGGTAATGATAATGACGTAAAACCTAAACCTATATTTGAATATGTACAAATAAATAATCACAAAATTAGAAATAAAAATCGAAATCGAGACATTTTTGATCGCTTTCCAAATTGTAAGATAGTATACCACCTAGAGGGCAATCATTTACCCCTATGACTAACTGTTCGCCGTAACCATTTTCCGTTTCACGGAAACTTATTCCAATACACTTACCGATAAAATCTATAGATTGGACTCGATCAATCATAGAGCTCTCTTCATGTAAATCTTTGGTATTTATGAGCCCTACATGGTCGAGACTTTCTGCCCAGCATATGAAGTCACCTTTCTGACTAAATTTGGAATTCCTCACCGGTCCTGATGTCAAATTATACGAACCGTGAGAGCTTCCCAAATTTCCTCCCCAGCAGTGAATTGGTTCTTCATTCCTTCTTCTATCCCATAGTCTTACGTTTCCGTCTTGATTACCTGAGAGTAACAAATGTTCGTTAGCCGGACTCCAATCACAGCTGAAACTGAAATCTTCTTGTCCTTTGAATTTTAACAAGTTGTCCATTGAAGTAAATGGAATTCTTCTATCGAAGATGAATGAATCCAAACTATCACCTGAGACGAACAACTCATTAGGGTTGAATTTGTTCTGTGCAAGGCTATTTCCGGCAAATGGCAATTGCACCTCATTCTTGTTTCCTGTCGGTAGATCGACAAATCGTATATATTTATCATTGGATGACGCTATTATTTCGGCGTCATCGTTGATTATAATGCTGTTGGTGATACCGTCATAGTTTTTGGTAAGACTATACTCTCCAATATGTTTAGGTGACAAGGAGTCAGAAATATCGGTGAGAACATAGTCACCTTCGAAAGTGCCTGATACAAGGAATTTATCTGAACAAGATAAGGTTGATATCCTACTATTTGAGTTCTTAGAGAGTCGCCTAGAATCGACCACACAATCAAGTTTTTTAGCTCCTCTAGTATTAGATAAATCATCATCGGAAAGTCGATTGATTTTGAAAAATGCATGTATGCTATCTGATGGGTCGAAAATATTTACCATTTGTAAGTTATGATCATGGTAATAACTCAGGGGATAGAAAATCCCGTTTTCTATATTAGTACAACAAAGTAAATTTCTTAATTGGAAATGGGTTATATGTAATTTGAGTTTACTGTAGAATTTATTGTATTTAAAAAATTCCGTATTCGAATTGAAAGATGTGACACTCAATTTCTATTTCAGTTAGTAACGGTAAAACCATGGAGATCCTTATTTAATTCAACATACATCAAAAGCTCTGTCAAATGAACCGGGAATATTGTGAAACCAGTTATTTGACCCTATCCTTCTTCTATCAGAGTAAAATTTGTCCCTAAGCCCGTGGGGCCAAGTGACACCTTGAATATCATCTGACTCTTCGTTAAACGAAAAAGGTAGTTTACTCTCTCGTTGTTTCAAAGAATTCAACACTTTCAAGATATCTGACTTGGATAATGTAGACTGATCATCATAAAGTAAATTGTATAAAAAAGTTAGAGACTCCGATTGGTCTAATTCATATTCGGTATCATGATGCTGATGTGATACATGTTCCCCGAAAGTAGAATCTGGACCTTGAATCGTCTCGGTAGTTAGTTCAAACTGCTCTTGAGTTAATTCCACTGCCATTAAAACGTCTTGATTAAGTTATGGGAAAAAATCCTTTCAAAGGGTATGAAATCGGGGTTTTTTTTGGATATTGCAATTTTGACAAGAAAAACAATAGTTGATAATGAACCCACTAGTCTAAGATGTGGTTCTGTTGAGTTATGGGTAATTTGGGGAAATGAAAAAAAAAATTGGCCTTCTGGTATTTAGTCTTAAACAGGTAAATGAGGTAAAGAAATTAGAAAACTATTTGATCATATAATGTCGGTAGGATGCGCAAAATGTCGTTCTATGTCGGAGCCCTATTGTAGAGTTAATAGCATGAAGACTGATTCTATGTACTAGGAGTCTATATAGCGTTTGTAGTATCGTATTATGTAAAGGTGGGTTGAAAAACGTCATTCTATGTTCTAAAAAGCGATATGAATTTTTTTGTATTTATTGGTAAATTTGGCGAGTTTTATAATTGCACGAGACAACGGAGGCTCAAACCCTGACTCGAGGATCTTCAGTATCATAAATAGTCCGAATGTTATTTTTTCTTTACTTTCGGTTTGTACGTAAATTCAACTGGGAGGTAGCAAAGTAGAGAAACTATACTATATTTTTTGTCCTAATAACGCCTTGTTCCCATATGCTCGAATCCCTTAGGAGGTGATATTCACTACGGGAAATACTATCTAGTCACGACAATGGATTTAAACATACTGTTTCCGTCGTTCTAATTGTGCCCGCCCAATAGATTTTCAATCAGTGGATCATTCCCGCATTATATACAGGTTCAATTAGAATACCCGATCACGTGTAAATAATGATGATATAAAAGTAACTATAATTCGAACTCCACTGGATTTACCAGGGATGGTTATGTAAGATATTCTTTTAGATGTCGATCAGCCCGAATTTAGGACAAAAGTTGGGTCCTTGTATCAGAAGCAGGGCTTATTTATTTTTCGCAGCCACTTGCCACATTTTATTTCGATATTCAACGAGGTAGTTTCGGATATTCTGAGAGCTTCTCTCCACAAATTTGAAAAACTAAGCTGAGCTTACGTACCCTATTGATATTCTCGAAGCTGTGGCTTTTTACAGGTCAAAGCATGCCTGTCACTTCAACCGATGGTAAACACACGACCACAATCCCGTTTCGCAAATCCATGTACGATTTATAATCATTCTTTTCATTATAATGTCCGCTCATAAATATCACTTCGATGTACTGATGTCTTGTTCAGGGTGCTCCGGTGCCGTTGAAAGAGTCTTGAAGAGATTGGATGGTGTTGAAAAATATGATATCTCATTGGAAGGTCAAACTGTAGATGTTGAAACTAAAGATTCGGTTGACTTTGATACTGTGTATCAAACTATTGCGAAGACCGGAAAGACCATTAATAAGGGATCTGTCGTTTATTAAGAATGCTAACTTATGTTTCTGAATTCTACGATTTCATTTATATAGTTGTCCCTTAATTCACTTTTAATGAAACAACTTTTAATCATACCTACTAATTCTTCTGTGGTTATATTGTAGAATTCTCCTTGGTAAAACCTTTCAATGATTTGCACCAAGTGATTGTTGATCAAAAACCTGATATTGTCAAGTTTATTCATTGACTCCAAATTCTCGGTCTCATCAATTGATGATAGCTGGTTCTTGAAAACCTCGAAAAACTTGGAGATAAGACTTGTCATGTTGTCCGCTTTTTCCTCTGTTATCTCTTCTACAGATAGTATAAGATTGGTGAGCCAATTTGCACAGAAATCAATTGCAAAATGTACAAAGTCTTTGAACTTCAAGAAATTGGTTTGCCTCAAGTCCGTACTATAGAGTTTTTCAAACCAAGAGTCAATATGTTCAATAATGCTAGTATTATCGTTCTCTTCATGGATCTTGAAAAGGATCTCAATGAGTTGAGAAGATATTTCGTTTTTTCTCTTGTAAATCATGCTTTCAGCAAACTTATTGATCTTTTCACTACCAGTGTTCTTTGACAAGTATTGTAGATCGTTATAAATCAAGAAAGACGAAGCTATGGATGGATACGATATGGAGGATAAAGAAAGAATAGTAGAGACCAACGGATCAATTTTCGCCGTAGACTCTATTTGGAAATCATTCAATATCTCTACTACCTCATGAGGAACTTGAGAAATATTGATTGTAGTGGATATGGTGGACACGGATTCACTGTCCTTAGCTATGGTCTTTTCCTGTCTAGTCTCTGGTTTTGGTTGTTCTTCGTCTTCGTCCCAGTCATTCCAGTCGTTCCCCCATCCGTCTTCATCGTCTTGTTCTTCTTGTAGTGCAGGTTCATTAGGGGCTTGCGGATGGTCTTCTTCCCAGTTATCATCCCAGTTGCTGTCCCAATCATTATTAGCCTTCGAAACCAGCTGACTAGACATCGCACGAGCAATCTTCTTCTCCATATTGCCAATCTTACCTTCCACAACATCTAACCTTTTACTATCAACATGCCATTTGATCTCGTTGATAGTAGTGAAATCTGCGTTCTTGTAAACGGTCCTCAATCTATCAATGAAATTATCCATTAGCCAATCGCCATAAAGATCTTGCATTTTTTGATCGAAATTGTCCATAGCTAGATTCATAGATAGTCTCCAGTTGGAGGCATATGTTGTCTTAATGATATCCACCAAGTGACTGTACTCCAGTGAATTAGTATTGACGAGAAGACTTATGTTCTTCGAGATCAAGTTGATAAGCTTGTTGGAAATGTTTGACTGGTAGGTATTTTTCAATGACTGTAGATCAAGTAAATTAATAAACTGTACAAAGCTAAGGATTGAATTCAACACCTCTAAGACAGACCCATCACTATCTTCAATAATAAGTTCCGTATTGACTAGATTCAATTTCTTGAATGATGTACCTTGTATATAAGATTCCCAAACCATCTTGTACTCTGCTAGTATTTCACCAATGTCTAACTTATCATTGATACTGGAGAACTTCTCGAACCACACCAAGAATTCAGTGAATTGAATACCTTCGATGGTCGGCACGAACTTCTCACTACTTGGAAGAAACTGGTTGAATATGTCTTTCAATTTCTGACTCACGTCATCTAGTAATTCATTATACTTATTTGCCAATTCAAACTTTACGATTAAATCTGGGTTCAACTTTTGGATCTTGTCGTCCAATTTCTCAAAGTCCAAGAACAAGAACTCCAAGCCCAACAAGACATCTGATGTGGAAGAAGCAGAAACTTCTATTTCTTTGATGAAGTTTTTTATGACCCATAAATTGTTTAGATGCAGCAAGTTCTCATTTAAGGTGGTGAGGGAATCGTTCAATTTTGAAAGCGAGGACGAGGACTCACCGGGCGTTTTGAAGTTGGGATCATTGATGATGGCGAAGGAATCTACACCTTCTTTATATTGAAGTATCTCCTTGTCTATATCACGTAATTGTGAAGAATATTGCTGCTTCAATTGCTTAAGCATTGCAGATAATGTCGATTCGCATTCACTCAGACTTATGGTGCAGTGGTTCGGACACATCAGTTGATATTCAGGAATTACCTTTAGTGGATTACAGCTACTTTGTATCAGATAAGCGAAGTTAGAGAATTGACAACGACGGGATAGATTGTTGAGAAGTTTGTAGTTATGAAAGGCCGTGCATATACTGGCATAAGTGTTTTATATATTGTCTAGTCATGACCGGGTTTGATACCTAAATAACCCCAGGTTAGAAATCTGGCGTTCTAGGAATCTGGGGCTTGGTCTACAACTTGTAAGAAATAGTAGTAGAAACTAATAGTAGCCATATGACTTTTAATCGAGGCCGATTCACCAATTGAATGTACATGAGAGCTTTCTTCATCACCTTCAGTTCCTGCGGCATATCTATAAATATCAGCGGTCAAATCCCAGTATGACTTGGTGTCAGTGTTACCAATACCAAATTCAGGAGCGATGATGAAAGTCTCATTACATCCTGGGTTCAAGATATCTTCATAGAAGTATCTCAAAGAACCACCAAAAGTATTCCAAGCCCTGCTTCCAATAGGAGATACAGGGGATGGTTCTAAGGAATCTAAGAGGTTATACACAAAGTGGCCCTTTTCTGTAGGTTCTACAATTGTTTGGTTCTTGTAAATGATCCCCAAGTCAAACTTAGATGCAATATGTTTGATGTCTCCAAGAATTTTCTCTCCAGTCGAAAAGACTGATTCTTCTGCTGCAATTCTATGATTGACAAGCACTGATACGTGGTCAGGTAAAGAATTTGACTTAATTCCTCCTTGAATAATATCAGCTGCTTGACTCGTCTTAATAAGGTATTCTGTTTGAATATTACTCGACAAGTATTCAATCAACCTCTTGTTGGCAGTTGGGTCAAATTGAGCCTTAATAATATCGCTCTTTAAGGAAGTATCAATTTTTGTGTGCTCTGCAAGACACTGGAGATTATTTAAAGTAGGATTGGCGTTTGTAAGAATAGGAACGAAATCCACACTTTCAATTCTATCGATCAATTTAGACATAATTCCAATTGCAGTGTGTTTTGGGGGAACAGAAGAGTGGCCTCCAGGAGTGAACAATTGGATTTCAGAATTGAGGTGACCCTTCTCTCCTGTCAGAACAGGAACGAAATACCTATCTGACACCTTTTGGTAACCTGAGCTTCCTTCGTCAATTAAAGCGTATAAAGACTCTGGTCCATACCTCTTTAAGATGAATTGAGCCAATTCGTTCGCTCCGGTACCCTGACTTTCCTCGTCATAACCGAAACCTAATAAGATAGTTCTTTCGGGCTGAAATTTCCCCTCTTTCAATAACAATTCAACCGTTTCGAACAATGCCATCATCAAGTCCTTACAATCAGAAGCACCCCTACCATAGATACGGTCTCCATCTACGGCACCGGAAAATGGAGGATATTTCCACTGGTCGACTGTCTCTTCAGGAACAGGAACCACATCTTGGTGGGCAGTGAGTAGAATTGGCTTCTTCTCGGGCTTGGATCCTTGCCAAGTGACTAAGAGAGAAAATTTATTGACTTTTTCCACTTTCAAGTGCTTGTGAATCAAAGGATATGACTTCTCGAGGAAACCATGCAATTTAGTGAATTCCTTCCATAATGGCTCCAACTTGTACAATTCTTCCATATCGTCAGTAACATTTGGATTGATCATAACATCGGTGGACACACTTGGAATTTGAATGGAGCCTGCCCATCTGTCAACACATTCCTTGATATAGGCCTTGTCCAGCAAAATTGAAGATATCTTATCGTAGTCATAGACGTACGGCCTTGGGTCTATCTTATCAACGATAGGACACAAGGAATCGTCAGAAAAAGTCGAAATTGAGGGGGAAAAGCTGGAGTAAAGAAAGTATGCTATGGCCATAACAGCAAGAAAGTAATTGGGCCATCTTCTTCTGACTGGTTCATTGCCAGAGCTGATAGGTAAAATTGGTTTCTCCATAAAAATAAGGATAAGGATGCAACTATGCGAGCTTTGGAGCCGCATAGGGCCAAGGGACACACGTGACTTCTATATTCAAACTATATTAAATCTTCGGTTATATCGTCGTCAACATATTCATCATCTTTGTTCATTCTATAGATAGTCATTACCATACTTGAGAAATTCAAAGTGGTCATAAACCAGTCGGGGACTGGCAAGCCATAAGATTCGATAACGTTGAACCCAAGATCCAAGAAATTACCAAATAACTCTAGTATTAACATGACTTTATCGAACTTCAAGTCTTTCAATACCTTTTCGTATTTTTTCATCAAAGAGTTATCAAACACCTTATTTTCAGAGCCTTTCATGATTTGCAATTCCACCTGCACCTTTTTCTCCTTTTTGATCAAATTCAAGAGCTGGCCTATAGTCTTTCGTATTAAAAATACCAAGATAAGAATCCATAGCTTATTGGTCTGCTTCAATAATCCTAGAAGCCTTTGTGGGAACATTGGGAATTTGGAAAACAAATGTAAATTATCTAGTATATTTGCCAAAGTTTCGAGGATATCAATTATGGTAGTTTCAGCTCTTTTGAAAGCGGATTTTTTGGTGTATTTTCTAATGGAGGAGGTCTTTTCAGGTGTTGGAAGCTTGAACTTATTGAATAAGGGACTATATGTGTTTATTGGAAGTGACTCTTTTTGCGTATCAGGAACTGGATAATAGGAATTAAATTTATTAAGCTGATTTTTGTTATCGTGCTTTATAATATAGTCGGAAAGATTTTTAAGTTTCTCGTTAGTTATATCTGTATTTCCACTTTTTTGTTCCTTTTCAGCAAGCTTTAACAAGGTATTTAATAATTCCTGCTGCTTACTACTGTTGTTCATAGTTTTATCTTATGAAAATTGGCAATTTTCCTGTACCGCGGGTACCATAGGCCCCACATTTAATATATATTTAGATACTACAAAATCAGTTTGGCTATTGACTACATAATGAGTTTGGATATAAGGTTCAGAAGCTTGTGGATTTTATCTTCAGCCAAATTGTATGATGTGATGTCGATATTTGCATTTGACTCAATTATCTGTAGGGTGTACTTATCTAACTTTATTTCAAACTTGCCGAAATTCAATACAATTAGATCGTCTTTTATTGCACTGTCAAGTCTGAAATGGGTGAATTTTCCTAATAGTTTATTCATCTTGACAAGCCAATGACCAATCTTGGTGTTTTCCTGCTCGCTTTTATCGGATTCTCTATCATTACTGGCGACCATTTTAGCCAAGTCATTCAATTCAATTTCCAACTGGTGTGCTAGTTCTTGTTTCTGGCGCAAAAGCATTTTCTTCTTCTCCAATTCTTGACTGTTTTCTTTGGATGTATCTTCATACATCACCAAATTAGTATTCTCATCCTCCATGTATCTGACTATATTTTCCTCATTTAGTTCGTTCATCACTTCTTCGTCCACGAGATCAAACAATTCCAAAAACTCCTTTTTTCCTTCCTGATTAACTTCAGTTTCAAGACTGCTCACTTGTTCGAGTAGATGGTCCAATTCAGACATTTTGATCTCCTGTTTCTCGTGGAGGTTGAGCACCTCATCGATGGTTTCATCTACCCGGGTTTGCTTTAAAAGAATGGTGTTTTCTAGCTCTTTAAGCTTCTCTTTCAATGGTCCCAAACCGGCTTCCATCTTGGAGAGATCATGACGCTCATCGTTTAAGAGCACTCTCAAGAACTTGTCTCGCGTCTCCTGCTCCAAGTATGTGAATTTTAATCTTTCGAATCTCTGTCTTTGTTGGTCAAACTGGCTGTTCAACAGCAAGGGTGTGAGACCGGCACCAGCACCACTGGGATCACTTTGAAATTCCTGCTTGGAATTGTAGATTGAAATATCTTGTTCAAGTTGCATCATTAAGTATAATCAAAACAACCGCGACAAGATGGTAAATTGGGTCTGTGTGTGTGTCCTGCATACAAATTGAAACCTTGAGACAAGCATTCTACTGTGATGGTTTATTCTAATTTATATTCGGATTGTATTTCTAATACTATATATTGCTATTCACAGATCCTGTCTATTTATTAATACCAACATCCTTCACCTTTGAAATTTCGTCGTTCAAAACAACTGGAACTTCAACAGATTCGTGCTCCATGACTGCTTCATTCTTCTTTGCTTTGGTCTTGTTCTTATCACTTGGAGTCATAACTAAATCGTTGAAATTCAATTTGGCATCATCATCAACATCATCAGCACCTTCATTCCATTCAAGGAGTTCTTTTTCGTGTTCTCTTTCTATAGCATACTTGACAGCATCTAGAACGTTATCACACATATGTTTAGGCTTGTATTTAGGTTCAGTTCCAGCTTGGTAAACACCGGTCTTAACCAAGATTGAGTGCCATGAGATATCGTGGGAGTTGGCAAATCTGATATCACTTTCTGGAGTATCACCAACAAAATACACTGTTGATGCTGGAGGTAACTCTAAGGTGATAGCATCAGATTTTTCTACGGCCAACTTCTTGGTTTGCTTCTTCAAATCCTTGATATCTTCATCACTTTCCTCATCTTCAGAGTCAGAGTAGGTATAGCTTTCCAATTTGTCTTGATTGATGATTTCTTCACCATCTTCGTTAATTAAGATATCAGCATCCTTGGCATTAGGGTCATTGACAGACAACTTCTTCAAATGGTCATCTAAGACACCTTTCCTCCACTTGGTTAACACTTTGTTAGCGAATTGGAATGTACCTTTTTGAGGCTTACCGAATCTATTCACCTTCAATTCTTTACCGGTGTGCTCTCTGTATAAAGCAGCAATAGAAACTTGTAAGGCACCCATACCGTATCTGGATAATTTATAATTAGTAGCCCAGATGAAGTCAGAGTGAGCAAAGTAGATAGCAGGACCTTCGTCAAAAGTCTTGGATTGGGTACCCATGACACCTTGCTTACTTAACAATAATTCCAAGATAATTTGTTGATCAGCAGCCCAATTTCTGGAATCAGCAAACACCAAAATGGCATCAATCTTGATCTTGGAAAAATCGGCCTTCTTACAACATTTCTCTTCATCTTCAGTCAAGTCGTGGTATGGGGAAACGGCTGGGTTCCATTTCAAAACATCCAATGGAGTGTAAACATTCTTGAAACCATAAGATTCAGCAACATTTCTACACACATTACCTACACCACCAACCACGAGAACTGTTTCATAAACACCAACCAAATCCTTCATTGGAGTGTGACCTTGAATGATTTGGTCTGGAGTTATAGTACAACCTAATCTCTTTGAGAGATCGTCAGATCTGGCACTTTCTGGTTTACCACCACCATTGGTAACAAACAAATAAGGCACTCTGATGTTGTATTTGTTTTCACCGTTCAACATTTTCAAAGCATCTACAGCCTGAGGAATGGTTTCTGGACCTCTTAATATCACCCCATCGATATCGAAACAGAATGCGTAAGAAGCGACTCTAACATGGTCAATAACGGCTTTTTTCTTTCTTCTAATTATAGAAGAGTTTCTGGATAATTTAGCTAATGAATCCACCTTTTTCAAGTTCTGAGAAGACAGCTTATTCAAAGAAGTTGAAGAAGTTAATTTTGTTAATCCGGTTTGCCAGTTATTCAAATCGGATAACGAAAGCGAACTGACCCTGTGTTTTCTTAAGGAAG
This sequence comes from Yamadazyma diddensiae, assembly GCA_030563465.1. Classification (NCBI taxonomy): domain Eukaryota; kingdom Fungi; phylum Ascomycota; class Pichiomycetes; order Serinales; family Debaryomycetaceae; genus Yamadazyma; species Yamadazyma diddensiae. Next base: position 393,392 of record JAJMIX010000004.1, read on the forward strand.
GAGTTAACTCATCGATTCCATCATTATTAAGATAACTTTGGAAGGCTGGAGTATTATCGATAGCGGAAGTAGATTCTGGATTTTGATTTGACATTTTATTTTACTTTATTTTATATGGTTATTAAAGCAAGGATATTGTCCAATTTATATCCAAGGATGGGGAAGCTTTGGTCTGTGCACTACTTTATTTTTATGCTCGGCGGCTGATTTTGAACAGCGTGGTTCTTCAGATTTCCATGACGAAATAGGCCCATATCTGGAGAGGGTGAGAGATATGAGAGAGTGGGGATAGCCCGTTTCGCCGGGTACAGCATGAGCTATGAACATAGACAATCGTTTAGTAATCGATTAAAGCTTAGAGGTGTATAAATTGGTGCTGAAACACATGTGTTAAGTTTTTACCAATCCTGTAAATAAAAAAAAATATAGAAGCAATAGTTGCTACTATACAAATATTTTAACATGAGGGTTTTTCCGAAAAAAAGAAATGACGTAACTTCGTCTAAGTGTGTATAATTTTTTGAAAATATTCAAGCCACTGCTGTTAACTTATTCTGATAGCTCATTCTTATAATTTGTATTAGCTGTACTTAACCGCTCTCAAAGCATGACCGTCTTATCTTCATCGCACCATTGGGGTTCGCATGGTTTGTTACCATGTCTCTTCCGATTCTATGAAGCCTCGAACAACGGAAAAACACTCCTGTATACAGACATGGCTATGTCTGAGACATCTCGGTTGAGTTTCGGGGAAAGATCTGGAAAACATTTACTTAATTTAGTCATCATCTTTGCTTAATTCCTGTGCAGGTCCTTTCCACCTACAAGAAATAATTTTAACATGGTCCGGAAAAATCTTTGGAGTTGCTTCTGCATATAATCTGCAACATTATGCGTTCCAGCGAATTAGGATATAAGATAAAGGACCACTCCTATGGGATTTCCCATTATCTGTCATTGGTGAAATGATACGTTTAGGTTTTATCATTCCCTTGCTCTAAGACTGTCGTCTTCTTGAGCCTATTTAGATCCCCCCTGGTGAACTAAAGGACATGCTAGTTCGGGATCCACGATGTAGATGATACTTTGACCTCTCTTTTCTACGTTTTTACTTTTTTTCCTATCAGTTTTATAGCAACGGTAGCTTCTTGAAGACTTATGGCTATTAGGCAGTTCATTATCAATTCCACTGTCCACATAGCCATATTTCTGGCGATCTTGGGTATGACAAGCTCTATCATTTCTTGTTAATTAGTTTCTAGCTCTCCAATGTATTATGCTGCTTTTATCACAAATAATTGTAAATTCATGGTTTGTTATTTGGAATCCATGTCTTCACCAACACACTTGTTAAAAAAGGATGAACTAGCTTGGACCCTTGTTGTCCCCCACCAATAAGAAAGAATATATCTCCCAGAAGAAAGTTGAATACAGTGAAAGTCAATTCAAGGATGAAAGTGTCCATAAGTGACCCAATTATTAGAGGTGCAACTACTAAAGAATCTTGAAGTTTTGGTGAAGAAACTCGTCAAGTTAATGGGGCTCATAAAGTCAATAATCAAGAGTCAAGAGATTTATTTGATTGTTGTGCATCATATGTTTCAAACAATATGAAATGGAGCTCTCATCGTTAGAGGTGCCTTTAGTTAATTGCAAAAATTTAGCTCAAAATCAAATAAGATAGACAAGGTACAGGCGTTGATGAGCATATATATATTGGTTGTGTGATTTACATTAAAGCTGACGTATACCGTAGTGTCTAGAATCGGGAAATCTATACTTTCAATAAATACCAAGAAGTAAGCAATAGCTTAACGTTGCCAATTTGAAACTTACTAATTTAAACCTACGAAAATAGCGTGCACTGACCATGCTGCAAGCCGCGCACCCCAGACGCTTTTGCAACCATTTAAGTTCCTCAAACACCATGTCCCACTCGACAAGAAACACCCCATTATTTTATTCCCCTTTTTTATGAACAGTGTACTGGGGTCATAAATCCGTAGCTGCGATCATAGCAACTTACCAGCAATCATATTATTCTATCACCTACAGTTCCAGTATCTGAATCTGAATTGACTTCCCAAAAAATTAAGAATGGTATTTATTGTTTCGCTACTGATGCCCCCTCGTTCCCAATACCCAGAATTGTATGTCACATTATACCATTGCAATACATTAGCTTCCTGGGTATCTGTTTTTCAAAATCATTTCCGTCTGTTGCGTTATTAACGCTATAAGACTGTGGTGTTATATACAGGATGCGTTATAATCGCTACAATTGATGCGAAACTTGGCATTGAGGTATTAACGCTAAGGTCAAGTATATATATGGGTCAAGATTCCACCGGTATAGCAACAGATTAAATAAATACAAATAATAAAGATGTCCAATTTCTCCAAAATCCCAGTTAACAATGCTTCTTGTGCCAACTGTTCTGCATGCAAGTGTACTACATGCACCTGTTCAAAATGCTCTGACAAAGAGTGCAAATGTACTAAATGTGAATGTTGTTAGTTCTTTATGCTCAGTTGAAAAACAATTCCTTTCGGGAAGCCTTTGTAGATTTTTAGCCTAATATATCAAACGATTTGTTTCTGATCTGCCTCTCAAACGCATATTCTTCATCTCAATAGCGCTATTTTGCAAAACAGCATGACAAGACTCTCATTGCTGTAAAACTAGAATCCCAATCGTTATAATCCTGGTACAATAATCGAACATTACACCAGTGCCATTTGGAGAGTAATTCATATAGCACTCTTTTTTCACGTAGACTGTTACACTTGCGAAAACCACATTTCTAACCTCTATCGTATTACGAATATTGCAACAAAAATTCAGAGCATATATTCTGTTGACAGGGTAATTACAAATCCCAGCGCTAGAACAGATTTTGCTTCCGAACTTTTGTAATCTTCAGTAAGTCACCTCAGAAAGCAAGATGGCTGGCCGTGAAATAGCCTGCATATAACAATCAATCGCGAGCCGGGCTCCAAACTTGAGTATTTGAACAATAGTACTTGCTGCTGCGGTAGGTTTGAACTATACAGGGATTTCAAATCGACCTCATTAGACCAAGCACTAACATTATACTAAAAAATCTACACCTCAACTCTTTTTTTTGGAAACTTAAACAGATTCGCTGAAAAATATTTTGGCTGACGTGGGGGATCAAAATGTACCAAACTGCGCCAATAGAAGCTGTGTCTGAAATTCGAATAACCCAAGCTGAGTCAAATGAAAAGTTCCAGCGGCAAACTCCTTTGCTTATAAAGCACTTTCTTGATCTTAAATTTCTTACCAACTAAACAGCCTGCAAGTGGCACAACTATTAATTACAACACCAAGTCACAACCGTCTTGCTACATATTCGAAATTTCTGCTTAAGTGATTACCACCATACACTCGAGCCCATTCGTGTCTCTCAAGCTTTTCTTGGGATTTGCATTTACTATGATATTCTTTTAATTTACATAATTTATCTATAAAAGTAGTAAATATTTTTCCCTTGTATTTGTGTTCCTCGCAGCCTCATTTCTTCACCGTTTTTAATCAGGTATCTTCTAACGTCTATCACTCCCGTTGCCCGAAACCTTCGGTAAAAGTCCATCCACTTTTAATATAATGAAACGCATAGCGAGTAACTAACCATATGAAGAACTATTCACAGGCAAATAACTCTTCAAGAAGATGGCCATGCAGATATCCTGAATTATCGCAGATGCATCACACAAAACACCCACATGGCCTCCATCCTATAATCTCTAGTATTCTCAAGAATCGTGCACTGGTATAGCAACATTCAAATCCCTTTCCCTTTGATATAATTACTGGAATACTTCAAGATCAACTAATATCCACCGTCCACTCTCCATTGATATTCGCCAATGGTATTTAATAGGAATAGTTCATCACCATTAGTGTATTATCGCTGAATGTTCTCAGGAAAATAGCCCAGCTTTAGTATCAAAATATATGAAGGGTAAGCCATCCATACGTTATGAATCAGTATCGCCGTGGTATAAAAGCGCTTTATATCTTGTCACCAACAAATTATTCAACTCAGGAGCAAGAACGGCGTGGAGGACGCAGCGAAATGATCCAACAGTGATATGACTTTTCAGCAAGTTAGTCCACATGCTTCGGTGGAACCATGTACACGAAGCCTATACGAAACTGCTCAAATTGTAACTCCTCCTTCCATGTAGTGCAGGTGTTGGTGTGTGATAATTCCTTTGAATGCACTTCAACTAAAGTAGAAGGGTGGTAAGATCTAAGTGGAAGGGTGGTAATATCTCGGAATCTTGGTTTTCAATGAGGCTTGAATGAAACTGAGGTTTAAACGTGAGAAGCAGTGTTAGTTAAATCAATGATGTCAAATTCTCTCACCTTCCATAGTAGCAGACTTAAAGTACCATCGAGATGTGTGTAGTTGTCTCATAGATGTACATACGTACATGTTAGTATAAATATAAATGTAGGTGTCTACATATGCTGTAGGTGATAAAACGCCATAGGCGTGGGTATACTCCTATGCATTTCGATATCCTAATGACCAGAGGCATCTACTTTAAGAATAAATCTAGTTTTTAGGTAGCTATATAGCTATATTATTTGAATACATCAACAGAACCAGTACATTCAATCCTAGCCGTCCCAAATTCAAAAAATTTGTATTTAAACCACAACTAATTCTTCTGATCTTAATTATGATAGACCTGGTAAAAGCCTTGGCGGTGCTTTCAGCTTCTTTGAAAGATAACGGAGTAGGTTGAATGCTTTAATATACGTAACGTCCAAGTCATAATCCAGTTGGACGTGATTGGCGTTCTTACCAATAGTCCTCTTGAAGTAAAATTATGTTCGTGAAGTTGTCAGATATTGACCTTTTGGATCCTTCAAAAAAACATGATGTTGGCTTATACTGGGTAACTGGTTTGCACTGGGTAATGTCTTCCTACCGTAACGCCATTAGAACAATATATGTATTATAAATATCTAAGTATTCAAGTATATAGGAAAGGATTCACTTTAAGTTCTGAAGATTATAATCCAAGCTACAAGTCAATCATTTTGAAAAACAATTATGGGGAAACCCGGGATTTGAACTATCTTGTTCTTTGACAAAGAAAGTATTACTCAGGTTTCATAGCAATTGTTGAAATCATAGGCTAGACATTACCCGCTACATGATAATTCTGAACGATATACTAGGAAGGGACTTCGCTTCATGGATCTTGACTTACTTGGTTGGAAGAATTTCCCTGGGTTAAGGATGGACACCTTGTCACTTTAAACTATTCATGCCCAAACCCCCAAACTTATCACCAGAGTAAGCAACATCCAATGGCCTTCATGACCTTCATTTCAAGGCCCTCTATGCTTCTGCCACCCTAGTTACCTTTTAACTTGCAGCATCCTCATTGAATGTCTTTCACAGTAGTAAGGGAACAGACAAAAAATTCCCCGCCCTTCCTCATGGTCACATTTGCTAACATACATTCAATGAAAAGGTACAATATGGTACGAAGAGATATGGTTGAATTTTAGATCACCCATGAGATGGTTAACCATCGAACGCATTCTTGCACTCTGTATAGAAAAAGATACTTGGAAGAAGAGGAAGACATCATTAGGCACTAATATGAAGCTAGCTAATGACAAGCTAGGTGGTCCTCATGGTAAGAGATAACAAAATAAACAAGTTGAAGACATATGAACAGAGTAGCTTTCCCCGGGCTGTATAGTAAGTGCCACCTCGATTCTTTATTCTACATTGCTTTCCCAGTTTTTTCACTAACTTGCCCGTTCTGTCCTAAAAAAAGCTGTCATCATACCTACGATCTTATAGCAGCCTCCTCTATTAATACATATTAGTGGCGGCTCTTGTCTGTGGTGTAGATAATGATACTGGTGCAAGGAGAAGAGATTTAGCAGCTCATTCAAGACTCTTTTCACAACCTTCATATATAATGGAAGATGTCCAATTCCACTTTATCGGTTTTTATAAGAGCAACATGTACTCTTTGGTTTTTATGTCTCAGTGTCATTGCTTTTACCATTCGTATTTGTAGGAAATCTATGCCCGAAATTAATCGTCTGTCTTTATAAGACTGTATCTATAAGGTTTTCCATTATCAAGGTATTTAAGTCCCCCTGAGCGGCAGCAGCCAAAAAGTTGCCCTGATAGTAGATGCATCTTGAGAACCAGTATCATCGTAATATAAATTCATACTTTACCGTAATCACTTTCTAATCTCCTTCTGTGTGATACTTAAAGATGCGAGGCTAACGCACGGTACTGGACATAGTGGGCTACTCAGTTTAATGAGGATGTGGGCATCGTTTTAAGGTATCTCTGCATTAGACGCAGTACCAAATGGAGTATCCGTACAATATCGGATACCATAGCAATTCTGTGGGGCTTTATAATAATATAGTTATCGAAATGGCCACCTTGGATGCTAACAACTTCTCATTCGATCGTTTTATGGCCCTGTCGACAGCTGGAAGAGACGACATACTCTTACCCCTGCATTAATTAGAGGAAGCTGACTTCTTCGGAGTCTGCATAGTCCTAATGTGTAAGTTCAAAAGGTTAAGAAGTTGATCTTCGCAACTATGAAACCATCTGACCAAATATTTGACGAAGTTGTATGTCGGTTACTACCTTAGGGCTAATGGTTTGGGACTAAGAATTAGCATCGATCAGCTTTTCAGTACCAATGAATTCCTTTTGGATGTCTTAGGACTGCCAAACGGGCTGCAGGTTGGTGGATCCAATACCAAGTATTTTTGACAAAGATGTAGTGGCATGAGCGAAGCCGACGTCAGCGCCTGGAGAAATTTTGTTATCGATTGATGCTTTGGTTTCGAGACTAGAAAAGATATCAACTCAGCATTTAATGGAAGTGAAAGCACAATTTATGTTCTTCTCCATGTAAATATGTGTGAATTTTATCTCCGTGATTGACGTCTTAGTCAGTGTTTCCAGAGCTACGAATGGGCCATAGCTTTTTGATTCTTATACATGGTATTGAGAGGTATCTGTAGTCGCTTCGAGATTGAGCAGTTTATGTCAACTGGGTCTTGCCTTTTTCTGCAAGTCTTGTGGCAACACTTGGATAATAAGATGATCAACTCGACACATGTTGATAAATATCTGCTGCTGATAATGTTCACGAGTTGCATTCTTAAATCAACACTTTGGTAAGAAATTGACCTTAACGCATATTCCAAATACTGGATGGCACAATGCCCATTATACGGAAGCTTCTTTTCTGGAGTGAGACGTTGCTCCTATCACATTTATTAAACTCAACCCATTAATGGGAGAATGATTGAGAGATGTTGGTAGGCTTGCTTCATTATCAGGTTCGGTGTTCTTCTGAAGAGGGAAGGTTGCATTGTAGTGGGAGGCTTATTTTGGGCTCACTGATAATTTATTCTTTTACGCTATCTCATCAGCCCTCTGCCATTCTTAATGAGGTGCAGTTCATGTTCCCCCAGCGTCAAATAGCCTGGGCGACTGGCAATTATATAATTATGACCGTGTCTTATTGAAGATGAATTAGGCAATATCCGTGTAAATAAGCATAATGCTTAGCTACTCTAATGAGTCGGGCAGCAACGAAGCCTCCCACTCATCAATTTAAACATACGGAGTGACCATCATAATATAGCACGTTGATTTTGTCTGTTGTCAATGAGCCATATGGTCTGGTGTCTGGGCCCTTTGGGTGGGTCTGTATATAATATATAGATACATAACACATCAAGTCAACATCATCTCCAATACACTCATAGACACATACCCACATAAGATTCTTATATTTTTGAATTTTCCTTACCACCTGCATTTGTTTTTAGATAGTTATGTAGCTATATAACTATTCGAACACAAACTTGTAGGATAAAAAATATATATAGGATTAAAAACCTTCAGAGTCCCTCATCAAGTCTTTGGTATCGGAAGCTTGAAACATACTTCATTCTAGTTGTAAATACTAAAACCAGGAGAACCAATGGCGAGCACTATTTAAGTTCAATGGCTTGTCCGTAGGTGAATTCTTAGATAGGCAGTTTTTCTTGGTCACTGGCGGTCCTAGCACAATAATCCCTGAGCGACGTCAGAAAAAAATGATCCTCGTGATTACAGTAAGCTTCCTTTATGGCAGCAAAGCGAGTATACATTAGACTTACGAATATAATAATTATATACAGAAACTTTCTCGATAGTTGTGGTTTGGTAGTTGTGGTTTTAGTTTTTGTATTGTGATTTCTCAATAAGTGGCCAAAATTTAGTCACTCGTGCATCTGAGTAACATTGATACAGGACTTTCCTGTATGTAACTTGTAAATTTATAATCGAAAGTATAACATGAAGTACAAATTCTACGTTGGAGGAATATGGCAAGGTACTCACCAATATTCATACAATATTGACATAATAAACCCATCGAAGTCTTTGCTCAAAGTTGTCTTTTCTGAAAACAATTTTCTCCTTGGATTTATACTAAATCTATGAAACTCGCGAGGAAGAGAATTAGTACTGAGTTTGAAAAATTTAAGTTCGACAACTTTAGAAATACGCTGACGAGCTTGTATGGAATTTCATCCACCAAAATCATTTGGAGGTACCAATCGTATTTGGAAACCTATTGCCGTGATGATACTTATAGCCATTGTCTAAGTGGATCATATAGAAACCGTTGAAGAACTCCACCTCGATAAAACTGTTGTTGCCAATAGTCTACCAGAGCCAGGCTTCGATGAATCATATCTTCTGTACAATCAATTATTTAAAATCAAATGAACACTAGATCTATACATACGTAATACCCTAGAATGAATTCAAATTACTTCGTATCAGAATGAATGCCTGATTTTATCAACGATAGATTTATAATCACCAATTTGAATTGAGTTTGATCTGCGTCTGTGCTGTATATTGGCCCAAACGACAATCCATCAATCATCTGATGTTGCCGTCTATGATCACAATCTTGATTATTGATATAGTCCCAAATATCGTGGAAAAAAGCGTAGACACGTGACTTAGATGATTCTTTTCGAGAAACACTTTTTGCACCCATTCATAACCTAAGTAAATGGTTCTTGGCGCCCTTCTCCATATGCACCAAAGCATATTTAAGATTTCGCTGCCCCTACGGATATGGTAGCTAAAGAGATTCTTTCTTTAGCTTTCCTGATTTCTTAGTCCTATCTTTCATAAGAAGATTCTTTAAAAACTAGTTCTATCGCCGTAGGTCAGCTAATTCTACACAATCTCTAAAGCCGGCATTTTTAAAACTCACCACAGCCTCAGGCGACTCTGAATTAGACAAAAGCTTTTAACTACCTTGTGTAAGTGTGAGCGAAAAATAGAATAAAGAGCATTTTCAGATAATCCAAAACAAGAAATTTTCTACTGGGAAAGTTTCCCCTCTAAGATTTAGAGAAAGCTGACAGAGGACTAGGTTATTTAGTCTTTCTTGAAGTGGCCAAACAAAACAATTTAGTAATCAAAAAAATGTGAATATATCATCATTACTGCTGATTTATTATGCGAATTGAAGTATTGGAACAGTCAGATTTCAAAAAGAGACACGAGCTTTATTTGACAAATATTGAATTAGTTTTTCATCTATAAACAAAAAGACTTACAACGTACCTAAAGTAATAACTCTAATGGGTTTTCGACAACTTGTTTCAAAGCCTTCATGAATTCACCACCTAAAGCACCATCAGTAATTCTGTGATCAAAAGTACCGGTGATGGTCATAACATCATCGAAAACGAAACCTTGTTCATTGACATCGGATGGGACAGCTTTTTTGTCAACAGTACCAATGGCTAAAATGGTAGATTGAGGTGGGTTTATGATAGAAGTGAAATTGTTAACAGCGTGGTTCATACCTAAGTTAGAGATACAGATGGTACCACCTTGGTATTCTTCTGGGCTTAATTTACCAGCTTTAGCTCTCTTACCTAAATCCTTGATTTCGTTAGAGATACTTGATAAACCTTTAGAATCAGCATTTTTGACAATTGGGGTAATCAAACCAGTTGGGGTAGCAACAGCAACAGAAACATCAACATTGTTGTATTGTCTGATGACACCTTCACTTCCTAACCAAGCAGAGTTAACAGATGGAACTCTTAAAGCAGCAACGGAGATGGCTTTGATTAATAAATCATTGACAGACAATTTGTATCTGTCGTTAGCAGAGGCATTCAATGATTGTCTTAATTTCAATAATTTAGAAACTGACATGGTTGATGAAACGAAATAGGAAGGAATTTCTTGAGTGGATTGTAATAATCTTGAAGCAATGGTCTTTCTCATTCCAGTAAGAGGAATATCTTCATAGGAGACAACAGATCCAGCAGCTGGGGAGGCAGCCTTTGGAGCTTCTAAAGATTCTAAATCACTAGCGACAATTCTACCACCTGGGCCAGATCCTTTAACACCCTTGAGGGAGATACCCTTTTCCAAAGCAATAGTCTTAGCTAATGGAGATGCAATAATTCTATCGGTTGGAGCCTTAACGGATGGAGTAGATGGTTTAGATTCAGATTTTGGAGCTGGCTCTGATGATTCTTCTGGTTTGGATTCTTCCTTAGCTGGAGCAGGAGCTGGAGCACCAGCATCACCAGCATCTTCAGCGGTGAAGTTTTCAAAAGCAGAGACGGAATCAGCATCTTCAACGTATACGGCAATTGGTTTACCGACTGGAACATCTTGAGAACCGTCACCCATTAAAATTTTAGCCAAAAATCCTTCTTCTTGGAATTCAAAATCCATTGAAGCTTTATCAGTTTCGATTTCAGCAATTGATTCACCTGGAGCTAATTCATCACCGACTTTTTTGTGCCAAGTTCCAATATTACCTTGGGTCATAGTTGGTGATAAAGCAGGCATGTTAATGACAACATGATCAGGGAATTTGGAAGAGTAAAATCTTGCCATTTGATATGAAGAGATCATGAATCTCTTGGTGACTGGTAATGAACCAAGTCTAAATGCCATAGTTCTAGTGGATCCAATTATTGACATTTTGTGTGTATTTCAATTGTAACTAAATGAAAATTTTCTGTCCGGTATTTTTCGAGTTATCCTTAATCGCATCAATGTTTTCCGTTGCGCGAAACCACTACGGGGATATTTGTCCGCAAAGACCCGGAGCTAACATTTGTCCAACAATACACGACCTGACCCACTCGGGTGTGTTTATGCTACAGCCTTATCTAGAGAGATGATCGTAAATATATTTGATTTTATAAATTAGTCTTCCTTCCAAAACTTTCAATCCCCAATTTAAATGGTTGTGTAAATGTTTCAGTTTCATAGTCTACTTCAATCGCCTTATTATTTTCTAAACTGTCTTTAGCCGTTTGCCAGGAATAACGCAAAATTCCAAAATGCCATCCGAACACTGAATCAATGTTTTCTTTGAGCCATGAACTTGTCCGGGGGTCTGATGGGTACCCTGACCCCATTTCAGTGCCTTTAAGAAGACCATCATTCTCATTATAATGATGTAAATATAAGTCTCTGGTGACTTTTGCAACAATCGATGCACAACTAACGATTGGGAAAAGACTATCAGCTTTTTTGGTGACAGTGAAATCGATGTTATCAGACAGGAAAATTGATTTGAGTTTAGCCTGATATTTATCTGGTGGCCCAACAGTATCTACATAAACATGTTTGATATTGACTTTTTTAGCCACTAACAACTTTATCAAATTGATAGTTGTATCGTGTGCCTGTTCGTTCAAATTGTAGTTTCCTTGATGAACTCTCAACATCCCACTCGATATATCCTTAGCAGATAGTATAGTTGTTAAGTATCCTATGTTGTCATTTAATTCGTGGTTTGGTTGATCCATGAGCTTATACAATTCGAGACGGAAGTCATGTTTCAAGACTTTGGAGTCGTCAAATCCGAATTTTCGAAGGTTTTCAGCGTACAGCTCTTTACAGTATGCTACAGAATATACCATTGGCCCCAAAATTGGACCTCTACCTGCTTCATCGACCCCCAAGATAATGGGCTCTCCGTTGAAATCAGGCACTGGGGAACTGTAAGTTATGGAATTGAAATGCTTGTTCATATTAAGTAATGACGGAGGAAGCCACTGGGAGCTGTGTTCTTCCTTTATTCTCTTTATATCTCCTGATACCCCGACATTGTCTGATTCTTCCAAGTCTCTTTTCATGCTGCAACGCGTAGAGGGTATTTTTTCGTGGTCTCAGTTTTTGGGCCAGGGCCATCTCAGGATTTGTGTCTCAGTTAGTAAGCCACCGTTTCATGGTCTCATATGTGACAAAGGTAATTGATGTTGCCGGTACTACTTTCAATACACTCACCGTAAAACCTCTATAGAACCCATTGGACATATATAGATTTCTAATCTCATCGACCATGGACGATGAATCGAATTTTTGTAGATTTGACCGAAGCACTTGAAATGGGTACATAATTAACATGGATGTGAATTTAGATACAGAAGATGCCATGAAATAGAACTGGATATCGTAGTCTTTTTTATATGGTTGTAGGATCGATAATGCTTTTAAATGGTCGTAGATGGTAAAATGTAAACTGTTCTGAAACACCTGGAAAAGAGACGGCACAGCTCCTCGCCAGAAAGTCTTTATCCCTTCATTTTTATAGATGGATCTGGTGGCGCTGAACAACGTCTCATCCCGACCACCTTCGCTAAGTAATCGGGTTTTCAAGACCCATATTGGATTTGTAAGCAATGAGGTGAAAAGTCCGGAGATCGTTGATGCACTGAAAAATTTCAAGGTGTTGGATGAATTTGCAAAGTTGGTCTTAAGCTGTTCATACAAGGTGAAATATAAAGACCATCCCGTAACATTTCCCAAAATATTAGGTGATAACCCCTTGTACAATTCACTGATAAGTGTATGATTTCGAAGTTGCAGTTGCTGGGTAATATTGTTTAGCACATGTTGAAAGGGATGCTTTTGGGGTCCTGCGATCTGAAGACGAACTTTGATGAGGTCTAATGGATGGGTTATTAGGGTGGTGACAAGACCTGCTGTTAATCCAGAAATGGAATCAATCTGTGTAGTATTCATCTATTGAATTACTGCATCAACAGTGCGGATGAGATGAACCAGAGATGGGATCACCAGTGAGGAATGGGAAATGATAAGAGGACTGGTTTAAGTCATAAAATATGAGAGGTACTCGGATCATAATTCTTCGTCCATTACTATTCAATGCCTATTTACGTTAGCTATTTAAACACTTGGGAATGGAGATAATAAGTTCAATAAACCAGGTCTACTTGGGGTTGAAGACCAGCCCAAATAAAGGACCAATGGGATGAAACCGTAGTGACTGATAGTCTTGGAGTAATCTAATAATGAAGAAATTCTTTCCTTTGATTCGTCTGATAAAGTAATTTGCATGGCTATATATATACAAGGATTAGTTTGATTGAAAACTTTTCAGTTTTCTGAGTGCGGACATGACGAATGTGAGACTGACACTGTCACCACGATTGTGCGAGAATTTTGCGAGAATTTTGCGGGAGATAGGGAGAGAACGGCGAGAGTGCAGCGAAAACACTACGGGACCCAGTGGATCCAGTGGACCCAGTGGACTCAGTGTACCCAGCGAGAGTACTGAGAGAACTGGCAGTGTGATTCACTGGCAGTGTTCTTCAATGGCAGCCATGGCGATTCAGTATAGCTTCTATGTTAGATATTTCTTCGTGTTTTCTCTGTAATAGGGTCAGAGTATATTAGTATATTAGATATTTGTTCTCTCTGTAAACTGTTGGATAGTTGAAAGCCAGATTACCGTCGATACAGTCTCTTGCGATCAATAGAAAATCATCTTTCAGCAAGCGATTCCCTTGTAAGAAATATAGAACTACAAAGAATAGACTCAATGACTGAGTCAATATCTATCCTCTAGAAGAGCCAACAACCCACGCTAAGTGGTACGGTACTGCGGTAGAACTACAATATAAGAGAAACAAACAGAATGTAGTGGAGACCGATCAGACTGTAATACAAGAATGTATTACTGCCACTCAAGGATACAAAGCCTAACCACACGATCAGTACAACAGAACAATGACAAGTATCAAGCGTCAAGGCCCATCATAAAGCTTTATCTTCTCCATCACCAGAACCCATCAATCTATGGCAGAAAAAAGAATATGGGGCAGAAATAGGAGATACGTAAATGGCGTATAGTCTGCAATGGATATATATCGTGATAATCTACCACTTCAACCTATTGCAAAACATCACCATTCACTCACACTGGTTCGAAAATTTTTCAGAACTTTTATGTTAGTCCAAAGGTTACCCGGAGAGGTCACGTGGAAGTTCCTATATATCTAGAAGAGAGGGAGATGAACTCTTTCACCCCAAACCCCCTACTCTGTACCACCGTAGGCGGATCCCGTACCTTATAGCCTCGTAGCAATACTTTTCCTGCCTGTCACATACTCTGATTTCCCCAACACTCCCATACCCTACACTCCCTATCTAACACTCTCCTATACCCACACCTACACTCCAACATCTAATATTATTTATTGTGCTATACACCCATCCACTAACAACTATACATCACTCTTTACTTTTCAGGTCTCAAATCTGATCTTATTGGAGCAACTAATGGATGTAATTGACTTAAATACGTGAATGCCCACATCAAAAACATCATTGAAATACATAATATCACCGAAGATCTCCAAACAGTTCTATCTTGTTTAGGAGCGGCCACCCAGAATACAGAACATACTGCTGCAACGAGAATAAACACAATTAAAACCGTATATCTACATGAGTTAGTATAATGTTGACCCTCAATGGAGTTTGCCGAGATCAGTGAAATTGGGAAGTTATAGTAAAGGACATATCACCTATCACGACTGAATAATCTAGTGATACATACCCACTCATAATGAAGTTAAATGTAAGTTTCTGGTACTTATTTAGAAAGATATGAAATCTCGAACCTGTTTTCTCCCAGTGCGACTATACGGATAGCTCCAGTTTTCAGTGCGACCAAAGTTCCAGTGCGACTAAAGCTCCAGATTTCCAATTCTGCGAACTTTGCATTTCTGAGTCTTCACAACTAAATCAGTGCGACTGCCTAATGGAACCACCACAACCACCCCCAATACCGAAACAACTCATTGGCTGGCTTTATGATGTTTTGCAACCTCAATACTCCAACAAACAGTTATGTTATACTCATATAGTTCAATTGCTTCAAACATATTTTTCCAAAGGATTTCGAATCAGGACTAGAGTCCACACCTCAGACACTACTGGCTTGCCTAATCTTTTGATAAATATTTACGGTAAAGTTCGTAACACTAATATTGAGATGTGGATCCCGTTGAATTATCCTTTCAATAACCAGCATCATGATCAAGCTTTAAATGGGGTCCCTTTCGTCTATGTTATACCAGATAACGCCAATGGAGTGTACATCAAGCCAGGCAATTTCATCGACAGTCAGGGAAAGTTTTTCCACCCCTATTTGACAGATTGGTTCAACTTCTGTAGACCAGAAACAGTTAAACAATTCAATTTGATCAACCTTATGAGAATTCTCGATGAAACATTCAAGATGGAGTCTCCCATCTTCTTGTCTTCACCGAATGCTCCTATTCCTCCCCCCAAACCTGTGAAGAGCCCTGAGTTGGGCTGGGACAATACTGGCAGCTCGCTATCTCCCCAAATGACTGGCCCACCACTTCCTCTGAAGCCATTACAACCACGTGCCTCTGGTCAGGCCCCTGTTCAGGCCCCTGTTCAATCTCCTGCTGGAACTGGTCCACTGTCTGTTCCACCACGGTACCAGGCACCTTTACCTTTACCCCAGGCTTCTCGCCATCCAGCTCAACCAGTCCAACCAGTCCAACAGACTCCGTACCCACCATCTGCATCTTCTCCCCCAGCATACTTGGTGAATGACTCCAACGTTCATAGGAACCTTCAGCCTGGTAGAAATGATGGCCAACCTATCTCTGGCCAACCTGGTAATTCCCGTTATAACCCTGGTCAGCCTAGCCACTCTTCAAGATCTCAATCTTCCGCCAATGTGGCCTCACCTCAAGGTCCTAGATCACCATCAACGAGGTCTCCACCGACAAGATCACCTCAAGGAACCACTCCTTTGAACTCACCTTCTACTAAGTCAAATTCAATGCTTGGAAGACTAGATGACTTGATGGATAGAGATGATAGACAGGAACCTCGAGTCAATAGAACAAATGAACAAGTGTTACAGAGATTGTCTAACGCATTGAATGCTACCCTCGATACCATCCCTGCACACTCAGAAGAGTTTATTAATAAGATAAACTTGAATTCCCAGAAAATAGACAAGCTTTACCAACAATTAACCTATCACAATAATCTGGCCACAGCCAATAAGAATAATCTTGTGAATCACCGTAATTATTTGACGGATCAAGTCGCAAAAATAACTACTTTGAATACCACACTTCAAGCCACGTTGGATCTGAATGCTCATGATGCAGAGAATTTGTATATCACGCCTGACAGGAAGATAAAACTCGATGAGCTTGTAGTACCTGATTCGGTTTTGACGAACCAGCTTTATTCAGTTGTGGCGGAGATAAAGGCTAATAAAGATTGTATTGCATTAATAGGCGGGAGTTTTGAGGGAGAAAGTGAATTAATAAATGATGACAGTTTTGAATCTTGCGTCAAATCTGTTAGAGCTATAGGTAGAGAATCATTTTGGCTAGAATTAACTAAGCATGATATTGCGAAGAAAATGGCTATATAGATTAATATAAGTTTCCTGCATACATTTATTTTTTTTTTCCTCGCAGACTTTTCATCTCATCTTGAAATACTAAGGTGAAAATTTTTTAGAATAGTGATAAACATGTCTAAAGAAGATTTTGTTATCAAGCCAGAAAGTATTGAGCCAAGTAAGGATACTTCCAACTGGCCATTATTATTAAAGAATTATGACAAATTATTAGTTAGAAGTGGTCACTACACTCCAATTCCTTCTGGTTGTTCTCCATTAAAGAGAGACATTAAATCCTATGTTTCTTCTGGTGTTATCAACTTGGATAAACCTTCAAACCCATCTTCTCATGAAGTTGTTGCTTGGGTTAAGAGAATCTTAAGATCAGAAAAGACCGGTCACTCAGGTACTTTAGATCCTAAAGTTACTGGATGTCTTATCGTTTGTGTTGACAGAGCCACTAGATTAGTTAAGTCTCAACAAGGTGCTGGTAAAGAATATGTTTGTATTGTCAGATTACACGATGAGCTTAAAGATGAAAAGGAGTTAGGTAGAAGTTTAGAAAACTTGACTGGTGCTTTATTCCAAAGACCACCATTAATTTCTGCTGTTAAGAGACAATTGAGAGTGAGAACAATTTACGATTCAAATTTGATTGAATTCGATAACAAGAGAGGTTTGGGTGTTTTCTGGGCTTCATGTGAAGCCGGTACTTATATGAGAACTTTATGTGTCCATTTAGGTATGCTTTTAGGTGTTGGTGGTCATATGCAAGAATTGAGAAGAGTCCGTTCTGGTGCTATGTCTGAAAATGATAACTTAGTCACTTTGCATGATGTTTTAGATGCTCAATACGTCTATGATAACACTAGAGATGAAACTTACTTGAGAAAGGTTATTCAACCTTTAGAAACTTTATTAGTTGGTTACAAGAGAGTTGTTGTCAAGGATTCTGCAGTTAATGCCGTCTGTTACGGTGCTAAATTAATGATTCCAGGTTTATTACGTTATGAAGAAGGTATTGAAGTCTATGATGAAGTTGTTTTAATGACCACCAAGGGTGAAGCCATTGCTATTGGTGTTGCTCAAATGACTTCTGTTGATTTACAATCTTGTGACCATGGTGTTGTTGCTAAAGTTAAGAGATGTATCATGGAACGTGATACTTATCCAAGAAGATGGGGATTGGGTCCAATTGCTCAAAAGAAGAAGCAAATGAAGGCTGATGGTAAATTAGACAAATTTGGAAGAGTTAATGAAAGTACTCCAGATTCATGGAAATCTGAATACAAAGACCATGATGAAGAACCAGCACCTGCTGTTCCAGCTTCCAAGTTAGAGACTCCAGAACTTCAATTACCAAAGAAATCTGAAGAATCTGCTCCTGAAGAAGAAGTAAAGGAAAAGAAAGAAAAGAAAGAAAAGAAGGACAAGAAGGAAAAGAAAGAAAAGAAGGATAAGAAGGAAAAGAAACGTAAGGCTGAAGACGAAGAATCTCCAAAGAAGAAGAAGAAATCCAAAAAGGACTAATCAAGCATGTCAAAAACTTCAAACCCGTGTATAATTTATAAAGGAATGAAAAATTAGGTTATAATATTATTTTATTTGAGTTCTATACTTTTCTCCAAACTGGCCAATTTGAGCTTGATCTCTTCTATGAGTATACTGGGTGAGCTTCTCTTCTGATGAAGGTGAAGTAAAGTCTGGTAGAATGAAATCTTTAAAACAATGTCAGAATAACCCACTACCCTCTTGAGTACCTTCGAACAATATTCGGCTCTTTTATCAACTCTTTCCATAGAGGTCTCGTGGAATATGCAAAATATATTCACCACAACTTTCAAAAAAGGCATTGCGAGTGTATCACCGTCGAGTTCTTGTAAGTATGCAAGAGATTCTTCGAACTTGGAGGTATGAGATTTGTAGTTTATTTCTTCCAAGCAATTATTCAATTGGACTAATGCTCTCATATCAGAATTCGAGGAAAAAACCCCGTTTTCTAGTATGTTCTTCAAGTCTTGATGCATGTAGTCTTTGAACCTTGGTGATTCCTCGTCATCGAGTGCAAAAGACATCATCAACTCTTGTATCTTCGAATACATGTTAATGTCACTTGAAGGTGATGTCGAAGCTTCGATCGAATTCATTCCCACCAACCCATTCTCATAATCTCTATTGTGCAATTGAATGAAAGAGGTAAGATAATTGAATTTGTTCTCATTAGTTACTAGCACTTCATCCAATAGTGCCAGGACCTCTGGGTTTTTAACGTTTTCCAGTACAAATGGCAGAACTAAGGGAGTTGCAGACGATTCACTAGGATTCGATAAATGAGCCACATTGATCCAGTTCTTGTAGAATGCTATGTTATAATAGATGTTAGAGCAAGCCACAAATCTTCTTTTGAAGTTCTCGTAAGAGGCACTGATAGCCGATTTCCCTTCAATAATCTCGTTGAAGGCCTCCAGGATCTTACCAGCAGATTCTAAAGGACCAGTGACTTTTGTAACTAGCCCCTGATTCACAAGCCCAAGACATAAGACTAGTTTATAGAATGACGTGAACTCGATGGCGTTCAACCAATGAAGTTGAAGCTTCAAAGATTCTCCACTAGATAAGCTCACCTCAACATTATACAGGCCATTACTGTCCCATGTATCCCAACCTTGTTTTCTATTTTCAGATATGAGACCATCCAAGGCCTTTGCAGATTGTCTAAATCCCATCATATCACCCAGCAAAAGAGAAGTAACAAGACCGATCAAGTGGTACATAGAAATGATTTGAGCTGGTTGACTTTCCACCACGAGACCGGCGTAAAACATTGAGAATGCCAGCTTGTCACCAAGTGCAAGAGCTTCACAGGAACATAATAAGCGTATGTATGTCTTCAAAGGTTCAGGACAGCGCTCCAATGATTCTGAAAAATTCTGTGACTTGTAAATGGAATGTAGATCACCAAAGAGTTGGTGTCTATATACGAAAGTGATGCAGGATTCAATGGGGGTATGGGTATTCTCAACGAGATGAGCAAACAGCAGTTTTGCATAAGTGATATCGGATTCCTTTAAAATCTCTATCTGTAGAACCAGGGCCATTATGGTATACTTTTCAAGATCATTTCTTCTTGCAAGATTGAGACATTTGGTACAATATGATTCAGCCGTACGAAGGTCTTTAACCTCCCGGAAAAAAAGACACGAAAGCTTATAGTACACCAAACATTTCAATATAGGATGTAGTAACAGTGCATATTTAGCAAGAGTGGCCTTTAAGCTCTTTATACTCAATTTTATTAGCTTGTAATACCGTTGCAACTCGCGTTGATCTGTGATGATTGTGGCCACTATTGACTTTGCAGCATTGTAGAACCGATCAGACATGAGAACAAGCTTAAGTAATTCTACGTCCTTGTTTGCGTAAACCTTGTGCTTTGGGGACAAAGAATCGATTGACATGATAGTATGATTTGCAGCTTAATTTTTCAGTATATTTTCAAATCGCGTACAACTACAGAATACTAAAAACTATCCATTACACTAACGGTGATAAAACAGCATTACAAGACTAATTTACAAACAAATACATAACTTACAACAAGGATCAAATTCTACTTTGATTTTCACTTTGGTTTATTTTATTTTGAAGTTCCTGTCTTAAAATTCTCTCATGTCCCAATTCAATTTCGTACTGATCTTGAATATCACTTACAATCTTTTTGAATTCCTTTCTTAATATAGCATTACTCATACTCTTTTTTCTATCTTCATCTTCACCTTCTTCGCCTAACTTGTCTATTTTCAAAAGAGCCAACTGGTTTTTTAATTTGGCTATTTCTTTGTCTTTAGCTTCATCGGTTATTTCATTTATCGATTTATTAGATTGTCCCAGTTTATATTTTTCAACTTCTGCTTCTAATGAGCTTACACGTTTACGGTAATCTTGAATGATTTTGAGGGAGTTTTCTCTAGAATATTCAAACTCTTTAATTAAGTATTGGTGACTGAATCTCAAATCATTTAATGCAGTTTTATAATCGTTTATGATTCTGAAATCAGCTGCATTCGAAGGGTTCATGGAGAAAATAGATGATTCGTTTAGTAATGATGTATTGTTCATATCCGTCACGTCGGCCATGTTTCTCGGACTATTTTCTCTAGTTGAAGCAGATGGAATTGAAGATTTGGGTAAATTTTGATCGAAATCTGCAGATGATAATGGTGTATTAGAATTAGAAGAAACCAAAATATCGACACATTCTTTTATCCAGTCGAATTTGGCTTCAATAGATTCATTATCACTGGTTGGAGGAGGAAGAGTTATATTCTTTTTCACCGAGAGCGAAACAATATAACTGATAAATTTATCAAATACTATTTTATAATTTGGAGATGCGTTTCCTGAACTTAGAGATAAGTTATTTGAGATCTTTATATCTTCAACATAACCTAACAATAAGCAAGATAAATTATGGTTATTCAATTTCATTGATAAATCCCCAATTTCTTCGCTCAATTCGATGATTTTATTGTTCAATAAATTATTTGATTTAACGATTTTAATCAAAATTGAAGGATCAACGTCTTCATTTACAACATTACTAATGAATTGTTGAGAAATTGATAATTTAGAAGAATAGTAATTCTTCAATTCTGTCTTTTCATCAATTAGAGATTTGATTCGTTTAATAGAATCGAGGGAGACAATCAGTTTCTTGGTGATTTTGCTGATTTCAAAAACTGAATTTTCAATTAATACCTTTAAATTAAGATAATTCAACATTCTATTATCAACCAGAGTTTCAGACTTATCGGATTCACTGGTTGGAGTTGAAATTAAACTTGGAAGCTCCTCAATTAAAATGTCCCCTTCATCCAATTTTAACTGTAAATGATTATTGAATGAAGAATTAAGGAAATCTTCATTATAAGCAAATTCACCCCCTTGTGTTTCAAGCATTTCTAGTCTATTTTTATGTTCTTGTTGGAGCTGGAATTTTAAAAGATCTGGGGTGGTGTTGGATAGATTGTAGTTTGTATCACCGTTAAAAGGCGAAGTTTTCAAAAATGCTTCTGGTTCGATCATTTTATAACGTTATAATTAAAGAAAGAATACCAGTTAAATGTCAATTGTAGTTCTTGTAATAGAACTAGCGCAAGTGTCAGATAGTGAGAAAAGTCCTAATTTCAGATTAGGTTTTGTTGATGCAGATTTTTATTTTCCTGGCGCGTCCTGTGCGCCTGCTTTTGTTTTATTACCGCGTGCGGTCTAGGCCTCTTTTTTGAGGAGTGTTTTGCTATTTCCTGCAGCGGTGCTATTGTCCTGCAGCGCTCCCACTATTCTGCAGCGCTTGAGCCTACGGTTCTCATTACACGATTTTCAGGCACACAACAAACGCATGTAATGGGTGATGATACCCACGACACAGCTAAACCAAATATCCTCTCGAGGATAACTGCTAAATCTCGCGGTACAATAAGGTTTATCCTGTTTAACATAAATGGAGTTAAGACTTTGCGGCATTACGCTCCATGGAATCAGTTCAATAATGATTTCAATAAAATCTTCCATGCCATGAGTGGAGATGTTATTTCGTTACAGGAACTCAAGATGACCAATGGGAACATTCTGTCTATCAATCTTTGTGACCTTGGAGATTACAGATCTTTTATTTCCGTTCCTGCTGCTAAAAAAGGCTATAGTGGAGTTGGACTCTTCGTGAGGATTCCTCGAGATGATGAAGATTCCAGTTTAAAGCATAATTTGAACGTCATAAAGGCTGAAGAGGGTATAACTGGGTATCTACGTATCGGGAATCGTCGATACGTTGATTTAGATGAACATGAAGCCATCGGTGGTTACGTTACAGCTGAAGATATAGACGAATTTGACGAGAATAAGATGTTGGAATTGGACAAAGAAGGTCGAGCTGTAGCGGTTGAACTAGCCTGTGGATTGGTGGTATTTTCGGTCTACTGTCCAGCAAACTCTATGGGGACAGAAGAGGGAGAAGTGTTCAAGAACTTCTTCACTGAGCTTCTAGTACGAAGGTGTCAGAAGTTGAGAAAGCTGGGCAAACAAGTGTTGATTCTTGGGGATATGAATATCAGTTTGAATCTCATAGACCAAGCAGATGGAATTCAAGAACGTATCAACAAAGGACTCGTTAAATATTTTCCCGATGGCGAGGTCTTTGAGACCCAGAACTTGGAACAATGTTTGAAATTCAAACAGGAGAGGTTTTCCCGATTGTACATGAGCAGGTTCGTAAACGACAGTATAGTTCACCCAGACAACGATCTCTCACAGGTGTTTCTCCATGATACCACAAGAGAATTCCAGGGCAGGAAACTTGGGATTTATACTTGTTGGAACACTATGAATGGAGCTAGACAGACGAATTACGGGTCAAGAATAGATCTTATATTGACCACTAAAAAATGGATGGATTCTGTGACACATGCTTCACATTGGCCATTCTTGATGGGCTCGGATCATTGTCCCATCTTCACTGATTTTGCTGTACATGCAACTGAAACCTTTGACGTGAAATCTATAAAGCTTCCGTTTGAGGCTAAGAGGTTCTATAAAATAGTCAAGCATCACGACATTGCCAGTATGTTCAAAGCATCTAGAAAGAGACTGAGTACACCTGAAGACGCTGGTGAACCTAGCCAGAAGAAGTCATTTACGTATGTCAGCAGGAAAGATAAGAAGCCAGACCAAATATCTATCAAAAGCTTCTTCCAGCCTCTTGCAAAACAGATACAGAATATACCTGAAGCATCAGATACTAAAGTGGTGAAGAGTAATGGGAAAAAGTTGGATCTTCTGACATTTTACGGTGAACCTCCCAAATGTCAACATGGGGAATCTTGTCAATTGAAGACTAGCTTGAAGAGTCAAGCAACAAGAGGGAAGAAATTCTGGTGTTGTCCTCGTAATTCAGTAGGTATGAATAACGAAGGTAGATGTTCATATTTCCAGTGGGTGGAGAAGAAATAGAGTATTGTGTTTATGTGTTTTTTGAAACCCATATATTAACCCGAATGATTTATCTATATGCTAAAATACATGATAAAAAATAAAATACAATATGAACAACGTTTGTGTTCAAGATTTTCTGAATTCACTCAACACCGGATAAATGGCTTCGAATGCAGCGTAAATTTCTTCTCTTTGTTTGGCACCGGTTAACACGATTTTCCCAGAAACGAAAATCAATAACACGATCTTTGGTTTAACCATTCTATAAATTAATCCAGGGAATAATTCCGGTTCATAAGACGAGAAAGTACCATGGCTAAATGCAAGACCTTCCAATCTAATTGGGAATTTGACATCACAAGAACCGACGATATTTTGAATTTTGAAATCAGTAAATTTGGCATTGAATCCCAATTTTTGAATGATTCTAGCATATTTTCTTGAAGCCAATTTACTGTCGTTCTCTGATTTTGCACCGGTAACAACCATTTTACCTGAGGCAAAGATCAAGGCGGTTGTTTTTGGTTCTCTGATTCTCATAATAACAGCTGCGAAACGCTTTGGATTATATTCAGCATTTCTAGCATGTAATGCAATAGTTTTTAGATCCAATCTGCAATCTAAATTTACCGTGGCAACGATATTTTGTAATGTTGGTACAATACCTAAAGCTGAACCATCATCATTATCAGTTTTGGGTTCTATAATACCATCATCTTCTCTTTTGGCTTGTTGATCAGCGCTTATACCTTGTGGATAAGATAAAGAATCAGGTCCGGTGAAAGCTTTAGCTTTAGCGGGAGTATTGGGTAATTTTAATGAATCCATTTTTGTTATGAGATGACAATTTAATGTATCCCGGAATGATTATCAATTATGTAAACGGAAATTGAAAATAATTAGGTATGTATATTATACGATACAATCTTTTGGGGTTTTGCAATCTGATTACCCGATTAGGAAAGAGACTCTTTTCAAAAAAACCCCCAACCAGGGGGAAATGCGGATGCTTTTATACTGAGAGAAAGTGTCCGGGTAACTTCGCGAAAGATGATGGCTTGTTGCGGTCCATGCCAGTAATCAAGTAAATCATGACGGGTTCATTTAAATCTATATCAAAAAAAAGGTATATACAGAGATTGTAAAATGAATTGTTAAACAATCTTAACGTTCCTTTAATAATTTATTTCTCTTTTCCTTTCTCCGTAATCTTTCCACCTTCCTCTTATGCATCTTAGTAGCCATCATTTCAAATCTTTCCTTCTCTTCCTTAATCTCTTTTCTTCTCTTCATTTCATTTATTCTAGCCATTTTAGCATCTTGTTTTTCCTGTTTTAATTCGTTTAATTTGGCCTTATATTGTTCTTCTTGTAACTTTTTAGCGTTTCTCTTATCAAATTTGGTTTGCTTACTGACTCCTAGACTTTTAACTCTAAAAGCAGATTTATCGTCTTTCCAATTCTTCCCATTAACTCTTGGTCCTTTACCTGAATCTGTGGCCATTGCAGCAGTAGTGAAAATTTACTACACAGCAGAAATAATCTTCGCGATGAGATAAGAGTGGGTGGTGCACGCACCAGATATATTTTTTGCAGCATACTTTATTTATTCATCATAGACGTTGGATTTTTTGTCGATGATTAATTTGGCCTTTCGAGTCCATACGCGAGATCTGGTAAATTTAGAGAATCCATCTACATAATCGCCATTTTCCCAGTAATTATCAAAGTATTTCCAACCATTATTTTTGTGCTTGCTGTAGTCCATATCGATAGTCCATTGATCATCGACCCATTCCCATTTATAGATATATAAATCGTTGTTGAAAGTAGGTGGATTGAAAGAGGATAAACTAGTGGTTTCTGCAAGAGAGTCTTTGAAACAGTAGTTAGCTCTTTCATGTGGTAATAGGATATGGGACCAGCCAAGTCCTATCCATCTACGTTCATTTTCCATCACCTCGAATATAACCGTCTGATTGAGTCTTGTGGGCGATTCAATGGTTTTGTTCAATACCCTGAAATCTCCCAATGTATTACCTTTGGTGACTTCGGTCGTCATTGTGGTCTTGGTTCGATTCTGTAAATTCCTCTTGATATCCAACCCCGTCAAGTAAAAAACCACAATTCTTATATATACCGATCTCCATAACAATCTTCTCATGGAATAGGACCAAGGAGAGTGGTAACTCAAGCAGAAAAGTCCGCATAACCACAAGTATTTTTGAGGAGATATGACAAATTTGACAAACAATAAATGCACTGGGGTCAACAAAGCGGTAACCACGAGTAATTGGACGAAATTTCTAAGCTTCATGTTCTGACGTTTGATGGGTTTCAAAAGCATCTCAAATCTAACGGTGATGTTATGTAACGTTCTCAAGATCTCGTCAATTGTAGGTTTCTCGTTGTTCCTTATATCATAAATGGTGGAATTGATGTTCCAAATAAGATATGAAAATACCAACGATAATAGTATGGGGAACACAATCAAACTTATGTAATGCCAGTACATTATAATTAGGGAATAAATGATTATAATTAGCATATTTGTGTATGGGTCATCGTTCGTCCAGGTGATTATTTCCAAGGCATTATCGACGATTAATAGATAAGGGAAGATTTTTGATAAGATGGAGGATAAAATGGGGTTATCTATCAACAACTGATTGTTACTGCTATACTTAAGAAGTCTTGTATCAGACGGTTGGAAATTTGCAAATATAATATCATGTTGCATAGTTGGTGGGTTTTTCGCATTCATATGAATGTGGAGTATGTTTGTTGGTAGGGGCACGGCACACAGAGCATTGACAGAAGCATCAATTTATATACAATATATACATATACACTCATCTCTTTCTCCTTTTATTGATGAATAACAACTCATTGTTGATAGCCTTCGTATTGTTTAGATCATTGAAGTACAAGTTTTCTTCAATCAATTTGTCATTACCCAAGTACAATATCTTAATTGCATCTCCGAAACTAACAGCCACCGATTTAAATCCGAATTTTTCAATACAATTGACTTTATTAAAAATGAGTCCATTGTTCATGTTTGGGAGTCCATAAGGGATTTGTTTGCCGTCAAGTAATGTGATAATGAATCCTTCCCATGAACCCTGATCTTTTTTAGTCTGTTTCTTTTTATTAGATTTTAGACTCCTAAGTTTACCTTGACTTTCAGATATCTCTTCATCTGAATGGTCATCTACAAACTCATCTTTGGTGTTTTTGACTCCAATAACAATGTTCGTATCTGTGACTTCCCATGCAGTTATGTTCTCATACCAGTGTTGTTCTTCCACTACATTATCAAACCCAGCGCATCTGATTTCTCTGGGATCTCTTTCCACTCTTAGACAGATGTTGGTCCTTGATCTGGTGTTTAACACTTTGAACGTATGAACAAGCAATGTATTGGTATTAAAATCTTCATACATCACTGATAAACTCTTGATCGATACGCATCCACAGAATTTACAGTGGGTGGGTTCCAGGTGTGCAACTCTGAAACTCAGAGATTTGAAATGTCCCACGTTGATCTTGTGAAGAACATATCCTGACTGAACATCAATGAGTTCCGCTACCGAACTATTGACTCTGATTATCATACCAACGAACTCCAATGCAGCAATGATAGGTTTATTGATTTCGATTTGAGAACCAGCGGAGCCTGTATCACTCAAATTTGTACGATTAATTGAAGATTTGACCGATGAAGCTATAGAAGCGAAGTTGTTGGAAGACGATGCGAAATTGGAATTTCCTCTTGACATTGGTGTGTCAAGAATCTTTACTTCCTTATTGTATTTACCGTCGGTTGTATCAAGTTTGATGAATCTCCATTTATTGTTAACAGCAATAGAAACGATAAGGTCCTTATTATTGACTTGATAGATAATTCTATCATTTACTCTAGGAGTAATGAGCTTTTTAGCACATCTTAGTCTCAAATGATTGGCTTCATTTCCATCTTCTTCTTCATAAATTTCTTCAAACACATTGGAAGTGGACTTAAGAGCCCCAGTGTCACAGGCAAATGTTAGGACTTCACCAGATTCGAACACAATTACAAAATCGAGCACAGGAGGTGTATCGAGTCTTTGAAAATTCCCATTTATAGATGCATCACTCTTTGTTCTTGAATGTTTTAGTTTTTTGAGCTGGAGAAACCCTGGAACTGTCCTTTCTCTAAAAAAGGATTCAAGGATCTTATCAGAAGAGAGATCAACATCTAAGGACGAAGTCCAGTTGAATTTACCCAAAGATCTCGAATAGCATCGTATGAGTTTGAATTTATAGTTCACCAATATTATAAACTCTCCATTACTACTCATATTAACGAAATTGATTGGCCAAAATTCCAAATTTTTGTCGTCTAAACCAATTGTCGAAGAAAGATCAATTGGTTGAGATAAATCCAAGGGAGACCAAACGAGAACTTTATGGTCAAGACCCACCGATATCAAGAAAGGTGAGTTATTAGATTTCAACTTGATGATATCTAAATGGTGAGATCCTTTCATATCGATGTATTTGAAATTCTTGTTATCATACAATTCAATTTTAGAACTATCATCTTCAACAACCTTGAAATCAGAGAATCTAAACACGATAAATGACAAGGCTATTATGAGTATTTTGAACGCAATACATTCCAAGTAGTAGAAGCAATCAAAAGACAAATGACTGATGGTCAAGCCCTTAAACAAGTCGGTTTCACGGAATAAGTTATAAGGCACAGAAACTGCCCAATGACTCAAAGCAATAAATACATTCAATAGTTGGACCAAAAGCAATAGAACCAACCATGATTTCATATTTATAGGGTATCTCACAAATGCAAGAGAGGTACCAAGTTTGAATCTGAAAGAGTCTCTTGGAGGGTTGTTTTTGAGAAGCAAATAACTTAAGCAATTATATTCGGTTGCCTTCTCGTTATTATTGAGAATGGTGGTTATATCTCTTCTGTAATTGTCCACAAGTATCGTGCCAACCAGAAAGGTCAATTGCAACAAATGATCAATAACCAACGCAAAGCATATCAAATTTGTAAACCTTGAAAGTTTTGTGACCAAAAACTGTAAGTATTGACCTTTATAGTAAATCTTTAGGATGAATAACGTCAATATGTGAACTCCTTTCAAAGTCAATATATCAAGAAGTAAAATCTTGGAGATTTTGGGGGCTGGAATACTTATGGAAAACTTTGAGTTATTCAATCGGAAAAATTTAGCAATTATGTCAAGTTTATCGTATTTGACTTCTTCATTATTACTTATACCCACGTAAAATTTATACAATCTAGTTTGAAGACGCCTGGTCCCCGTGGAAGAATAATCTTCACAATTAGATAAATCCAATATCAATCTGATCAAATTCCTCGAACTTATAGACATTAATGCCAAATATGCAGAGGCTCTGGTAAAGAAAGTTGATGGATGGAAAACTTGTTCCCAGAATTCATAACCGTACAACAATCTAAATAAATTGACCGATGCGGTTATACTGACGGATATCTCAATTACCCAACCAAACATAATACCAAAACTGCTCTTTACACGATGAAGATTGGATATCGATAAATAGGTATGGAATGAGAAATAAACAAGTACCAACGATATTATTATCTTTAAAATAAACGTTATAAGGGCTGCTATTCCATGGCGATGAATAAACAGGTAATAGTCCAAAAACTCCTTTATTGTCAGAGATTGGGTCACGGTGGTGACTTTTTGGTCGGAGAAGAAGGCCTCTACATCAACACTGGACTTCGATACCACGTAAACGTGTAATTTCTTAGCCCCTTCCACCAAATGGTTAGTGAACTGGATCTCATCGATGAAAAGCGAGTTCAACGTGAGGTCTGAGTGGTAATTTATAGCAGACAATATATAATGATAAGGGACCTGTACTGCCAAATTTAAATTCCAGTCCAATAAAGGAGATACTATTATCAACGGACCGTAAGTAGATTTGGTGAATTGTTCCAATCGTATACGAATTTGGTCCAACGACTCGTAGGTCAAGACATTGTCTGCACCAAAAGTTATTTGGGATAATTGAACATTGTTCAAGGTTGAAGACCTGAGCTTATCAAGCTGGATGAAATCCTTTTCATAATTACAAGTATAATTAAGGGAAGAAATGTACCAGGGACTTTGGGTATGGTAATTTGAAAAATAATTGTACCGAATCCAGGTATTGATTTTCATAGCGGTGAAATCGTAATTGACGTTATAACCCAAGAGGAAAACCACTAACATAGGTAATAGAATGAAAAGCTTTGGATAGTATAATATCCATTTTATCAGTTTCACCAACCTATTGTTCACACCTTCCATCTCCAATGCTATCTAAAAAATGCGATTTGACCACACTTATCAGGGATCTTAATGCACCGCGGTGTTAATGCACCGCACCAATGGCCATTAGCCAAGGGCGATGGTAAGGGCCCAGGTCAACAGGGCCCAGGGACTACAGAGCCCAGGGACTACAGGGCTCTATTGTATACATATATTACTTACCTAAAGCGGTGATATTTAAACTATTCATTTGATTAAGTAAATCATCAATTTTACCATCCAATAATCCATTAGCGTATTCGTCTCTCGAAGTTGCATCCAAGTACTGTTGAATTTGGGCTATTCTACTGTACCCTTCAGTACAAAATTTCAATTGAATCTTTACTAAACTTTCAAATGATGGATCATAAAATGGCACTCTAAGACTAATCAATTGAGGTAATTCTTGCTTTAATTGCTCATTTAAATCATCAAATATATCTTTGGCCAAACCTAATTCTTTTTCGGCTTTGGGGAGTTTAGCGGCATCTTTTGATGGTTTATCAATTAATCTCCTTACTTTAGCTTTACATTGATCATAATCAATTTTCTTATGACTTCTCTTCTTTATAGCTTCATCAATTTCATTGAAGTAATTAGCAAATTTGGTAATTGGGTCTAAAATGGTCTCTCTAAATGGCCCATCAATTTGTTTCACGGTTTCTTCATCAAATTCTCTAACCGTTTGTAAATAATATGTACCTACGGCATTATACTGACTTTGAGCTCCTTGTTTACTTTCCTCGTATAAATTATTAACAATTTCAGCGATATTAACTTGGGCTGCTGTCACGGCTCTCAACGAGTCCAAGTACCCTTTACTGGCTTTTTGAAGATTTTGACCAGCGGTCTTGAGAGTTTTATACCTTCTCTCTTCGATATCAAAATCTTTATCAATTGTTTTATCTACGTTTTTAACAGTTACAGACATTCCAGCTCTGTTAACTGCTTTTTTAAATCCTGACCATGACATGGTGTTTTGAGGTGGAGTTTATCTACGGTAATTTCGCACTTCGTGACTGGGGAATATTCAAGTTCCAGTTTCTCCCGCACTGATTTCAGAAACTGCAGTGATGGACAACGATAATTTGACTGAACCTGTGAAACCTGTAGTTCAATCTGGTGATGAAGAGATTAGGTCAGTGGGACCTGAAGGTGATGCTAAGCATGAGATGATCCAGGAGATCCTCAGTTTGAAAAACTCCATAAATCTGCTTATAGGAAATGTTAGAGATACAAAGGCTTTATGTGAAAAATATGATAGTAATAATCAGTATTTACAAGAATATGTAGGTACTTTAATGAAAAATAGAAAGTGAAATAGTGAATGAATATTTATATTATAGTTATTCAATGTGAGATTTGCGACTGGATATTTGCGAAGCGTTTGTGGCTGCGAAAAATACTCTTTACACAATGTACTCCAATGAGAATGTTGGTCATATTGACCCATTGAAAAGACTTAGAGCCCATACTCCAGGGTCTTTACAATTTGACAAGTTCGAAGTTACTGACTGTACCAATTCAATTGAATTGGATTCTTTGAATCACGGCACTGTCCGTAGTGTTGCCTCAGACAAGACTAGGAAAGATACTGGACAGGAAATGAAGTTATGGCCTCAAGATTCAAATGAGATATTTTATGAAACAACCTATTTACCACAAATTCAACACTTAAATACTTCTGTTCCAGAGGAAGATGACATCAAGGTTGTTTCGTCGTTAGTTCCTCCTTGTGATCCAATTGTGAGGGTCCATGGTATAAGTTTCCCAGTTGATTTGGCCCCTTCCAATACAGATATAGAATTTAGACTCGTCAACAAAGAATACAACCATTTATGGTTATATGGTCCGTTACACGATGTTCCTGAATGTCACAAAGACGTGCTTGATGACGAAGTCGCTTTGTCATTGATCTTAGATGAGGAAATTACCTGCCTTGGAAATGTCCTGGAAGTTTTACATCCACACATCCAGGTTCCTTTACCACCCGAGAAAAGTCCGTTTTCCAGATTCTTAAGCTGGTTTCATCGTGAAACTGAAGAGGAGAAGCGTCAAGCTTACTTCAATTCCCATCCATGGTCCAAGCATTTATATAGATCGGAATTTGACGATCCTATCATGGATCTCGAGGATTATGCATGTATGTTCTCTTCCCAGGTAGTATAATCATCAAATTTCGGGTAGTCTCGTTAATTGAATACCGTTTTTATCAGATATGGCCTTTAGATTTTCCTTGGTCACCTCTTCAGTCTTTCTGGTGTTTCTTGATCTATTGACCACCGAAGTAGAATAGTAAATAGATCCCCCTTGCCACGCTCCTAAAGACTTTATCGCATTGAAAGTCAACGGAAGATTACATCGTTGTTGTATCAACTTCACGAGTGTCTGCTTCAATCCTGGGATGTTACTGAGGCCACCTTCAAAGACTATTCTATTACATAGCAAAGGTCGTATATCAATTCCGAGTTTTTCGAACTGGGTCAATATTATATCAGCTACTTCCAAGAGTATCTCGTTTACCAAACCTGATTTCACATACGATGAGAATTCAATCCCATCCACCACAACGTCGCTCAGGTCAACGACAGACACATGGTTCGTTATAAACTCGCTGACAGTATCAAAACAAGCGTTTGTATCTACCAAATTCTCTACTATCTTATAATGCAATGTCTCCCCTGTAAGCCCTTCAGGTGTCTCGTACTCAAATATAACTCTATAATCTACTACAAAACTAATTTTCATACAATTCCAATTGAATTGTACCACAAGACCATTGGCAGAGTTTGAGGATATCACAGCGAGAATCGAACTGGGGACAAATTGAACCGACCTGACTCCCAATTTGGCCAACAAGATTTCATAAACAATGGATCTGTCCAACTGAGACATTTTATTGTCGATCACCACGTACCGACATGAACCCACAGACAACGGGACCATTTCCACCATTTCACGTAAAACACGATGCAAGCTAAATTGATCAACAGTGTTCATCCAATTGACCAGATCTTGCTGGTACTTATGCATCAAACGCTTAATATTATCGTAAGACCCATCGATGATGTCATGTCTCTGGTTCGCATCCAATGAAAAATCGTCCAACTGCAAGAAGGAGGGACGCTTTACAGTAGGCTTGTAACCTTTATTGGGAATTGTTAAGAATGGGAGATCATCACCGGCTTTACCAACTCGTATATATCGAGTTCCAATATCTAATATAATATAAATGGGACTTGACATCCATTACAGTTTATGCGAATCGTTAAATTTTTCATCTTGTATATAAAGCCTATCTACAACATATCTAATTCATCATCATCCATATCCATGAAATCATCTTCTTCAACAATCTTTTTGTTCTCGGCGTCTTTTTGTGCAATTTGGTCAATTTGTTCTTGTTTACTCTGTTCTTTCTGAAATAATTCCAATTGGTGGACATCCCAAACACTGACACCTTCTTGATCCTTTGGATTGGTGGGTTGGGCCAAAGTTCTCAAGAATTTTTTTGCATTGGCCAATGCCATATCTGTGGATAAATTCATGTCTGAATCATATAAACCTTGAGCAATCCATTTAGGTAATTGACCTTTCTTTCTAGCAAATCTTCTATCTGCCAAAACCATAATTCCGTAATCGTCTTTACCTCTCAAGACTCTACCCAAACATTGGGCTGCATGTCTCATGGCATCGAAAGATAAAAAGTCATTTTCCTTGATTTGATTATACTCCCTTAAAAATTCTAATCTGGCCTTTAAGATTCTCGATTCGGTATATTGGAACGGGATACCAATCATCAACACAGTTCTTCCATAATGATGATCAAAATCGATACCTTCACTGACTTTACCACGAGCAACAGAGAGCAAAACGGCTCCACGTCCACTATTACATGCTTTTCTATATGTGTCAAGTGCCAAAGAAGTTTCCTGGGCGTCGGGAGTTTCAACCAAGATCAATTTATACTTCCATACCTCATCTAAAACCCCCATAGTCTGCCACATTGAAATAATAGATTCCATATAGAGATAAGACGGGAAGAAAACTACCATCCCATCAGGAGTTATTTTAGAGAATTCTATCAAGAGAGATCCATAGTTTCTGACTACCGATGGATCATTACGGATCTCAAATCTAGAAGAAATTGATACCTGATCTGAGCCTTTAGTGACGATCATTGGCAAGAAAGATCTCCTAGCTAATGTCATGGTATAAGATCTTTGGATGACGGTTTCAAAATTCAACATCTTAGGATACATATCCAATGGAGAGATTGTTCCCGAGGTGATAATGACAGATGAGAACCGATCAAAAACCGGTTTAATAGCTATAGATGCATCGAGACAAGTGAATCTTAAAATCGGATTAGGAACCGTTGATCCTTCAGTTTCGAAAGGTTCCAAAATCAATTGAAATCCTTTATCATATGTGGAAACCAAGGTAGCAAAAGTAGCAATGTCTTTCAAGGCATTAAAATCCTCGATTTCTCCTAATTCCAAAGTTCTTACTAATAGCGATAATCTTTCACTTGAGAATCGTAAAGGTTTACGGTCGATAAATGTCAACTCTTTCAAATGCTGTAGAAAACTATTAGGAGTTTCACTTATAACATGTAGCACCTTCATTCTTGTCTTTAAGTATTCAATGAATCTCTTTAAGAACGAAACAAAATGTTCAGCTTTCCTTATATTACCTGGTATAGCTTCATCCAATAAGTCTTGAGGTAGAATAGGGTTTGCCATGAATAGTTCTTCATCTCTAGCTATTTCAGCTTGTCGCAAACCTTCCACCAACTTTTCATATTCATCCTGTAACTTCTCGCTATCCTGAGCCTTCATATCATCGATGGCATCACCCAACTTATTAGCACCTCGAGTGGCCCGTTTCAACGTATCATCAGTAAGATCTAAGGATAGAGATTCTATACAAACGTTATCGATATTGTGGGCCTCATCAAATATAATGATACTGTCTTTGCTCAACTCTTTCGACACTCTATCGGCGATCTTTGGATCTAATAAATAATGGTAAGAATAAATAATGATATTACAGAAGGGGATCATTCTTCTGACAGTGAAATAGGGACATGTAGTCTTTTGTCTACAGAAATCGAGTAACGATTCAAACGAATACACACCAGGAGGGATTAAATCATGCTGTTCGTAATCATATAAATTTTCATGAAATTTACACAAGGCATTGGACTCAGGGTCTGCAAGCTGTTCGCTCTCGTCCACTTGACCGTTCTCGATTTTATGCTTAAGTTGACCATTGGTGATTCTTCTACATTTCTCATCAACAACAGCTCCTTTCCTCTCCTTTGAAATGGTTGGATGAAGACATAAATTCTTTCTACTGGTCAACCCCAAACCTCTAAATTCTTCAACATAACCCAATTCTTTAGCTCTAAAATCCATCAAATTGTACAATTCAATCAACGCCTTTTCGATCTCTGACATAGTACGGGAACAATATACAACTTTACGGTGTTCAGGGTAATGCATTTGATAGGCCACTGTCAAAGAGAGCAACGAAACCGTCTTTCCAGTTCCCGAAGGCATTTCCAAAATACAGTTTCCTCCTACATCTAGGGTCTTTTTAATGTCTGCCATATATGCATACTGTTCAGGGTATATTTTAGGATAAGGGAATAGCACCGGTAAATCATCAATGTAGAACTTCATGATGCGATGGGTGGATTTTTGGGTTTGACTTTTCAGTGAGACTTTCTATATATTAAATTTGTCTATAATAAGAGACTCTAATTTGGGATAAATGATATCTGAAGAATTGCCACTGACTTTATAGAGACATCCTTGACTACTATAGAATTGTTTGAGTGGGGTAATTTCCGTGTTATACTGGTCTAATCTCTTTTGGAAAACATCGGCCTTATCGTCGTCTCGCTTAGTCAATGGCTCCCCTGTAACATCATCTTTAAATGGGACTTTAGGCGGATTGTAATCTAAATTATATACTCTACCACTGGGGACATGAACCCATCGGGCTTCAATTCTTTGTAAAATAACAGACTGGTCTACGTCAAGTTCAACCACCATATTTATCACGGCACTACTAGCATGCAACACTTTATCTAAAGCTTTAGCTTGATTGGCGGTTCTGGGGAACCCATCTAAAAGCCATGTGGCATTGGAGTTGAGCCAGTTTTTATCTTTCAATTGAGTAGTTATTAAATCAACCATCACACTATCTGGCACCAATTTCCCTTGGTTTATGTACTGAGCAGCATTTGTACCCACTTGAGTGTTGTTAGCGATTTGGCTTCTTAAAATGTCTCCAGAAGAAAGGGAGTTTATATGGGGGAACTTCTTTAATAGTTTAGATGTTTGGGTACCTTTGCCAGAACCAGGGGCTCCTAGGAGTAAAAGTCTTAACGGGGAGAGATTTGGCATTAGTGAAAATTGTCGGGGTCTCAAATCTGGGGAATGCGTGAAGAGTGGGTTTAAATATTTATTGGAATATATAGTTAAAAAATGGATTTCGAAACTTCAATAGCTGATTTAAGATAATTGAGCTCTAATTATCTAGATTTCATTGGAAATCCATGAAAAAATCCCATATATTTCCATGTTTAATGGGCTGATTATGCAATAACGCAGCCATGGGCAAGGTACCCATAGGCGTGGTTGATGTTTTTGTGGTCCTTAGCTTCGGATTTTGTAGTTTGAGTTTGTGTTTGTTTAGCCATTTTAGTTGTTTAATTGATAGATTCTTTAGAGGAGGGCGGTGTAGTATTTATAGTTTTTTAGCTTTGTAGGTCTTATCTGTTAATAGGGGCCTTGTGGGTATTTCTTATCTATCAATAGGGGAATATGCTTATGTGTCTGTTTCATGTAGTTTGAAATTTACTTGATTAGTTCTAATTAATGGCCACAATATTTTTGGCTGCAAAATATTTGTTTCAGATTCGTGAAAATTGCCTTTTTGAGACAGTTCAATGGATAAATAATGTACCCAAGAAAATGACTGAATGAAAAGGATCCAAAGAGGGTATGGAGTGGGAACTGGATAGGAAATCTGGACAAGGTAAGGTTATCTGGGGGAAAGGACAGAAAAGAGGTGAACTAAAACTGTACATCTATATATGCATGTATCTAAGATCAGACTTGAGATTTCAGCTACTAGAGCCTCTATTCAGCGGCACTAAACAGGGGAGATCAGAGTTTGAGTAGTGCAAGTAGGCAAGTCAGTGACAAGCTCAATGAGGTAGAGTTGAGGTAGAGTTGAGGGAGAGACACTACCCCCCAACATAGCGTTAACAGACATGCCATTTATATTAATACAGGTAAGAATAAAATTAACTACTCCTCATCATCAGAATCTATAATCCTTCTTCTCTTCTTTCTAGACTCTTCCTCCAGATCATCTGCTTCTTCTTGATATTTCGAAGCCCCAGACTCTTTGACCTTATTCAACCTCTCAGCTGCTTCATCCAAATCATCATCACCAGCTTCTTCTTCTTCTTCATCATCTTCATTATCAATGAAATCATCCTCATCATCATATTCATCATTATAAGTTCTATTAAACCGTTCATAACTTGGTTCTTCATAAGAATCTTTACCTAAACCAGGACTTTCTCTACCTAATCTCTCTTCTTGTAATCTTCTCTTTAAATCCAATTGTCTCTTCATCTTCAAAACTTTCCTTTCATCTTCATCTGCTCTCCTCTGTATTTCCAAAGGATCAGAATCGGTGATAGTATTCAAAATCTTATCTTTTTGTTGTAAGAATTTGATTGCATTTGTTAATTGTTTATGAGTAGATGTACCAGTTGATGTAGGTAATAAATTTGAAGATTTGGTGATCAAACCAGATGATTGTAACACTTCTAAATCATCATGAGATTTAACCAATAAATGATCGTATAATGGTAAACTTTTGAAATCAAACATTTCATTACCAATCTTTAAAGATATGGACCCATCATCCCATTCTACAAAATGACAATTTGACTGCTTGATGATCTCATCATTCTCATTACTATATTTCCACCTTATGGTGTTTTCATTTGTGAGTTTTTCCCTGATCAAATCATTTTTTTTCAACTTGGCATCCTTGATATTGACCTCTCTGGTTTTGGCGTTCAAATCGATGTTTTCTTTAAAGTCAACAGGATCAAAAGGATGTCCATCAACATTTATAAACAATGGCATTTTCAATTGATAGATATCATCTTCCAGTTTGGACGTAACGGCATGACGAGGCACCGACAAGTCGAAGGTCTTAAGCTCTCGTTCTGGTTCTGGTTCTGGTTCGGATTCGGAGTCGGTGTGATTTTGATTTTCATTATCTGAACCAGAATCCAAACCTAAACCCAAATCGTCGTTATCATTATCGTCGTTTGATACAATTCTGTTCTCTTCGTCAGACATGGTGAAAAAGATAAAATTGTAGATAAAATTTTCAGCGCGAGAACTGGAGGTGGCAGAGACCTGGAGGAGAAGTAGGATTTATATTATTACAGTATCACTAACATAAAATACAGTTACTTTGCTTTAACGATAGAGGAGCTTGAAGGAGTTGAAACTACAATAGCGGGTTGCACCACATCATTTTTGGGTTTGACACCGTCTTCTTCAGAATCTTCATCGCTCATATCATAATCATTATCAACCACTGGAGTCTTAGAATTTGTAAATTGGTTTTGATAACCTACAACTTCTCCATGATGAGCTGACAAAGATTTCGAATGTTTTCTATTTTGAGTTTTAAGAGCCGGTTTTGTCAGTTTCCCACCATCATGAATTGGTAATAATTTATAAGCATATTGAATTAAAAATTCAACCACAAATTGTGATAAAGCATACTCGGTTGGATCTAAATCATGATTTGGGTGTGACAATATTGACGGTTGAAATATGGCTGCAAGATTTCTTGAAGACATTAAATTTTCATTTGAATGATTTTGCACCATTGCCAAAAGATCTAATATATAGAATAATAATTGCTTTGATAAAGTTGGAATTTGATCTAGCATTAGTTTATATTCATTAATGGCATCATGAACATCTCTCGTTAATTTCTTATAGTGCTTATGTTTTTTGGTTTGTTTTGATATAACCGTTTCATTATTGGTTGTAGTATTACAGTCGTTAGGTTTTGGCTCATTATCATCATCGTCGTTGTCTGCATCATTTTCGTCATCGATTAATTGGGCATCTATAGGGATTTCTGAGATGTCTGGGTTATCGGGAGACAATGAAGGAGACGGGAGAGAGTTTGATGGAGTTTGGGGTACGCCAGTGGCAGGGGAACCAGTGCCGTCAGTGGCAGGGGAACCAGTGCCGTCAGTGGCAGGGGATACAGTGGTGTCAGTGGTGGCAGAAACAGGCTCAGCAGGCTCAGCTGGCTCAGACACTGGCACCTTTCTAGGATTACTCGCCTTGTACTTCATATAATTAATGATCCTAGTCCTTTTCCTCAATGGATCCCGAAACATCTCATACAATTCCAAAGGAATTAACGGCTCAGGTAGAGAGTTCAAATACCGTCTCAATATAGATGCTGCATCATGAACATTGTATCCATCCCAGTTCAATTTCTTACCAAAATCCGGTGGAGCATTGAATAACACCTGTAAATCTTTCAATCTCTTTGACGAACCCCCAACTCTGAATATTCCCTCCACATTTAATCCATTTGTTTTGAGATAAACTCCACATTTAGCCACCACCACCGGGATTTTCCCGTACTGTAACACCGAAGTGGAATTATCGTCGGTGAAAATAGAGATTTTGGCACACGCCTGGTCCACAGCCTCCTGTAACGGTACCCCAAAATACTTTGAGTTTTTGTCCACCAAAGGGTTGTTGGAAAGAAACGAATCTCTGTGTTGTCTAATACTGTGATTTTCGGCAGTATCACTTTGACTATTGGATCTTACTCTATTGACGTTATTAGTTGACCTGGATTTGTGATTCAAAATAGGCCTCAAGAACTCCTGGTGGAACGAATTGCGGTTAGAGGATGGGTGGTCCGTGTCACTGTTTTTGTAATCAGACGATAAGATATCGGTATCACTTAAATCATTCAAACTTTCATTAGATAAAGTATTTTTATTTTTTAAATTTTTAACCCAACCAAAGATTGAATTTCGATTATTGGGACTTGAAGGGTGACTCATGATTCATCAAGTTGTTGATTGTCACTTGTTTTGAGGCACTGAAAAAAAACTTGACGATGCGCTCCTGGGGGAAAAGGTGCCAATTAAAGGGAAATGATAAATTTGGGTGGATTAGTTTATATTTAGGATAGATTAGATTTAATTAATGACGCAGTTAATTGCCTTTAAGATTTTTTTTTCCTGGCGACTTTATGGCTTTTATTACACGTAATGTAATTTCCCCTTAGAGTGTCTTTGCAACTTTCTCACCGGTCTAGACTCTTGCCAGATGTTGCTAATTATAATGTGCACATTGAGGCGCTTTTAGCAATGATTTATTAAATTACTCTATTTAGTTTAATTGAACATAATTACCTGGGAATGCTCCGGTTTGTCCATTATATCTACCGGTCCACCAACCATTAGTATCGGCGGTTCTTTCTACGATTTCAATGGTAGCCCCAGCGGGGAATGTCAAATCTCCTTGGGCTTGCGCGGTGTATTCGTACAACGCGGTACAGGTGGCAGCGGCGGCTGGCGGTGGGGGGACGCCAGCTGGCAGTCCCGTGGCGGCAGCGGAAATTGGGGTCATTGGTGCGGCTGAAACTGGGCTGGTGATTGGTGACCCATACCCATAACTTGGGGCCGCACCTGCACCTGGGGCCCCTGGAGCTGAAGATGGTGGGGTGTGGTACTGTGGAACGCCTTGTTGGCCGTACTGCGATCCGTACCCGGTGTTAGAGGGGGATGCGTAGCCTGGTTGACCCGGTGGGGCGTAACCGGGTTGGCCGTACGCTGGTTGATACCCAGGACCGTTAGGGTCCTTGTAATCCTGGCCATAGCCTGGTCCATTTGGATCCTTGTAGTCCTGACCGTACTGGTTATACTGAGCTCCGGCACCGTAACCAGGAGCACCTGGGGCACCAGGAGCACCAGGAGCAGACCCAGGACTGTAAGGAGGAAGTGTACCACCGGTGGAATTGGCACCGACAGCCCCAGGACCGTTAGCAGCAAACCTTCTCTTGGTAGCCTCCAATTTAGCCTTAGCATGACCGACTTTGAAATGAGTGATACCAATTGCATCTGTTTGTTCTTCAATATTACCCTTTTTGAAATGATAAGCTTCGACGATATCGGTGGTCAAATCAAAGTATGGGATCTTCAATTCCTCCATCCGGTTGTACAAGGTGTAGAAAATATTCAATTGCATATAATAGAAACTCACAAAAAGAGGTCTGATAAAGTCACTCTGCATCTGAAACAAAATCGGTAATTCGCCCTTTAACATATCGTTATAATAATCATACTCCTGTTGGGCAATTTGAACTTCGGCTTCAGCACTATACATTTTCTCCTCATCCTTTGCCGTTCTTTCCTTTTTGTCCTCGTATTTTTTATGAGTCCGTTTATGTCTATCCAAATCCACCTGTTTGTGGTCTCTTTTGGTAGCCATTTTCCGGATCGATTGAATCACTTTCAACAATTCCTGAGCCGGATTAACAATACGAGTTTCAATCAATTCTAAATCAGGTTTTAAAGTCTCCTTTAATTCCTTAACAACTTCTCGATATTGTTCACTAGCACTAATACCTTCAGGATTATCTTCCGGTTGAGTGGCACCAGGGTCACTTAATTTCCCACTAATGGGTTTGTAAATTTCTTCGATAGCTTTTGAAAAATCAATTTGATAATCCAACATCCCGTTGACGGCATTAAAATACCGTTTACTTTCATCACTTAATTTCTTGGTTTCGGTTTCTAATTCTTTGAATCTTCTTTCGGCGTCCATGTAAACGGCATCATGGGTGATTTCCCCCATGTTTAACTTTTGACGGAAATTCTGGGGGGCTCTTACAATTGTTTTCTTTATACCTTTGAACGACATGGGGAAGTGTGGTGAGTGCGGAAACTTGAGGGTGAAATGATGATGGTGGGATGGTCGTGCGGGAACTGGGGGACTTGATTTGCAGCAATTGGGAACGGTGATAATGTAGGACGTAGAACGTAGACCGTGGAACGTACACCGTAGTGAATGTAGAAACGTAGTGAATGTAGAAACGTAGTGAATGTAGAACGTAATGAATTTTACTGAATTATGTGCATTAGTTGTTGGGGCACTAATATAGTTTCAGTTGTATGAGCTTATTAGTATGGTTCGTCCTTATTGGAGTACGATCATAGTTTCGGTTAAGCTTATTAGTATGGTTTATCTCATTTCAAACACACTACTAAGCTGTTATTGTTGAGTACTGAACTGGATAATTACAAGGGAGCTCACTCTGGTACGGACTTCTTATCAAGCTACGAATAATGAGCTATAACAATAAACCCATGCAATTTGAGTCACTCCTTTGATCTGATCATACCTATAATTTTAGATCCTATCTGTTTGGGGATTTATGTCTTGCTTGCCGACTTTTATTATATAAGTGCAGCTGATGGAGGTGTGAAAACTTTAAATTGAGATCATTTATTGTCACTGTAGCACCTCCAAGAGTCTTAGATCTGAGTAATTAGACAAAGTTTCATCCGATGATTCTTTGAATTGGACAATTATTTGACAGGCGAAATAAATATTGAGAACATATTAGTACATCTATTAATCTATACATTATAATCACCTTGCAGCTTACAAACTACCAATTTTTAATGGCTCGTAAGGGAATAAAAGAGAAATGAAACCCAAGGCCCCAACGCACGCAGCAGTAACATAGATAGGAACCAGGGTGGTGGTGTCAGCGTAATAAGCAATGACAGGCACAATCAAACCAGCAATTCTATTACACACAAATGCTAAACCAGATCCAGTGGTTCTACAATATGATGGTAATACTTCTGGAGTGTAGGCATAAAGACATCCGTAGTAGATGTAAAAAGTGATACTGGAAACAGTGTTGAAAGCCAAATTCTGGGACCTGCTTCTAACGGTGGTGAAAGCCATGAGGAAAGCCATGGTTGTAACCCCACCAATGAACATGGTTCCTTTTCTACCAATTCTTGGAACATTACACAATGCTCCACCAATAATTGGGCCGAAAAATGACATCGATGTAGCGATCAATGCATCTCTATATACACCTTCTGAAGTTCCAGCATCTGTGTTAGCTCCTTTGGCCTGTAAGTACATTGGGAGGAACTGTCCGTATAATGGATATGCAAGTCCAATAAGGAACCATGATAAGAAAAGTAAAAGAGTGTTGTAAGTCATTTTTCTGGTTGCAAAAAGACATTTCGAATTCTCATAAGAATCTTTCAAAAATGTCATTATAGAAGGATCTTTCTCAAAAGCGCTTCTATTAACCAAACCACAGTCTTTGAAATCTTGTAATGTGACAGAAATTGGTCTGTTGTATTTGACTGAAAGTCTTTCCAAAAACGCAAATGCTTCCTCATCTTTGTCCATGGTAGCCAAATACTTTGGACTTTCTCCCAATTTGAAAAGTAATCTAACAATAGCGAAGAACAACACGATGGCGGCATCAGTATACCAGACGTATCTCCAACCTCTATTCTCTGAGAATGGACAGTACTCAGGACCATCGCAAATATACTTTTCTTGGGATAAAAATGCAAATGCCATAAGATATCCAAAACACTGACCAACAGACCAAGTACAGGCAAATGCAGTAACCAACCAAGTGTATTTTTGGGGTAAAACCTCCAAATAAACCGAAGCATCAATGGCCAAATTACCACCTAACATAAAAGATGATAAGGCTAAGAATATGCAGTACATGGGGAAACTAGAAGTCCCTCCTACCAAGAATGACAAGATAGCACAAGCAAAAAGAGAAGTATTGAAAGCTAACTTTCTACCTATGACATCAGCAGATAAACCCCAAAAGACACATCCAATTAATAAGGAAGCATATAAAACTTCGGTACCAGTTGGGTAAGTAAGGTTATATTGATAATTAACGTAAATTGCAACCGTTGATTGAGCCATTCCTAATAAACTATCAGCGAAATAACCATTACCAGCAATTAAAAATGCTTTTACATGGTACCAAGTAAAACCAATCTCATTAAGTGCTCTATTTACTAATTCAATTTTTTCAGTTACAACTTTATCACTTTCAGTCAATTCACCCCAAGCTACAGTATAATCCTGTTTTTCAGGTTCCAATTGTGCAATTTTTGCGCTTGTAATACTTGCACTAGATTGACCAGAAGTTTCTGCCATTTTTTGAGTAGGTTATGAAATCACTGGATTCTCCCAACTTTTATAGCGGCATTCATAAGAAAAATCTTATCAATGATAAGTTGTCGTACATGAGATGAGATATCAATTCCGCTACCAGATTTGCGTCTCAATGCTCAAACCCTCCATCCCACAAGCGGAAAATTCCGTTCGGATAATATATTTGCGTCAAGTAGATCCGCCGTTTCTTGGCTTATATGCA
Source organism: Yamadazyma diddensiae (assembly GCA_030563465.1). Classification (NCBI taxonomy): domain Eukaryota; kingdom Fungi; phylum Ascomycota; class Pichiomycetes; order Serinales; family Debaryomycetaceae; genus Yamadazyma; species Yamadazyma diddensiae. Next base: position 438,060 of record JAJMIX010000004.1, read on the forward strand.
TACCGGCAAACTCAAGGTTGCATTGGCGGGAAGTTTTATCAGTATTGAGAAGCATTATATAAAATTATATACCCTGATATCTAATAATTAATTTTCTTTTAATGGTTTTCAACGTCAAAGATTCAGAAGAGAGGAGAACAGTTGATCCAAAAGAATTACCTTTTGAAGTAATTAAATTGGAAAATGTTGTTATCCCAATGCGAGATGGTGCAAAACTTCTAGCTCATATTTGGATACCAAAATTGGTGTTCGAAGGTAAGTCACCATTAAAAATTGGATCTCTAGTTGAATATTTACCTTATCGGAAGTCTGATTTCACCTCGGTTAGGGATTCCATTAGACATCCATACTACGCGGGATATGGGTTCGCAAGTTTGAGAGTCGATATGAGAGGTTGTGGAGATTCCGACGGGGTAATTCTTGGCGAGTATCTTGAACAAGAACAACAAGATAATCTTGATGTTTTTACATGGATTACTAAGCAAAGTTGGTCAAATGGAAACATTGGTCAATTTGGGAAGTCTTGGGGTGGTTTCAATTCTCTTCAAATTGCTGCAAAAAAACATCCCGCATTGAAAGCGGTGATTACTTTATGTTCTACTGATGATAGATATGCAGATGATGTTCACTATAGAGGTGGGTGTATGCTTGCAAGTGATATGCTTTGGTGGGCTTCCACCATGTTTGCTTATAATTGTAGACCCCAAGATCCTCATGTTCGCCCTGACTGGAGAGAGACTTGGATGAAAAGGTTGGAGTTAGAACCTAATGTGATTGATTGGGTTAAACATCAAACGAGAGATGATTTCTGGAAACATGGTTCTGTCTGTGAAGATTACCTGAAAGTCGATGTACCTGTGTTGGCAGTCGGAGGCTGGAGAGATGGTTACACCAATGCGATCTTCCGTATGATGAAGAATTTCCCACATAAGGATAATAAGAGTATAATTGGTCCTTGGGTTCATGAGTATCCAGAGGTTGCAACTCCTTCGCCTAGTATCGGTTACAATCAAATCGCTATTCAATGGTTCGACAAATACTTGAACACTGAACTGGTGATTTCCAATCATATCGCCAACATTCAGGTTGATGACTTCCATATCGACAAGTTGCAAAAGTATAACGCATACATTCAAGATCCAGTGTCAATTTCCGAAAGCTACATTTCAAGACCTGGGAAATGGATTTCTTGTGATGAGGTTGTAGATTTCGAAAAATTCGGGCTAAAAGATAATGCAATTGTTTCTGCAATTTCTGAACAATCCAAGACTCACTCCTTCTCGGGACTGCAGCACTATGGTCTTCAAAGAGGTACCTGGTGTCCGTTTGGTCAAAGTGGAGATTTCCCGGGTGAACAAAAGGTGGAAGACACTATGAGTTACAATTTCGATTCTGAGCCTCTCACTAAAGACTCCTCAGCATTTGGGTTCCCCCAGGTGAGATTCTCCATCTCAAGTGATACAGAAGTAGCTAATGTTTCGGTGAGACTTGTCGACATTGACCCTGAGAAAAAGGAGCATATCTTGGTTACCTGGGGTCAATTAAATCTCAACAAGTATATCGGTACATCTGAACATCCAGAAAAGCTTGTTCCTGGACAAAGTTACGATATTGAATTGAAGCTTGATGCAATTGGGTATGTGTTCCAAAAAGGTCACAAGCTTCGTATTGCCTTCAGCTCTACTGATTGGCCATCTTCATGGCCACTTGCTGTGACTCCAAATTTGACTTTGGAAGAAAGTGGGTTTGAGTTGAAAATCCCAATTGTTCCTGGAAATGCTCAAGTCGTTGCCTTCCCACAAGCTGAGTCTCTTGCCCCTTGCGATAGGGAGATATTGAGAGAAGATAGAAGAACAAGAGCAGTCGTTCACGACGTTATTAACCAGACTTACGAGATTCAAGATTTCTCGGATGAAGGACAAAGAAAGGTTGGAGATATTGCATTTGGAAGTTGGAATAAAAACCTGTGGTTCATTGGAAATGACCCATTATCAGCCAGAAATCAATGTCAATGGGAACTTACTTTAGCTAAAGACAACTGGGATATCAAACTTCTTACAGATTCGACCATGGAAGCCACAGCGACCGACTTTATTCTTTACAATAAATTAGAGGCATTTGAAGGCAAAGATAAGGTGTTCGAGAAAGAATGGAATGATGTGATCCCTCGTAATTTCTGCTAGTGGGTTTCAGAAATTTTCGCAACCAATAACGGATCCGGTATATAAGAAGTAGATATGTAATATGATACAACACCGGAATCTCGTCTCTACAAGCCAAACTCACCCTACAGTCACGCTGCAACAAGCAACGGATACCACCGGGAATCCACAACCCTACCATTCCACCCCACCATAGCACGCCATACAGATTCTACACACCCATATCAGCGGCTACACCTATCCGGTCACGTGACCCCGACTGCTCAACGTCAGTGACTCCACAAAAACCGAAGTCGCATCAGGCCATCAAATTTTTCAGCTGTATCAAACCACTTTCTTCCACATTCCCACCATGATAAATTTGGCCGATTATAGTATATCACCATCGTCCGGATTTCTTCCCCAGAATTTACCGCTCCAAAGGTTACCCCAACAGTACTACCTGCCCTGGGAATCCATAGTATCAAATCTTCCATCGCTCATTCTCACCAGAAGAATCAGAACCGTCATTGACAAAATGCCTTTGCTCTCCACTGAACCACTCGAAACCATCGAACAGACCCGCAGAGCGTACCAGGTTCTCGGGTTCTTGGCCCATGGGTACATTTGGGGAGACGACACCCCTGTAAATAAGATTCCAGAAATGGTTGCAAAACCACTACTTGAAGTCAGTAAACCACTAGGATTACCTCCTTTGGCCACCTACGCCGGGTTATGTCTTTGGAATTTCAAGCAGATCATTCCCGACGAAAACAACATCTGGGATCTCGATAATCTCACCACGATCAACACATTTACTGGAGGTATCGACGAGAGTTGGTTCTATTTGATCTCAGTGTACTTTGAGTACAAATCTAGTTTCACCATCAAGGCAGGAATGAAGATTCTTGATGCTATTGACAGGGATGACGTAGCTGGAGTCACCAAGAACCTCCAGTCTTTGGCGGAAATGATTGACCATTTGGGCTCGGTGTTGATGAGAATGGAAGACATGTGTGATCCCCATATCTTCTACTACCGTATAAGACCATTTCTCGCCGGATGGCGAAATATGTCTGATGCAGGTCTCGATAAGGATGGTGTGATTTATGGTAATGACCCAACTCCTAAACTGTTTGCTGGAGGCTCCAACGCTCAATCATCGTCGATTCAATTCTTGGACGTTTTATTGAATGTAAAACATCATCCTACAGGTCAAAGACCCCTTCCACATCAACCCCAACCACCAACTTCGTCAGAAAGCAATTTCATGAACGAGATGAGAGAATACATGCCAGGACCTCACCGAGAGTTTTTGAACAAAATTGAGTCGATTTCAACCGTCAAGGAATACGTTTTAAGACACGGCGATGAACATCCAGACCTTACATTGAGTTACGATGCTTGTCTTGCAATGCTTAAGCTGTTCAGAGACAAACACATTCAAATTGTAACTAGATATATTATATTACAAGCTAAACAGAACAATAAACTAGGATCCACTTCTACTATGAGATCAGGATTGGCTAAAAAGAAGAACAGAAAAGCCCAGGAAGAGAAAGGTACAGGAGGCACTTCATTGTTGCCATTCTTAAAACAATGTAGAGATGAAACAGGAGATCCAGCTGCTGGTAACTGGGGTAAGAGAATTCTTAGTGACGGAGTAATGAGATTGAATTTCAGTACTTCCAATGGGATTAATGAAGATTGATAGACATGAATACATATGAATGATCGTAGATAAAGTAAGACATTATGCCAGTGGTCAATTGACCGCTGAACTCTAATCACTCTTGTCTTGACTCTCTTGACTCACTTGACTCACGGCTGCAAATCTTATCCACTTCGCACTGAAAATTTTTTATGGCTAAACCTTTGTTAAATCTCATAACTAAAATGTCATCTGCAAACGCCGCCAAAGAACTCGTCAAAGAAACTGTCGATACTGTAGCTTCCCAAGTTAAGCCAGCTGCTCCATCCAAGAAATCCCAAAAGAAATCCGCTAAAAAAAATGATAATTTCATCTTGAAAGTTCCAAAAGGAACCAAAGATTGGGCCGATCAAGATATGGTTATCAGAGAAGGAATCTTTGGTTCTTTAACTTCCATGTTCAAGAGACATGGAGGTGTCACTATTGATACACCAGTGTTTGAAATGAGAGAAATTTTAACCGGAAAGTATGGTGAAGATTCTAAATTAATCTACAACCTTGAAGATCAAGGTGGAGAATTGACATCTTTACGTTACGATTTAACGGTTCCATTTGCCAGATTTGTGGCTGCAAATAACATCACCAGTATCAAGAGATACCACATTGCCAAAGTTTACAGAAGAGATCAACCAGCTATGACCAAGGGTAGAATGAGAGAGTTTTACCAATGTGATTTTGACGTTGCCGGAAATTACGATATGATGGTACCAGACTCCGAAGTATTAAACATTGTGGTTGAAGGTTTGACCGGATTGGGAATCAAAGACTTCAAAATCAAATTAAACCACAGAAAGATTTTGGACGGGATCTTCCAAAGTTGTGGTGTTAAAGATGAAGATGTTAGAAGAGTCAGTAGTGCAGTCGACAAATTGGATAAATCTCCATGGGAAGTGGTGAAGAAGGAGATGGTGGTGGAGAAGAACCAACCTGAAGAAGTTGCCGATAAAATTGGGGAATTTGTTAAATTGAACGGTACCATAAGAGAGATTTTAGACATTTTAAGTGCCAGTGAAATTTTAAAGTCCAACGAAAGCGCTCAACAAGGTATCAACGAGATGTCTATCTTGGCTGACTATGTTGATGCTTTTGGAATCAACTCTTATATCAGTTTTGATTTATCTTTAGCTAGAGGTTTGGATTACTATACTGGATTAATCTACGAAGCCGTCACTGGAGCTTCTGCACCACCAAAGAATGCGGCAGAATTAAAGGAAAAGGCCAAATCTGAAGCCAAAGAAGATGAAGATGCTTCCGAATATGTTGGTGTAGGATCTATTGCTGCTGGTGGTAGATACGATGGATTAGTTGGAATGTTTGCTGGTGGTAAATCAATTCCTTGTGTAGGTATTTCCTTCGGAGTTGAAAGATTGTTCTCTATTATCAAAGCCAGAATTGCCAAGAGTGTGGAAAACATAAGTGCATCTCAAACCCAAGTTTACGTTATGGCCTTCGGTGGTGGTGAAGGGTGGAATGGATTCTTGAAGGAAAGAATGGCAGTTACCAAACAATTGTGGGATAACGGAATCAATTGTGAGTACTTATACAAGACCAAAGCCAATATTCGTAAACAGTTTGATGCCGCAGAGAAGTCTGGGGCTTCATTAGCCGTAATTTTAGGTAAAGAAGAATATCCACAAGGTAAATTAAGAGTCAAATTATTGAATCAAGGAAATGATAGTGACGAAGGAGAATTAATTGAAGCCAGCGATTTGGTAAACTACGTGAATGGAAAGTTAGAGAATCTTAATCAAGACGGATTAGACCTTGTAACCAGAATGATTAAAGGATTGTAAATTTATTTAATATATACTAAGAATTTATGTCTAAACGTACCCCAACTTTTGTACCTGATTTTTCTTTACCAGTTCTTTTAACACGATTCCATAACAGATTTACATCATTTAATACAAACCATACAATTACCCCAACCCAACTATTTACTTGAGGTAAAGGATCATAATATTCTCTAGCCATTTGTCTTAATTTAGGCAATTTGGTCCATGCGATATATGGGAAATCATGGTGTTCATTGTGATATCCCACATTCCATGTAAGCCAATTCAATGGCCCATAATAACTATAAGTTTCCTCTGGTAAAAGCTCTTTGGCAATATTGACCTTGTCTCCGTTTAATTCCAGTTTTTGAACATTGTTCTCATTCAACACATAGTGCTCAGCAATGAAATGCCCAGCACAAGGGTGCCATGAGCCAGCCAAAAATGAACTTATCAAGAAGTAAAACATAGAATACCACCCCCAGTTGTTCACCAACACGTAGTCTATAACTAATTGGTAAATCACATTTATAAGGTGAATGTAAGTGAATTTAATTTGTGTGATAAACATAGGTCTCAAGGCATAAAAGAAGATCTGACAAGTGGTGAAAAATACTTTCCCCAACACATTGGAGAACAAGAACCCCTCGAACTTGGTTGGCAAGTCTGTATCCAAATACTCATCGCCCAAGAATTTATGATGAAGCTGATGATATGGTTGGAATGAAGCACTGTATGGGATTCCAATAGGTAAATTAATCACCACGGCGAAAAGCTTGTTATGTAAAGGTTTTTTGAAGAGAAGATTGTGGGACAATTCATGAATTGCAAGAAAAATAGCCTGGTTAGCGGTAGCACCAATGAAGTAACTGTACAAGAAAAATTTCAAGGTTAGCGGATGGGTATCTCTTAAATAATAGGCCGTGGTAAGTTGGATCAATACCACGAGAATTACCAAGTATTTTGTGAGTGGTTCGTGACCTGTAAGCGATTTTACCTCGGGGTGTTTGCTGATAATCTGCTTTCTTCTCATTACATGTGGTTCGTTTTCATTGGTCCAGTAGAATTCGTTCAACACATCTATGGGGGCATCTGCTGCCGGGGTGGTTATGGTGAATGTCTTGTTGGCTTTACGATGTGTGATACTTGACATTATTTTATTACACAAGTTCTATAAAAAACCAAATTTTTCAAATCGATCAAACCTAAGATTAGCTAACTTTTTTTCAACCGCGGGGCGTGCTCCAACCGTGTCGTTTGGGTCCAGGCCCGTACGCATTACTGGGGTTCCGAGGACTTATTGGGAGTTGGTACGCTTGACACGCTAGAGTATACTACGGTGTTTTCCTGGGATGAGTATTGGGGTGCCGGCCATTGATTTTGTACCGGGATTTGTCCTGGTGTTGATGGCACTGATGGCAATGGCACTGCCTGTTGATTTGGCTGCGAAAATGGCATTGGTCCCAATGGCCCCATTGGCCCCATTGGCCCCATTGGCATCCCCATATTTGGCATGGTTTGAACAGGAGGAGGTAAGTAAAAATTACCATACTGATACTGAGGATACTGGTTCCACATATGCTGTGCAGTTTGATTAGGCATAAATCCCTGAGCCTGTGAAGGCATGGGAGGTTGTATATATGGTAAAGGATTCACAGGAGCATTGGTATGGGGGGCATTTTGAGATGGCTGTGAAAACACCGATGACTGAACAACAGAAGCGTTCTTATTAACAAAAGATCCATTGGAACTATAATGATCGGTTGCCGTTTTGCTGACTTCAACGTTCCAAGTTTGATCTTTCAAAGAGGTGTTTGGTTGGGACAATTCCAGCGAGTTGGAAATTTGGGTTGATTGTTCAAGAGGCTGGTTCTGCTCCGATTGCATTTGGCTTTGGAGTTGAGTGGTATGGAACCTAATAAAGTCCTCAATCTCATTGCCTTCATTGAGTTCATCCTCGCTATCTTCTTCCTCTTCCTCTTCTTCTTCTGATTGTTCGCTACCTTCCTCCTCTGATTGAGCTTCTTCAGATTGAGCTTCTTCAGACTCGGACTCCATTTTTTCTGTGACCTTATCATCAACTTGTGTAGGCTTGACAAGTTCAATCTTTTGAGTAGCTTTCTTACGTTTAGAGCGCTCTTTACGGAGATCAATGACAGTGAAATGATCATCAAACCGTACTATCTTTGTAAACAACCTGTAAAACAGTCCAAGAACGGCCAGAGCTCTGGATGCATTCTCGTACTTATTCACCTCATACACTAGGTCAAGTTGAGTATTATTCTGAACACTTACATTGTCCAAAAAAATTGGGATCCCATCAACAACTAAAGATCTATAGTCATGATTTAAAAGATTGATATTGTTAGCCTCGAATAAATGCCCATCATTAAAGTCAGTCAATTGGTATCCTACAGGTCTGAAATCTTTGAACAAGACATCCTCAGAGAAATAGTAATTACGAACCGGTTTGGATGATAAATCTTCGACTGTTATAGGCTTTTCACTCACCAACTTATTCATAACTCGGGCAAGTAATTTGATATTACTAGAAACTAGCTGAGATCTTTCGTTTTGATGGAGCCAATTCAACAACAATCTCAAGAAGGTAAGTATTGATGTCACGTTCGAAATGGCACCTTGCTGTAATACCGATTTGAAGTAAAATTCAAGATATTTGTTCAAGAGTCTTTTGAAATGACGTCCATCAATAAGATTTCTAAAACATATAAGCAATGTCAATTGGAACAAATAGAAATCATCCACTGGGTCACGATTCAAGTTGATATTCTTTTTAAATATATTCTCGTTGAAATTCAAACTCAAAAAGATAAATTCTAGCTTAGCCACTTTCAAGTTGGCGAAAAACCGATCACCAGTCATATGGTATTTATCGGGTAAGTAATGGAAGCAAATCAACCCAGTGAACATTAGATTTAATTGTTCATCGGTGATTGAGCCGTGATCGGCATTTCTCTCCTTCAAGAAGAAACTCAATTCTTGTTTAACCCAACCTTTAGATAAATGATTTTTCAAGTTAAATAATCCAAGTTTATACCCACCTATTCTCGTAAAATTGGCTCTCAAGAACCAATATATAGCTGTAATCTTGTTATTTGACATATTATGAATCATCCCTATATGATTATAAGGTTCATTGAGAGATGGTAAAAGTAAGATACAAAGGCGGTACACAGTTATTGCTGGCAGATAAAATGGTAACAATTTTTTCGGGTCTTTTCTTTTGAAATTGTAATAGTTTTTTGTCGACAAGTTGGGTAACAAGTATGTTGTTTCAATTGTTGCCCTATGTCTAGTAAGATCACCCAAACATAACAAACATTTATGCATAACGTATAATAGATTAGCCTGAACGTGAGAATTGCCCACATATTTAGCATCAGATTTGACGGAGAAATTATAGTGATCCAAGTATATGCTAGGAACAAGAGCATTAGCGAAATTGATGGAGAAATGCTCGAGTAAATCCATGTAAAATGCTGCGGTCTTTTTCACAAATTTAACCAAGGAATCGTTAATTTTACGAAGTTCAACCGGTTTGAATTTAGTCTTGTCTTCCTCCTTCTTTTCACTAATCTCAATGTGTTGTTGCTTATAAAACTTAATGATAGGGTAGTGGAAATTGATCCATATAGTATCGATAAATTTAATGGTGGTAAATTCAATCTGTCCATTAACATCACTAGATTCAGCTAATTGATAATAAGCATCAAAATTGTCTTTGATCCATGTCGTGAAGTTGGATTGGAAAAGATTACTCAACCCTATAATCATGGTGGGATCGACATAATTTTTATCTAAAAGGGCCTGAAGTTGTTGCTTGTATAATTTGATCTGTTGAAGAACCAGAGTATCTGAATTGACAGGAGCATTTAATTGGGGATTTGATGTCATTGTGATTATTTCGTCTTTTTGATGTTGGAATTATGTAGTTTCAAACTACTCTTGACTCATGCTGACACAAATGCAAACTACGAGCTTGTCTTTGAAAGATTTTTCACCCAGCGTCTCGCGCAGACTATTTATACTAGTGAATGATATGCTGATGGCAGATCAGTAGCAGGACAGTTGTCTTAGATCAGGCAGATCAGTTTGGGAAATTTCAGCCCAGAAGTCTGGTTTCGTGAGATTATCTATCGTTTTTGGCAGATGATGACATATTAATATACCACCGACAGGGTGGTGATCTGCCTTACACATTCGCCGAGACACGACGTTTTTTTGCAGCCACGATATGTATCACATTTGAAAAACTATAAAAGAAGTACCATTTCCCCCATTTTTTTCTCTTCTCAAACCCCGTTTTTTTGATGTCAGCTTTACCTTCATCTTTCTCATTTGATTACTTGGATTTCCCATCTCCTAAAACCACCATACCAGATTCCCAACCTTCTACACAACCACATCCAGATTTGTACAGTGGGTTAAGATTTGAACCTAATTTAAGAGAGAACCCACCACCATCTAACTACGCTGTTGATTCCAATCAATACAATGAGGTTGAAAAGCTTAAAATGCAGTTGAATCTCAAGACTCAAATTATTTCCAATTTACAGAAGAAATGTGCAGTAAAGGAGCTGGTGGAACAAGATCCCATTACAAATAGCTCTTTTTATAAATTATTTAGTAATGTTTCTAATCAATTGAAAGCCAAGACCGAGGAATGTAATAAATTAACTACTTATTTAGAATCAGTTCTTGTTTCTATGGCTATCAATAGTGGAGAATCATCTCATGACGAAATGATTCATAAGATAGTTAATAAAATCAACAGCTTATCAGAGGAGAACGAAAAATTGATGGAGATTATCAGCTCTTCAAGCAAACTGAATTTGATTATCGAGATTGGGGTCTTGAGAAATGAAGTTCAAAGTTTGAGAGATAAGCTCAGTAGATATGAGAAATAGTTATAATGCAGAGTATATATCGATTCTCTCTCTATACCTCTAGAGTGATAACAACTCTATGGACAGTACCAGTGGCAGCCAATCCATGGTCTGTGTCTGGTCTGTGCCTCGCCGTCCCTGGCCTGCCTCGCCAGCCCTGGCCACTGCCGGCCCCCAGCCCTGCCAACTTTCGTTCGCACTTCTCGTCAATGCAAAATCTTCAAAACACCAATGTACACTAGCCCTTCAATCGTTATAGATAACGGTACAGATACCACAAAAGCTGGGTTCGCCTCCGAGGATTTACCTTCCCTCATATTCAATACCAATTATTCCAAAAGCAACGACTCGGAAGAAATCATCGTTGGTGATGAACAAATTGACAAATTTCCTCAAAACGAAGTTTACACTCTCTTGGATAATGGGATCATTTACGACTTTGATAAAATCACCAAAAATTGGGAATACGTTTATGATAACTTAGATAATGGATATAAAGTAGATGCCAAAGAATATCCTCTTACTTTAACTGAAGCGGTTAACAATCCTGATAAAAATAAGACCAAGACCTGTGAGATTGTTTTCGAACAATTTGAAGTGCCAATTTTCTCCTTGGTGAAGAAACCCTTGTGCCAATTATACAACCATGGGACTTCTTCGGGTCTTGTAGTGAATTTAGGTTCGGCTTCTACCACCATTACCACCGTTTTAGATGGGGTTATTCAGAATAAATTCAATTTTAGATCGAGTTTTGCTGGGAATTTCATCGATGCAAATATCCTTAATTACTTGGGTAAGCACAATTTTAATCTTGATTTTTGGCCAGGGGCCACTGAATCTTTCAAAAATTATCAACTCTCTAAAAAAGTTTTGAAAGATTTCAAAATTTCAATGTTACAGTGTCCATTAAATACTCCTGTAACTATGCCAACTGCTTATAATTCATTAACTAAGAAAAATTATCAATTACCAAATCACCAATATGTTCCACTTTTAAACGAACAAGTTGATTTATTGGAACCTCTTTTCATTCCTCAAACTAGTCCTTTAGTCACTTCTGAATCAAAATTAGACGATCCTTCAACTAACGGATTATCATATTTTATAATAAGTGTTTTGAAGAACATTGAAATGAATGTGGTTAGTAATAATCAAAGTAATATCGTTAAAATGGCTGAAATTTTAAAGACTTTAGAATCAAATATTCTTATCACTGGTAATACGGCTTTACATCAAGGTCTATCATCAAGAGTTATAAATGATATGTACAATATGATCTATAAGTACTTTCCAAACTACAGTCACAAATTACATTTCTTAAATTCAGATTTGGTGAGTTTGTGGGATAAAAAATTCAGTAGTTGGTTAGGTGCAAGTAATTTGAGTTTGATGTTGAATCTGGATACGGAAATTGTGAATGATTGGTTTGTTAGTAGAAATGATTACTTAGAATTTGGTCTGGATTATATATTAGAAAAGTTTAAATAGTTCCCTGTACCATACTCCACTTGAATGTACGCTATATACGAAGTTACAGTTACTCACTTTATGTTTATTACTATCTACAGATTAATCTTTCCAGGAAACATATTTTCCTTGGTAGGTTTCGGAATCTCCATGTAAATCCAAAACACTTTGCACCTTCACTTCGGTCCCAAGTTTATCTGACTCAAAATGATGGAAGACTTCCTTTGGTGTTGGTAAATAAGACTTGTTAGTTTCAGTACCATTAATGAATGATTTGACATGGTTGTTGTTTGCTAATCCAAAGTTGTAAGGATAGTTAGCGTAGTCGATCTTGAACACATTTTGAATTATTGGTTCTTCCAAGTTAGTTGATGCAGTCATTAATTTAACTGGATCAGTCACTGGAGACCAAGATGGTAAAGGTGGTTCCTTGATCTTCTTGATCAATTTATGTTCAACACCCTTAACGAAATCGTTCACTTCAGGTTCTTGTCTCATCAAATTAACGGCCGTCTTAGTTTCTAATTCAAGTTGTTTATGGAATGAGTTATTCAAACCACTGTTCATTAATTCAAAAGCAACTCTTAATGAAGTTGGTGACTTAGCTAATAATTTATCCAAAGTTTCTTTGGCGAATGGAGATGGAGAGTTTTCCAAGTATTGCAAAACCGAGTCGAAATCTGGTTGACTGAACGCTTCCTTAATGACTACAAGTTGTTCAGTAGAGAAAGGATATGTGTAACCGTGACGTAACTTAGTTTCAGTGAATTCATTGATGATATCGTTGATTTGTTGGAAATATTCCTTTTGGTTTTTAACCGACAAATTAGAACTGCTTGGAGGTTGCAAATTTGACAATCTATTAACCAAACTATCAATACGATCATGAGGAACATAATGAGTAGCAAATCCTAACATATAAGCATCAAGTCCCGATAACACAGTACCGGTTAATGCAACATAATAACCAACCTTATCATCTAATCTAGGTAAGAAGAAAGTGGTACCAACATCGGGGAAAAAGCCAATATCCATCTCTGGCATAGCCAATTTGGTCTTTTCAGTAGAAATTCTAAATGGAGCATGAACTGATAATCCGACACCTCCACCCATTGTAATACCATCCATAATTGATATATAAGGTTTAGGGTAAGTACCAATTAAGAAATTTAAATTGTATTCTCTTTGGAAAAAATCGGTAGAATAATCAACATTATTTTCAATGATTTGTTTAGCACATTCAGCTACATCACCACCAGCACATAAACCTTTTGGACTTGAAGAATTTAAAATAACAATATTATTTATATCACTTTTAGCGTATTCAAGTAATCTGGGGTAGATTTTTGAAACCATTGAAGTATTTAAAGAGTTTAATTTGTTTGGTCTGTTCAAGGTGATGACTCTAGCAAGATTTTTATTATGAAATAATACATCATCAACTACTGAATTACTGGCTGAAGTCATAATGGACCTAATTAATTTTACTTTTGCTGCCATATTCCCGGTTAGATGCTTCTCCTCTCGAGGTGTGAAAAATTTCCAGCGCGGTCGTGCCAATTGATGGGTTGTGGGCCCATGGAGCACTACATAGTGTACTGGTTTATCAATCGGCACTCCCTCCTGGTGTCGTCGAATTTATACTGGTAGAACTTACCGGAGTATGATGCCACCAAGATCAAATCATCGAGAAACCCAATTTCAATCGGGAAATGATCTTTGATTTTGATTATGTTAAATGACCTTTCAGGTGGCAGAACTACGAGATTATTGAAGTAATCTTGATACGGTAAATTGTTCAAGATTTTTTTGGTGTAGCGAGAGGTGATTTTTTTAGATATTTTCCAGTATTTGGAGTCACCAGTGTCTAACTCTTCATCTGGTTTAGATATAAGTAAATTAGCTAGATTCTCATTTAAATCCTCTGACAGTTTCGAACTATCATTCAACGATGTTTGAGAACTCTCAAGTTCATCATTGACAACTGGTTCAGGAGTAATGTCATTTGATTCGGTATTTAAATTGAAAAAATGTATAGTGCTCTCACTACCACATGCCAATATATTCTGGTGTTTATTCAATGATAAACAGTGAATTTGAGCTGGATTGTGGCCTCTTCTAAGGTTTTGAATTTTCATCAAGTTTACCTCGTTTTGGAAATTCATGTAGAATAATCTAATGATTGTGCCTTTTGAGGAAGCAGTTCCAATTATATCGTTGGACACCATGATTTTCTTTACACTAGATGAATGACATTTCATAATTAAAACACTCTTTAGGTTTATCGTATCGTACACCAATATCCATCCTTTAGGGTCTTTATAGTCTTTTGGATCGTTGAATTTAATCAAGGACTCTGGGAAAGTGAAAAGATCGTTTTTTTTGGCACTGACGTACTTTAACGGAATCACGAGAAGTGATGTGTCATCATTGGAGAGGTCACCCACGAAAGGAGAGGAATTTAACGGTTCAATTTCAATGATTTTCACGAGTTTAACATAACTCAAATCGTAGATATAAATTTGACCAATTTTTAGTATCACCACCAATCTTTTCTTATTAATTTTAATATCAACAATCGAAGAGGGGAAAATGAGTTCACAAATCTTCAAATTTTGTTTTAAATTGTAAATTTTCAATAATCGATTGTCTTTGTGCTTTGACACAATTATGGTGAGGGAAGTTGAAAATAGCACTTTCAAAATGAACATGGGTTCATCTTCGTGATAGATCTCACCAAACGGCTCACAATTAAAGATTTTACTCCCATCATCACTAGCAATTGAAACACATGAACTATCTTTATTAAAGCTTATATTGTTCATTGAGAATATAATAGTTTTCGCAATCGCTACGGCGAGCTTGTATATTACTCTACTTCCTTCAACTCTACAGATTTACTAGTTTTTTTAGTCTTTTTAGCCTTTTTAGGTTTCTCCCATTCGTATAATGGGATAAAACTTTCAATTACACCTACATCAGCGAATAAGTTAGGGAAGAGCCAGAATGGTTTACCGATAATTAACATGACAATATAGAGAATCAATCTGATGATTGCAATACCAAAAAATACCCCTAAAAGACCCAAAAGACCCATACTAAGATAATACACTCCAGTTTTCATTTTTCTAGGCCATAATGGGAATAAGATAATAGAGAAGATCCCGGCAATTAATAAAAACCCGTACAAAACCACAAATCGACTAGGCTTTTCGTAATTCCACATGAAATAACTATCAGGAGAAACATCTGCCGTTTTACTTTTGATGAAAGTGGGTTTATCCTTATTAGGAGTCCATTTCTTATTGGTCTTTTTGATCTCATGGAAATGGAGTTTTGTCACCGGGACAATCATTTGGGTTTGAATCAACACTTTGGCAATTTCAGTACCGGCTTTTTCATCTTTTACAGGAACCAATCTATTAACAGGATTAACTTGTTTTTGTTTATAATCATCACTTGTAAGAGCTCTAACGAGTCTTTTAAATTTGAAAAATTCAATGTCTTGAGAATTATTCAATAATCCTTTACGACATTTTAAAGTTTTATTATCTCTTAAATAATTAGCTAAACCAATAGCAATGGGTTTCATTTGATTAAGAACTTGTTGTATAGCTTCTGGTGATGGTTGACCACCTTGAGTTGGTACACCTTGTGGTACCCCAAGTTTGACATTTGGCACTGACATGGACGAGGAAAATGCGACGTGCGTAGGTGGTTTAGGTGGTATGCGTGGGTGCGTGGATTTGGGTGCAAATAGATGTTAGGTTACAAGATATTTAATGTAGAGAAATGATTGGGGTTAGATATTGAATTTATGTTGTATTGAACGTTTTTGGGTTAGTATGGGTATTTTTGATATTTGCAACACATCGAGTACTTTTGTGATTTGGAACGCATTGCGTACTTTTGAGTACTTTTGTGGTTGTCACCCATTTGGGTCCTTTTGAATACGTGTGAGAATCGTTACCCATTTGGGTCCTTTTGTGAATTGTAACCCATTTGGGTCCTTTTGAGTACGTGTAAGAATCGTTACCCACCTGGGTCCCTTTCAAATCTGTAACCCATTTGGGTCCTTTTGAGTACGTGTAAGAATCGTTACCCACCTGGGTCCCTTTCAAATCTGTAACCCATTTGGGTCCTTTTGAGTACGTGGGAGAATCGTTACCCACTTGGGTCCCTTTCAAATTCGTAACCCATTTGGGTCCTTTTGAGTACGTGTGAGAATCGTTACCCATTTGGGTCCTTCTGAATACTTTTGTGGTTGTAACCCATTTGGGTCCTTCTCAAATCTGTAACCCATTTGGGTCCTTCTCAACTTTGTAACCCATTTGAGTCCTTTTGAGTACTTTTGTGATTTGTAACCCATTTGGGTCCTTTTGTGAATTGTAACCCATTTGGGTCCTTTTGAGTACGTGTAAGAATCGTTACCCACCTGGGTCC